>OX578135.1:34838675-35173675 GCA_951213105.1 Amaurobius ferox | reverse complement strand
ATTTTGTTATTAAAATTATCAACTCAGTGTATCAAATTTCACTCGATAACATCCTAGAAAACATTCCCAATTATAGTGACTAACATACAGGAGAGAGAGAGCGAGAGAGAGAGAAAAAAAAATATATATATATGTATATATATATGTATGTATATGTGTATATGTGTGTGTGTATATGTGTATATATATGTATATATGTATATATATGTGTGTGTATGTATATATATGTATGTTTGTATGTTATATATAATTATTTATTAATTATATAAATAAATAAAAATGAAAAATAATAAACTAAGTCAAAAACATTAGAAAAATCAAAAAATCGGAAAATAAGATGCATTAACATTAATGTTTTGAATTTTATTTTCGCAAAAAAATATAACTTTTGTCAGTATTGAAACTACGTTTTGTGCGCCCTTATAATGGTGTATAGTGGCATTCTCGATTATCCAGTTTTCCTATGAATTCTTGTTTAGTAGTAATTTTCATCTATGATTCATATTCATATTCAGTTCTGCATGTTTGGGAAGTTGTATTCTGAATTGCTGTCCAGTCTTCAGCTTAGACTCACTGGACGGGTTTGGGAGTATTTCCGTGAACGTTCGTACTGCCTCCCTGGTAGAATTTCGACTTGTTCATTCCGGTGCTTCTAGATTAAGTTGTTGAGGTTGATTGTGTATACACGTGGTAGAAGAGGAATGATTTATGCCGCATGGTAATACAATTTTCTTAATGTATCCTTTTTTCATTTTTTTCATTTTTGGATGCCTGTAGTCTGAGTTTAAGCATTTATAGTAATGTACTATTGCTTAATCTGAAACAGGTATTTGTTTGGGTTAATTAGAATTAAATACTCAGACCTGAAGAGGAATTTTATTCTGATTAATCATCGAATTTGGGAAGGTTCTGTTCTTTTCTCTTATCGGCATTATGGACGTGAATTTGCTTCTATGGTGATGTTAATATTACTTTAATTGTATTTTTATTTTGTTTATTTTTACATAATTCTTATTATTACATTTCAAATATATATATATATATATATATATATATATATATATATATATATATATATATATTTATGTATATATTTATATATATATGTATATATATATGTATATATATATATATATTTATATATGTATATATACATATATATATATGTATATATATATATATATATATATATGTATATGTATATATATATATATATATATATATATGTATATATATATGTATATATATATATATATGTATATATATATATATGTATATATATATATATATATATATATATATATTTATATATATATATATATGTATATATATATATATGTATATATATATATATATATATATTTATATATATATATATGTATATATATTTATATATATATATCTGTATATATATATATATATATATATATATATATATATATATATATATATATTTATATATATATATGTATATATATATATATATATTTATATATATATATGTATATATATATATATATATATATATTTATATATATATATGTATATATATATATATATATATATATATATATATATATATATTTATATATATATATATATATATATATATATATATATTTATATATATATATATATATATATATATATATATATATTTATATATATATATATATATATATATTTATATATATATATGTATATATATATATATATATATATTTATATATATATATGTATATATATATATATATATATATATATATATATATTTATATATATATATGTATATATATATATATATATATATATAATATGAAAACACCGTGAAATACAACATTACAAAATCATCTGAAATCACACTTAAAAGGCGCAAAGCTGCACTAAAAAGAGGATTAAAATATTTTCAAAAAGAAAAGAGGTATGGATGGAAACAATATACCAAAAGATGGCCGGGGGGAGTTGTGACCCCCTCACCCCGGTTAAGCATGCTTTGCGTCGCGACAACACTCCCGGAGAGCCGGTATATTGCAAAAAAGAATACGATTGTATCAAATTGTAAGATGTAAATAGACGACATACACAATCAAATATAAGATATAATTGTCGAGATCCAGCCCTATCGAAATTCATCAACAGTAAATGTTTGAAATATATTTAAAAAGTGTTTGAATAAAGTTTGAAACATGTTCACAAGTATAAATTATCAAAATTACTTAGCTTCTACTTAAAGAAGACTTTAAATATTGACAATAATAGAACAATAATAACAAAGTCTATTTCTAAAACCATATACCTGAATGACAATCAATATTACATGCAGATGTACATCCAATATTGTTTCATACAAGACGATGCAAATCTTCCATAATGTATTATACATTAATCTTCCATAATGTATTATACACATCTTCCATAATGTATTATACAGTATGGAAGATTTGAATTTCGATAGGGCTGGATCTCGACAATTATATCTTACATTTGTTTGTGTATGTTGTCTATTTACATCTTACAATTTGATACATTCGTATTCTTTTTTGCAATATACCGGCTCTCCGGGAGTGTTGTCGCGACGCAAAGCATGCTTAACCGGGATGAGGGGGTCACAACTCCCCCCGGCCATCTTTTGGTATATTGTTTCCATCCATACCTCTTTTCTTTTTGAAAATATATATATATATATATATATATATATATATATATATTTATATATATATTTATATATATATGTATATATATATATATATATATATGTATATTTATATATATATATATATGTATATATACAATACAAATGTTAAGTAAAATATAACTTTTACTAGAAATATTAAAACGGGATATGCCCATACTATCATAAGGCGCATTGCAGCACATACAATATAAGCACGAATATGGATTCAAATGAATAAGAAATGAAAGAAGTAAAAACGGATGGGGATGCTTACAAGGAAGTCGAACGGCCAAGGGGGATTACGACCCCTTGTTCCCGGTTGAAGTACGCTTTTAATCCCAGGAAACGTTCCCGGAACCAGACTCGCCTGAAGCAGTCCTCCATATACCAACGCTGGAAAAGCAAAATCCAATCCACTGAAAAAGCAAATCCAATCCATTGAAAAAGCCAAATTCAATCCATTGAAAAACGTACTTGAAAACCCAGATCACCAACATGAAACGATACCAATAGCAAGACTACTTGGATGCCTAATGTCTAAACAACCTATAACATCCATATCAGCACTGACTTTTCATTACGTGCAAGTCCTTGTAAGTCCTTATAACATGTTACGGTTAAGATACATGTCACAGTTAATCTTTTTGCATCCAGCGTGACGTAACTATAATAGTTCATAGAATTTTGCATAAAAGTCCTGATCATACTTTTTGTATGATTTTTCATAATAATGCTTTAGGAAATGTAACGGATATAGCTGTTTTTTCGCTTCACATACCAAATTACGTTCGCATATAATGCGTTCGGTCTTGGTTGTATTTAATCTTTTAATCCTGTTAAGATATATATATATATATGTTATATATATATATATGTTATATATATATGTATATATATATATATATATATATATATATATATATATATATATATATATATATATATATATATATATATATATATATATATATATATATATGTGTGTGTGTATTATAATACAATACCACTATCCAAAATATCTACCTGCCAAACCTTATTTTTTCTTTTATTAAAACACATTTTAATTTTAAATTCAACACCTTGCTACAATTACAGAAACTTATTAACAGATCATTCTCAAACAATTTTAAATAATTTTTCATCTCCATGTTTCATTTCCAACAGTTGAAATCTTAGTATATAGAATTAACTGTAACCTGTTTTGAGTTAAAATGTGCTTAGTCAGTATCTCGTAATCTACACAGTTAAGCAGCCGAAGGGGTAAATGCATTTATATTATTATATTTTTATATTATTATATCCTTATACCTTTTCATTACATTGTATTCTCCTATAAATACTTAGCCACAGGCTGGTATATTTGATTATTATATTTGATTTCTTATATATCTGATCCAATTTATATTTTCTTCTACGTCGGGCCATGTGCATTATTTCTGTAATACAATTTACAGTAATGCGCACAGAAACGTAGAATCTGCATTAACGAAACATGTATGGTCCTTGACAGCGTACATGGTTTCGGAAATGCTTTTCATTTTATTCAATTTATTCATTTTCAAATTATTTTTGGGAGATAGAAAAGGCCTAGCTCATCGTGCAAAACCATATTTCTGCTTTGCAACTTTTCATCTTACACACAATTCTTGCATTTACACCATGTATGTTTTTACAGGGAACAAGGGGATTAGTACCTTAAGTACCTGCATGACATATATGATTTATAAAAATACTTTCATCTCAGAGTGTAGTTAAAAATATATACTTTTTCACCCTTCTTTACCACATGCATATCTTATTTCATACCTTAACTTATATATGGAACAAAGAAAAAAAAGGATTTTTTTATACCAATTTAGTACCTGATTTATTTATCATGTTTACTGTCATGTTCGTTTTAAAATATTCCGCATCTTGTCGTGCAGTATTTCCGATATCACATTTACATTGCAGTCCATCTTCCTTTCACATTTGCTATGCATAACTTTTTCTATTAATGATCAATCTCTGGTATATAATACAAGTAAAATAAAAATTCTTCAATTATATATATATATATATATATTCTGATATGTTTAGTTTTCGGTGGCATAATGAACACATTTGTATGAATAATGATTTTTCTGATCCTCAGGCTATACAAAGCCAATTTTTGTCAATAAATGTATCAGAAAACAAAAACAACAACAACAAAAATATATGTTGTCTGTGTTTACTGAACTGTTTAATTGGATTTGCTCTTCCTCCCAAGACTCGTCTGTGCTTACTGGAAAGGAACTTAATTTAGGTCGGTCTGCATTACTTTGGTTCTGCATCAGTATTTGGTGTAGCCTTGAACGTAAGCTCTGGATTATGTCGCGACGTCTATAGTCCCCTTTCCCTAGTATTTATCACAGCTTGTCTATAGAAGATTTTTATACTTTGATTATCGGGATATGAACCCCTGATTTATATGATATAAACTTTATTATTGGTTCTAGTACATGAGAAATTAATTGATTGATTAATTTTCTCCTTTGCAATTTTTTAGTTTCAGTTATGGTTGGTTAGTTGATAGGGGTTTTGTGGCACAGAATTCAAAAAGGATTTGCTGCGCCAAGCACATGGGAAAACAAACAAATTATTCAGTAGTAAAATGCAATAACAAGTGCATAATATAAGAAATTAAAATGTACACATAATAATGTGAAGAGTTAAAATACAAAACCATATGATATACAGTAAAAAGATGATACAATGTGAGAGGTAAAAGATTAAATATGATAAAATAATCCTATATCCAACAAAAATGAAAAAAGTTTAGGATCAGGATTTTCTCCTGTCAAGTCCGTTAAAGAAATATCATAAGTCATGAAGTGTTTAAAATGATGACGTCTGAAATTAGTGTACTCGATTAAAAAGTGTTTAACAGTCGCTGATGTTTGACACGAGTTACAAGATGACTCATGTTCACCTATAAGCAAATGTCTGTGAGTAAAACGTTTCAGCTTTGCAACGATTTTCTTCCCAGGTCACGTGATGTGTAATTTTCATTGACAGGCGACTTCTTGCTTTTGCTGGTGTGGTTACTCCGACTTTTTATCCTGGTAAAGGATGCTGCTTTTCGCCTACTTAACTGGTCGACCCATATGTGTTAAATGCTATATTTTTAACGCATTAATTCTTTTTCTTCGACCCAGATCGTCCAACTTACTCGAAAGTGGAAGGTATCTGTTTGGATAGCTGGGACAGTGAGACCGGAATCCAGTAAGGGACGCCTCCACAGGGACTGTACCCTACATCCCTTACCACCAGACTCTCGGAACAACTTGCATGTCCCGCATATTTAACGTGTCCGTTCTTGGGGATAGTTTGGGAAGCGTCAGGAATTAAACTCGGGTCGTTTGAATGCAATCCCCGCGTGCTAATCACTGTGCTATTCCACCCCATTAACAGTGGTAAACATATTAAGGCGCAGAGTACGAAGTAAATCATGAAAGAAATGTGATTGGGATGAAAAGAAATTACGTAATGGAAGTGCCATCATACTCGTCGAAAACTGTGTTATACGGCCTTAAACGCTTATAGTTTGCACCTACCGCATTCTCGCCCTATAATGCAACTGCAAGCGTTGCATCCAAACGCTTCATCGTCGATAACTTGGCCATTTGTGGTTTGACTTAGGCGAAAATAAACTGCGCGCTATTAAACAATCAAACCACTATAATTTCCAAAATAATAATAATTACCTTTTAATAGCAATTTTCTAGATTTTATTATGATAAAAATATTGAATTAAACAGCATTGTTTAAATGACCTTTAAAATAACGAGAACTTTCAATCTATTTTGATATATATTTAGTAATTTGTGTGTTACAGACTGCGCGCGCACGCAGTCTGTAACACAAAATTTCGCACAGCCATGTGGAAGTGTCATACGGCCATGAAATTTTGTACACGGGTTCTTCAGGATCCGGAAAAATGCACCTCTGCGTTATTTTTTTTAATTCGAATTAGTTATTGATTGTTTAAGCATGATTTTAAGCAATATTCATTCAAATCTGAGTTTCCATCTTGACACCATCGGAAAAATCGAAAAATTATCTTTTAAATATAAGTTGAAAGGAATCTATACAATTAATAGGGGAAATTTCGTGAGTTTTAAATATATATATACATACTTTTCGTGAGTTTATAACGTTCCTAATATTTATATAGCAATATAAAAAATTGACTGGAATGTTTTTAATTTAACAGCAGCTCCTTTAAATATTATACTGCTCCAAAATAAAAAAAATCCTGAACTTAACCTTTCCTTAATTGTAATTTTTTAAGCCTGCTACCTGTTAAAATTATCGACTCATTTTTCCGCGAGACCGTTTGTTTTATTGTATTCATTTTGTGTGTGGGGATAATTTAAATGTTAGAAAACGAATTACCCTTTTTCTCTTTTTTAATGTGTTATAATTCAAGATGTCAAAATAATGAAGTTTTGACATGTAGTCAAAGTAGTGATACAAGTTTTGACGTGAAGTTTTGACGCGTATGGGACGAGAAAAAATGACGAGATGTCAAAATGGGCAAAATTTATTTTCTATCAATTTTTACATTGAATTTGTGATTAAAGAAATAAATATGTTTTTTTAAATATTGATAATTCTTAAGAAAACTGTAGTAAAAATAGTATGTAAAATTCAGACAATATAAAGTAAAGATATTCTGATAGTGTCAAAAATTTGACTCAGATTTCAACGATTTTGCATTTTACGAACACTTGGTACATAAATTGTACTTTCTACTTTCCTTGCAATACATGGTAATGTATAGAGAAAGTATTGGAATCATGTTTTGGGATCTCTAGAACACGAAAACCCTATTTTTAGAGTGTGTGTCTGTCTGTGCAATGTATGTATCCATTCTAACTCAAAAACTAATGGACATAATTTCATAAAATTTGGTAGGTAAGTCACTTGTGTGTGACCCCGGTGCTGATTAGTTTTTGGTACGATTAAAAAAAAAAAAAAACCCGCCTTTTTTGCGAAATGGCCGGCAGAAAATGCCTGTATTCACTCTAGCTGAAAAACTAATTGATCAAATTTTACAAAATTTGATAGATAAGTCACTTGTGGATTACCCTGATGCTTATTAGATTTTGGTACGATTCGGAAAAAATAACCTGCCTTTCTTGGCGAAATGGCCCTCAAAAATCGTCAACATATCAATTAAATATCTCAAATATATCAATAAAATGCTTGTTTTAAACATAATTTGTGATGATGGAAAAAATAAGACCAACCCCATTATACCGTTCTCGAGATATTTTAGTTATTTTGCATTTTCGCGACGCCACTCTGGAAAAAAAGTCCAGTTACCAACTAAGAACGAAAATTGAATTAAAATGCCAATTCAGTGGTCATTTTTAAGTAATTATAGGCGTTGTTCTGTGAAATTAAACTCAATATAATGAATTATTGAAGAAATAAAGAGAACGTGAATATGAGTTTGCAGCGAAAGTCATGTACTGCCCACATCAGATTTTTTTATTGCTGTCTGTGGAGGGGACTGTAATAGGAAACGCGATGCATTATTGGAAGTATCATGTGTGGGAACCTGATATCTGTAATGATAAATTTTGGAATGTGTGGAATGACTTATTCTGCGACTCTAAGATATCGTTTGTTAGGCAGTTTATTTGCTTAGTAGTCTTCAGACTTTGTAAAAAAATCTGATGTGGGCAACACATGACTTTCCTTATATAATGTAATGAATTTACTACTTTTACAGTAAAATAAATAGGTTTTTCTTATAGTAGATACTAATATTATTTCCAAAATATTGAATTTTCCACAATTAGACGTCATTTTTATTGATTTGGCGTCATTTTTATCCATTCGGCGAGATTTTCGTTAATTTGGCAACATTTCAAAAAATCGCCAAGTTGGCGACATTCCGCCAAATTCCGCCAAGCGTTATGGACAAAGAAATAAGTTATTCTTACAGCAGATAAATGACTATTGGCGTTCAAATACAAAAGTATTACTCAAAGGATCTTTTTTCATGAATGGAACGTGCTAGATCCACGAAAATGATGTCATCCAATTTATCGCATGGTATTACATATGAAAAGTGAACATGTTTCTCAATAGGAAATATTTTTTTTATGTTATATGAGTTTTTGATAATTTTTTTGAAAAATGTGCAATATCTCGAGAACGGTTCATGTTAGCGTTCAAAAATTTATGTCAATCGTTTTCTAATGAAAAATTGCATAAGAAATGTCTAATTGCGTAACTTTATTAGTGGTTTTGATTTTTGACGATTTTTTCAAAATTTCTTTCGAAAATTTAGGGAGGGTCTGAACATTCGATTGCGTATAAAAACAATAGGATTCCAATGTTTACGGATTGTGATTTTTGTACCAAATTTGGTTCGAAGCGGTCCATTCGTTCATCAGTTATCGTCTCCACAGACTCACTGACACACACACACACACACACACACACACACACACACACACACACACACACACACACACATACACACACACACACACACAGACATCACTTCAAACATGTTTGATTCGTGATCAGGGATGCTTGAAACGTGCTCTCCCGTCGAAAACGCGAATTCGAATTTTCGACCCCGTCACAATACTTTCCTTATACATTATGTATATAAGAAAAGTAAAAATGGCTTTTCTTAACTTTTCTTTTCAACAAAGAAATTGCAAGTCACGATCTTACAGTGCAGGAAAAGGTGAAATGTAATCAAATAGCTAAATTTTATTTATAATTTACCTTTATCCTTTTGCTTAAGGGTGGGACAGCGTCAATCCGAAACGTTCTTCGTTTGGGATTGACTTTATCGTTCTTCGTTTTGCTTAAATTTGTTGCTTTAACCGTAAGCAAAAGGTTAAAGCAACAAATTTAAGCAAATAAAACAGTTAATTTATAACATTATTTGATTTACCGAATAGTTAAAAAAATGTTCAATGAATACATTTTTAGGTAACTTTGAGCGTATTTTATACCGGACCGTAACAGCTTTATTAATTTGTACCTCTTCTTAGCAATTTATTTTCTACGCAATAAGGGATATAAATGATCACCGTGAATTCCCTACCTATCCCGTTGTTACTTCAAATATCTTGAACAATAAATGGCGGTTACAGTTGAACAAAGAGCAATTTATTTTCGGAGGAGGCGCAGACACGGAAAAATTGCAAGAAAGATTTATTTTACTGATTTTCTGTTTTTATTTCTCCGGAGAGAAAAAAAAAAGTATTGCGTTGCTAATAGATTGCTTTTAAGAAACATTTGCATTTAAACTATCAATATTTGTATGTTACCTAATTTGAGAAAGCTGTAAAAAGGAAATTCTTTGTTTTACAAAATCAACAAAACGCGGTGATAGTGTAATTTATACTTTTAGATTTTATGCTTTGTACTGTATTTGATTTATGCAAAGGATTATTTTTATGGGTAATATGCTGTTACAAATTTCTGAATTTTTAAAGGGACTGTAAAGTGAAAATTCCAATTTGAGCTCCACGTGACTTTCCCTGCAGAGTTCACGTTATTTTTATTATTTTATTCATTATTATTATTTATTATTCATTATTTATTATTTATTATTTATAATTTATTATTTATTATTCATTATTCATTACTTTTATTCATTATTTATTATTTATTTTATTCACGTTCTTTTTATTTCCAAAATAATTCATTAAATTGAGTTTAATTGCACAATCTGTCAGCCATAATTATTTTAAATTACACTGAATTTGCACATTTAATACAATTTTCGTTTTTATTTGGTAGCTGGGCTCATTTTCAAAGATGGCGTAGCGAAAATGTAAAAAAACTAAAATACCTCGAGAACAACTAGTCCTAGGGTAATGGGGTTCGTCTTATTCTTTTCGTCAAAAAGAATAAGACAAAACTTGCGTATTAAATTTTGACAAAACTTACGTATAAAATAAGCATTTAATTGATATATTTAAGCTTACGTAATCTTTTATTTTCAGATGTAACGAGTTTTGCGGACCATTTCGCAATCAAAGGCAGGTTCCTTTCTTCGAATCGTACCAAAATCTAATCAGCATCATGTTAACCTACAAGTGATTTATCTAGAAAATAATGTGAAATTTAGTTTATTAGTTTCATTGAATTGATTCAGGCAATTTTTGCGGACCATTTTGCAAAAAAGGCAGGTTATTTTATAATGAATCTTACAAAACTCCAATCACCACCAAGATCACTCACAAGGAATTTGCCTACTAAATTTTATGAAATTTGGTCAGTTAGTTTTTCAGTTATAGTGGATACAAAATCTGCAGAGGCATATAGACACACACACAGGCGTCATGCTAAAAATGGTTTTTCGTGTTCAAGAGGTTCCGAAACTTGTAGATCCGCCGAAAACTCGAGTTGCTATTTTCGATACGATATCAATAATTTCCCTATACATTACCATGTATTGCAGGGAAGGTAAAAAAGAAATATTTTAAGTGACATTCTGGGGGTAGTATAAAGGTGTTCTATGAAAGTTCTTAAACACCCCCATAAACTTATAAGAAAAGGTTCATGAGTGTACAACGCATCAGGTCAGAATTTGTGTGAGTTTGTCTCGCAGTTTTAATTTTTACAAAACAGGAAAATAATAATTTAATAGAATAAATGTGATGCATATATTAGTTACAATTTTATATTACATATATGAATCGTATTTCATTATATCTCATTTCTGATAACAAGAAAAATTAAATGAGAGCACTCCTACAACTTTAGAGTAATCCCGTTTTACAATAATTTTCATATTTCTTTTTAGATATATCGAAATTTAAATGTATACTTATTTAAAACGTATCTGGTTTATATCTATCTCAACTCTGATAACAAAAAGTAAATGCAACCACTCCCACAACGTTAGAATATCTCCGTTTTTTAATAATTTTCATTTTTACTCTCCCTGTAATACATGGTAATGTATACGGAAAGTATTGGAATCGTGCCGAAAATCGCAACTCGAGTTTTCGACGGATCTACACCTTTTGAGACCTCTAGAACACGAAAAAAACTAATTTTAAAGTAACGTCTGTGTGTGTGTCTGTTTGTCTGTCTGTGCAGATTTTGAATCCCCTTTAACTGAAAAACTAATTGACAGAAATTGAAAAATGTTGGTAGATAAGACTTCTGGGTGCCCTGGTCTGATCAGAATTTGGTACGATTTTGGATAAAACGACCTGCCTTTTTGGCGAAACGGCCCGCAAAAATTGCCTGTATCCATTCAAGCTGAAAAGTTAGTAAACCAAATTTTACTAAATTCGGTAGATAAATCACTTGTAGGATAGCTTGCTGCTAATTATAATTTGGTACGATTCGGAAAAAAAGAACTTTTTTTTAGTTATTTTTTACTTTCCCTGCAATACATGGTAATGTATAGGGAAAGTAATGGAATCATGTCGAAAATTGCAACTCGAGTTTTCGACGGATCTACACGATTCGAGACCTCTAGAATACGAAAAAACTATTTTTAGCGTGACGTCTGTGTGTGTGTCTGTCTGTGTGTATGTCTGTGCAGATTTTGTATCCACTCTAACTAAAAAACTAATTGACCGAATTCCATAAAATTTGGTAGGTACATCACGTGTGGGCGAATCTGGTGCTGAATAGTTTTGGGTACGATTCGGGATAAAAGAACTCGCCTTTTTTTGCGAAATGGCCCGCAAAGGCTTGTATCCACTCTAGCTAAAAATCTATTAGACCGAATTTCACAAAATTTGGTAGATAAGTCGTTTGTGGGTCACTTTGGTGCTGATTAGATTTTGGTACGATTCGAAAAGAAATAACCTGCATTTTTTTGCAAAATAGCCCGCAAAAATCGCCAAAATTTAAAATAAAGAACTACATATGCTCAAATATATCCATTAAATGCTCGTTTAATACGTAATTTTTAACGAAGAATCAGACCAACCCCATTACACTAGGCCTAGCCGTTCTCGAGATATTTTTGTTTTTTCGTTTTTTCTCTACGCCACCTTTGAAAATGAGTCCATTTACCAAATGAGAACGAAAATTGAATTAATAGTGAATTAAATTTAATTAAAATAAAGCGAATGTGTATATTAGTCTGAAGGGAAAGCCATGTGCTGCCCACATCAGATTTTTACTTTCCCTGCAATACATGGTAATGTATAGGGAAAGTACTGGAATCATGTCGAAAATCACAACTCGAGTTTTCGACGGATCTACACGTTTCGAGACCTCTAGATTACGAAAAGCTATTTTTTGCGTGACGTCTGTGTGTGTGTGTCTGTCTGTGTGTCTCTCTGTGCAGATTTTGTATCCACTCTAACTAAAACAGTAATTGACCGAATTTCATAGAATTTGGTAGGCAAGTCACTTGTGGGCGAATCTGGTGTTGATTAATTTTGGGTACGAATCGGGATAAAAGAACTCACCTTTTTTGGCGAAATGGCCCGCAAAAGTTTGTATCTACTCTAGCTGAAAATTTAAGAGACCGAATTTCACAAAATTTGGTATATAAATAGATTGTGGGCAACCCTGGTGCTGATTAGATTTTAGTACGATTCGGAAAAAAATAACCTGCCTTTTTTTGTAAAATGGCCCGCAAAAATCGACAAAATCTAAAATAAAAAACTACGTATGCTTAAATATATCCATTAAATGCTTGTTTTACACGTAATTTTTGACGAAGGAATGAATAAGACCAACCCCATTACACTAGGATTAACCGTTTTCGAGATATTTTGTTTTTTTGTTTTTTTTCTCTACGCCACCTTTGAAAATAAGTCCAGTTACCAAATTAGAACGAAAATTGAATTAAAGGTGAATTAAATTTAATTAAAATAAAGAGAACGTGGATATAAGTCTGCAGGGAAAGTCATGTGCTGCCCACATCAGATTTTTTTTTGTAGGCAGCACATGACTTTCCTTGCAGACTTATATCCACGTTCTCTTTATTTTAATTAAATTTAATTCTTTTTTAATTCTATTTTCATTCTCACTTGATAACTGGACTTATTTTCAATGTTGACGTAGAGAAAATACGAAAAAACTAAAATATCTCGAGAACGTCTAGTCCTAGTGTAATGGGGTTGGTCTCATTCTTTTCTTCATTTAAAATTACGTATTAAACAAGTATTTAATGGATATATTTGAACATACGCAGGTTTTTATTTTAGATTTTGGCGATTTTTGTTGGTCATTTTGCAAAAAGAGACAGGTTATTTTTTCCGAATCCTACCAAAATGTAATCAGCACCAGGGTGACCTACAAGTGACTTATCTACCGAATTTTGTGAAATTCAGTCTATTAGTTTTTTAGCTAGAGTGGATACAAGCTTTTCGGGCAATTTCGTAAAAAGGCGGGTTTTTTTATTTCGAATCGTACCGAAAACTAATCAGCACCAGATTCGCCCGTAAGTGACTTACCTACCAAATTTTTTGAAATTCGGTCCATTAGTTTTTTTAGTTAGAGTGGATACAAAATCTGCACAGACACACAGACAGACAGACACGCAGACATACAGACAGACACACAGACACACACACACAGACGTCATGCTAAAAATAGTTTTTTTGTATTCTAGTGGTTTCGAAAGGTGTAGATCCGTCGAAAACTCGAGTAGCGATTTTCGGCATGATTTCAATACTTTCCCTATACATTACCATGTATTGCAAGGAAAGTAAAAAAACTGGTGGATAAGTCACTTGGTTACCCTGGTGGTTATTAGATTTTGGTACGATTTGGAAAAAATAAACTTGCCTCTTTTTGCAAAATGACCCTTAAAATATAAAACAAAAGATTACGTTTGCTCAAATATATCAATTAAATGTTTGTTTTATACGTAATTTTTGACGATGAAAATTGTAAGACCAACCCTATTACATTAATATTAGCCGTTCTTGAGATTGAACTTCGCATTTTCACTATGCCACCTTAGAAAATACGTCCAGTCTGTTACCAAATAAAAAAGAAAATTGAATTTAAAGTGTAAATTCAGTGTAATTGCAAATAAAAATTCGTGTTATTTAGTGCAATTAATCTCAATGCAATGAATTTTAAATGAAATAAAAAAGAAAGGAACTTATGTCTGTAGCGAAAGTCATGTGCTGCTCACATCAGATATTTCGTTTCTAGATATTTTGGGATTTAAAGTTAGACTTATTTAAACTTCGTTATATCTATCTCATCTCTGATAACAAAAATTAAATGAAGACACGCCACAACTTTAGAATTATCCCCTTTTACAATAATTTTCATTTTTAACACTTTACAATAAAGTTGAAAAGTGTTTATGACTTTGTTCATTCTGTCTGTCTGTCTGTCTGTCCGTTAGCACGATAACTGCCGTAAAAATGACTTAATCAAAATGAAATTTTAGTATGTTGTTCAGACGGGCTGTAGGACCTATGGGAATATAAATGAATAATATCACCCAATTAGTTTTGGATTGAACCCGGGTTGAAAAAATGAAATACATTGAGCCCTATGGGAACTAATTTATAAAACATTTTTTAAGCGGATTTAAAATTCGCAAATTGCTTCGAAAATTTTAGGTAATATTCAAATTGTTCCATAAAATATAAAAAAAAAAATTCAGCGAAATATATTCAGTAGTTTTTTAAATAAAAATTAAAATAATAATTGCACCTCTTATATGAAACGATCACGTGACCATGATATGAAACGATCACATGACCCACTTCAAAATGATATATGGCATCCATCTTGTTTCAAAATTGTGATTTTTTAATTCGTATTGAGTGTTGTATCCGTCCTAAAACTACTTTATTTTTGCTTAAATTCTGTGCATCTACATACTGAAACAACGCAATGACAATATATTTGAGTTTAAATGCTCATCTAAATTTGATTATTTCTACAACTAAGCCTATTTTTCACCTATGCAAAATGTAAACAGCAAAATATGTAGAATGAGTTGTATTAGAATTCCTGTATTTTTTTAACACAAAATAATTCAGTCCATGGAGTCTGCATGGCTGATATGAATGAAATATTAATTGATTTCATAAAGAGAAGGACGATTTTTTTCGATGAAGTTTTATGCATAGAGTTTAATGATTTGTAGCTCCATGGTCTTAAATAAAATGTTTAAATAAAATAAATTATTATAGTATTGTGATGAATTAAATGAATGGAAGAAAGTTATGAATGAAATCCTGTTTTTATAGAGAGATCCAGGCGTGTTATTTTTTCTATGACGTCATTTGAATTAATTTCAGTTGTTTTCGATGAAGTTTTCAAATATAATAAATTATCGTAGTATTATGATAATTCTAAAACTATTACCGAGGAATGTATAACATTTTAGAGATGTTTAAACCAGGCAATTTATATTTCAATGCCGTCATTTGAATGAAGTTCATTTTTTTCGATGAAAGTTTAAGGTGTCAAATATAATAAATTAATGTAGTATTGTGATAAGTTTCAAAATATTACCGAAGAATGTATTGCATTTTAGACTTGTGTAAATAAAATTGCATTGAAGTTGGAAAGTGTTTCATAATCAATGGTTTAAGTATTATTGACCTTTCTTGTTCTTATATATATATATATCGGGATTTAAACTAATACTTTTATTCGACTGCAAAAAAAAAAAAATGGCAAATATTTCTTAGAAAGTTCTAATTTGATATAATGCTGTTATTTAAAGAAAATGTCGGCGAAAACTTCAACCGTAACTTTCGCATTCATTTCTCCTCACGAACGTACTCGATTAAATCTTGCCAACGGTTATGAATAGGGAAGCGTTCCTATGGAAACTGCCCAAAACAGTCTCCGGAAATAGCCGCTACTCGCTTCGCACTTTACAGGAATTGACTTCTCGAAAAGAGTGAGGAAAGAGTTTCGAAAGTTCCTACCGTCCATCATTAGTTGGATTGAAGGGTCTATAGAGAACTGAAAAAAAATTGGAGTGTGGCTCCATTTGACTTTATCATAACACAATTCCTTTTTAACAGTTGAAAAGTGTTTATGGCTTTGTTCATTCTGTCTATCTGTCCGTTCGCACGATAACTGCCATAAAAATGATTTTAATAAAATAAAATTTTAGTATGTTGTTGAGACGGTCTTTGGGACCTATGGGAATGTAAATTAATAATATCAACCAATTAGTTTTGGATTGAACCCGGGTTGAAAAAAAAGAAATACATTGAACCCTATGGGACCTAATTTCTCAAATATTTTTTAAGCGAAATTAAAATTCACAAATTGCTTCTAAAATTCTAGAAAATATTAAAACTACCTCATAAAAATGTATAAAAAAATGTCAGCAAAATATGTTCGGTAGTTTTTTTAAATAAAAATAAAAGTAATAATGACTCCCATATTATACGAAGAGAACATGTGATCCATTTCAAAATAAAAATATGGCAACCATCTTTTTTCCCAATGCATTAATCGTGATTTTAAATTTCTTTTAAATTTATATTTGGTGCTGCATCTGTCCTAAAACTGCTTTATCTTTGCTTATTTTCTGTGCATCTATATTCTGTGCCAACGCAATAACAAGATTTATAGTTTAAATAATCATCAAGCTTTTATTGTTTCTATAACGACGCGTAATTTTACTGGATGCAGGATGTAAGCAAGTGATTGTAAGATGATTTGTATAAGAATTGCTGATATTTTATCACACAAAATTATTTAACTCTGGAGTCTGGAATTAAAACATATGAATGAAATATTCACTGCTTTTACATAGAGAGCCAGACGATTTATATTTCGATGACGTCTTTTGAATAAAGTTAATTTTTTCGATGAAGTTTTAAGTTTTCAAGTAAAATAATAAATTATTATAGTTTTGTTATAATTAAGAAAAATACCACCGTTAAATGCGTCGCATTTTAGAGATGTTTAAATAAAACTGCATTTAAGTTGTAAAGTGTTTCATAATCAATTCTTTATGCATGATTAATCTTTCTTAGTCTTTTCTTTTTCCAAGAAAATTCTTTTAATATCGGTATCATGAGTCCAAATGATTATTATAGCATCTTACCCTTTATTTTAAAGGGCTTGAAAAGAATCTAAGCATAGTTTCGCTGAGGGGGACCCATGTTGCCACAAACAAAAAGAATGTATTTCGTCTGTTTTTCACAACAATGATTGATGTCTTGTGATCATTGAGGCATACATAAACCCTTTTACGCATGATTATACCACGCTTTATTCTATGCTGCCATGTTAAAAAAATATAAAATTTCGAATAAATTTCAAAATTTTTGCTCGAATTTAAAAAAAAATCTATGCGTTCTAGATTCTTTAGATACAAAATACAGATATAAAATTTCATGAAAGTCTATTAATATCTGGGGCAGCTCTCGTGTGCACAAGAAATCGACCAGAAACAGACAGACGGACATCCTTCCAAAAACAGTCAAAACGTGTTCAGGAGGTCTTAAAACATATATTGGCATCAAAATCTTGAATCGAAAATTTTCGTGTAAACAATGCTTTCTCTATACTATGCTTCATAGTGTGAGATAGTAATAAAACTATCATCAAAACCGAATTTACTAAAAGTGCTGTGTGGGTCTTACGTTTTATTTAAATAGTTTGTATCATATTTTATAAAAAAAAATATGATGTGGGCAACACATGACTTTCCTTATATAATGCAATGAATATATTTCTTTTACAGTTACAAAAAATGTTATTCTTACAGTAGATACGTATATTATTCCCAAGATATTGAGTTTTCTTCAATTAGTCGTCATTTTCATTGATTTAGCGTTATTTTTATCCATTTGGCGAGATTTTTGTTAATTTGGCAACAATTAAAAATGTCACCAAGTTGGCGACATTCCGCCAAATTCGTCGCCAAAATCTCGCCAAGCGTTATGAACGGGGAAATAAGTTATTTTTACAGCAGATAAATGACTATTGGCGTTCAAATGCAAAAGTATTACTCAAAGTCTCTTTTCTCCTGAATGGAACGAGCTAGTTCCACGAGAATGATGTCACTAAATTTATTTACATATGAAAAGTGAACATGTTTCTCAATAGGAAATATTTTTTTATTTTATATGACTTTTTGATAGTTTTTTTTAAAATTTGCAATATCTCGAGAACGGTTCATGTTAGCGTTCTAAAATTTATGCCAGTCGTTTTCTAATGAAAAATTACATAATAAATGTCTATTTACGTAACTTTATTAGCGGTTTTGATTTTTTGACAATTTTTTCAAAATTTCACTCGAAAATTTAGGGAGTTCTGAACATTCGATTGCGTATAAAAACAATAGGCTTCCAGTGTTTACGGATTGTGATTTTTGTACGAAATTTCGTTCAAATCGGTCCATTCGTTCGTCAGTTATCGTCTCCACAGACTCACTGATACACACACACACACACATTCACACGCACACATATTTTCACAGACACACACATACTTTCACACACACACACACACACACACACACACACACACACACACACACACACACACAGACTTCACTTCAAAAATGTTTGATTCGTGATCAAAGATGCTTGAAATGCGCTCTTCCGCCGAAAACTCGAATTCGAATTTTCGACCCTGTCACAATACTTTCCTCATACATTATGTATATAAGGAAAGTGAAAAAAGCGATACTTGGCGTTGCTCAGAGAAATGCTGAAATAAAATTAAAACTGTATAAATCTGAAATATTGTTACGAACGCATCTTCTTGAATCGTGGGGTGTAAACGCGGGATACGAGAACGTGTCTATGTTTGTGGATAATAAACGTTTATTCGCAAGCACAAAGTAAACAGGAACTATATACAATCAAATAGCACTTAAATGCTCCACTAATTTTACAGAATAAGCTGTATTATTCTCAAAATACGGACGAAAACAATTTCACAAAACAGACGCTACTATTTCCAAAACATTGACAAAAATCACAGTCTAATGTAGCTCGTGTCACATTAATTCGTCAATCCTTCCTCTACTGGGGACGAGTCCCTTTATAGCCTGTGTAGAGATTTCTGGAAATCTCTCCATATCTATTAGAGACTGGAGAAGTCTTTATTTCGTGAAATATCTGGAATATTCCGGAGTTCGACAATTTGGCGATAAATCGAAAAATCTAGCTGTCCTTCTTCGAAATGGGAAATCCTGGAAACCCTAGGTTCACTTCATCCTCACGTCATGCTGACGTCATGGACTGTGTTAAGCTGAGCTTCGAGACAGACGAAGGAGAATGCGCCAATGAGGGAATATTACGCTTTCCCAATAATATTTTAGAGATTAATGTGCTCCTACTTAGGTTAATTAAACCGATTAAAAAGTCAGTTAAATTGCTTTGGAATTATAAGCAGACAAAACTCTTAAATTCCTGTTGTTCTGCGGAAATGTGCTAAAGGATAAAACTTATTTAAGACGATCCATGGATGTGGTCTTATTTATGGAAGAAAATGATAAAAAATTGCGTACTTCTGGAGATATTTA
The DNA here is from genome assembly GCA_951213105.1 of Amaurobius ferox. NCBI lineage: Eukaryota > Metazoa > Arthropoda > Arachnida > Araneae > Amaurobiidae > Amaurobius > Amaurobius ferox. The sequence goes on along the minus strand of OX578135.1, from coordinate 35,153,540 downwards.
GCTTTGAAGTGTATGTCGAAATTTTCACTTTTATATAGTAACTAGCAGTAAAAAGCCTGTTAAGGTATAAATATGAATTTTGGAAATTGGGTTCTGGAAATCGACTTTGCTGCGTTTAGCTTCAATCTCTTTATCCAATGAAAGAGGTAACTTTCTTTTATGACGCGAGGTTTAAATCAACAATCAAGTTAGCGGAGGACAGTAATGGTCGTCGGTGCTCTACTCAGCGCCAACCCGCGAGCGAAGGATTGATGAGAATGTGGGGCGAGAAACAACAATGTGGCGGAGAGGAGTTGAAGAAACATCGTTTGTGTCTACTTGCCGACCTTAGTTTGTGCAATGGTGGGTTTGTGCAATGGAATGAAGAGATTGAGGTGGGTTTGTGCAATGGAATGAAGAGATTAAGGTGGGTTTGTGCAATGGAATGAAGAGATTGAGGTAGAAAGAGTGATACGAGAGAGAATCCGGTTTAAAAACATCGTTGCAAGTCTTTCCATTTATAAAGTAGGTTGCCGTACATAAGCGGAAATATTTATAGTCCAAGTAAATTCATTAAGCAGTTACCGAGCTATATGCGGTCATTATATACAAGGAGATATACAGAAACTGGTTTTTAATTCTCGTTGTACACTAATTTTATTTCTCAGCATTTCGGCGGTCATCATAGAATATAAAGACATACACAACTTCCTTGTAAAAAGCAGGCATATGCCAGTTAGATGTCCACATTTGTTTCAAGGGAGTTATAAACCCCCTTCTTCGAATTAAATGAACAGATAGAACAATATGCACCCTCATAGACGGCGCCAGGTTTTTACAATCAAGGTTGTGATGCATTGGGGGGCAATTGGAGGTGCTCATGCGAAACATGTATAATTTAAATAACAATGTAGTTGTGGAACTTTAATTATTATATTTTGTCCACCGATCTCTGCATGATATAGCTATGGTCATAATTCGTAAAAAAAGAAAATTGATAACCATGAACACGCTAACACAGACATCAATGGGATATTTACAATGTTCTGCCAAACTCGATATGAAACTAACCGTCTATGTATCCTTCCGCGAGTTCAAGACAGATTTATTTATTGAAGCCTTGCGCATGTGCAGTCATTTGGAACTGGGTCTAGCCTGAAACCCTATAAATACCTGATCTCAGAATTATAAATCCGTAAAAATATAAATAAAATAACAACTTTAAAAACAGAGAGAGAGAGAGAGACAGAAAATTGTTGGAATAAGGGACAGTTGTTAAGTAAAAACAATTGTTTGCGCAATTTATAATTGGGATGCTGAAGCACCCCTATCACCTCCCTTGGCCGCCCTAGCGCCGCCTATGTGTACCCTTGATATCTGTAGGTATGCTATTCCACCTGTTCATTTGGCCGGAAGAAGAGGCTATTAAAGCCATCGAAACAATTGTAGTCACCTAACTGACATATACCTGTTTTTGACAAGGAAGTGTTGAAGACCCAGACCGTCCGACTCGCCCGAAAAGTCAGCAACTATTTGGGTGGCCGGTGACAAGGAAGTGTTGTTGTTGTTGAGACCCAGACTGTCCGACCTACCAGAAAGGTGTAAGGTAACTGTTTGGACGACTGGGAAGTGCCACCCAATTTAGAACCCAGTGGGGGAGGCATCTACAGGGACGGTACCCTCCTTCCCCTACCACCAACCTCTCGGAAGGATTTACGGACCCACATGTTTAACGTGATCGTACTCCGCATGAACACTGCGGCAGTTGTGTCAGCGTGCAAATGGTGACAAGGAAGTGTTGAAGACGCAGACCGTACAACTCATTCTGAGGACTTGAGTGACAAGGAAGTGTATAAGTCCTTATCTCACAAGTGACAGTTTGTTTTTGTGTCTTCACGGAGTACCACAAAATCGTGGCATATAGCAAGTTCAATTACTATCAGTGCAGTAACCAGCTATTCAATATGGAAGAAAATACAAACAAACATGAAAACTTTTCATCAATATTGGGTACTGCATTGGTAGAGTGATTCCAAAATTGGAAACCTCCCCTATCAGCAGGTTTTGTGTCTATACGGTCACAGATACGAAATTCTTCTATACGTATTTATATATTTTGTGCTAATTTCCTCGTTAGAAAAACCAATAACTTTTACGAGATTTCGGATAGATGATTGAATTTTTTATTAGTAATTTAACGTTTTTAAAAATGTCAGACCTAAACCTCTTTCAAGCTGATTGCTTTTACTGTTAAATGTTCTAAAGTACTTTATTGATTTCCAATTTTTATAGCTATCCAATAGAAAGATTTCATTTAAAAAATATGCAAAGGAGATTCTATTTGACTTTTACGTATATTACAGCAGCTTTATCGGATGCAAGCAGATACGGGTTCAGTTGAAATCATATTTCTGAAAAACTTAGATTTAGCCACGAAAGATTTCCTATATTTGAGTTCCATATTTAATATGTGTTACTTTACTTCCCTATATATTATCGGATATGTAATGTTTGAATGTATGTCAATATTGAAGTAAATTTATTTTTAACTTTTTGCAGAACGTATATTATTTGTACGGATCAAATATTTTAATGGATTCAAAATCCAACTCAAGATTGTCATTGGATCCGCATATTTTTCAACGATCCTGATTGCCAACCATATTTTCTCTTATTTATATGCTTTGTAAGTTTATAGCATGTGCTGTAGAAAACAATATGTCATTGACATAGTAGCTAAATAGATAAGGAGAGAGATTGGTAATTTGAAACACAGTAGTTAAATAAATAGAGCGATCGATCGGTGATTCGAGACATAGTAGCTAAATAGATAAGGCGAGAAATCGGTGATTTGAGAAGCAATAGTAATTGAGTGGAGAAGCAATAAATGCCGCCAAATTGATAAAAATGACACCAAATTTATAAAAATAACGCAAAATCAATTAAATTAATTGCGTTTTGAAAGAGAATAGTATTGTAATGATATTTCGATAGGGTTTGTCTGTCAAATCCAACCATCCTACTAGTCGACAAATTTGGCGACTTTTTATAATGTCGCCAAATTTATCGAATGTCTCCAAATCAATAAAAATGTCGGCAAATAGATAAAAATATAAAAATGTCGCCAAATTGATAAAAATGCCTCCAAATTAATAAATATGACGCCAAATTAATGAAATTAATTCTGTTTTAAAAGAGTATGTAATGATGGTTTGTAAGGGTATGTAATGAAGGTATTGTAATGACGGTTTGTCACTCCAACCATACCACTTATAGACAAATTTGGCAAGTTTTTAAATGCAGTCCAATTTATTCAAATATTGCCAAATTGCCAAAAAGTCGGCAAATCGATAAATATGATGCAAAATTAATGAAATTGTGTTTCGAAAGAGGATAGTATTGTAATGATGTCTCAGTAGCGTTTGTTTGTCAGTCAAATTGTCCCACTTGGCGAGAATTTTGGCGATTTTTTTTAAATGTCTGACAATTGAACAAAATATCACAAAAATTAACGAAAATGTTAGTAAATTGATGAAAATTCAATGTCTTGGAAAGAATATAACTATCTACTATAAGAAATAGCCACTTTTCTGTTCGTCGTTTGACCAAATTTGGCAAAAAATGTGGCGGGATGTCGCAAATGTCGTTAAATTGTTAAAAATATTGCTAAATTGACGAAAATGTCGTCAAATTGATAAATATGTCACCAAATTGATAATAATATTGCCAAATTGACGAAAATATCGTCAAATTGATAAATATATCGCCAAATTTATAAATATGATGCAAAATTAATAAAACTTTGTTTTGAAGGAGGATATTATTGTAGTGATGTCTCGCCAGCGTTTGTTTGTCAGTCTAACTGTCCCACTTGGCGAGAATTTTGGCTATTTCTTTAAAATGTCTCAATATTGAACAAAATATCACAAAAATTAAAGAAAATGCCGCCAAATTGATGAAAATTCAATATCTTGGAAATAATATAAGAATCTACTATAAGAAAAACCCATTTCTCTGATCGTCCGTTCCTGACGTTTGGCAAAAAATTTGGCAAAAATTTGGCGGGATATCGTAAAGTATCGTCAAATTGATATAAATGACCCCAAATGGAGGTAATATTTTGCAAATTCCGTCATATGACGGGCATACCTTCTAGTAGTTAAATATTTCAGTCGCGTAGACATGATATTCGAAATATTCATGCATCACGAGTAATAAAAACACAATTTTATATACTTTCGCTACTAATCGTAAAATTAAACAATTCAATCATTTTGCGCACTCGGAAATATGATTTAATATATTTCCCCATTTAACATGTAAATAGAATTAAAAAATGCATACCGTTTTTATGCTTTCATCTGACAACGTTTTTGATATTCAGGAAAGTTGTTAACAACTTTGATGGCGTGTGTAGGCGTGCAATGACCACTGGCGACTTCGAATGAGCGAACCACAGATAGAATTTCTAGTAAGTGATATAAATTGTAAATGAATGTCATTCATGCGAACGATGATTCAACGAAAGAACATTGCCGAAATTATGTCTGTGAAAACATTCGGAACTAATATGTTATCACAAGAACATTTTAAAGTACTTACAACCAATATCTTACTTTTTAAAGCATCCTATGTTCTATTAATTACACTCATTTTCTGCAGTCTACAAAGTTTTCTGAGTTAAAACATCTTCCACATTTCTTTGAGCAAGCTTTTAAATGACCATAAACCCATCCTTGTCGTCTCCATTCTTTATCTTTACAGAAGATATCATCTTACTTGTTAGTAAGGAAGATTGAGGTTAGCGAAAACATTGTTCTTAGGTTTTTCAGAAATTGGCTTATAAAGTTCGGAGATAATCCTATTTTTAAAATTATTTTTTTGTTTTACGTTTTCGCGTGGGATTTCTGTTACTATAAGAGAGTTGTTAGAAGAGACATTCGTTGCAAACGGTAAAAAACAATTTATAGTATTTGATTTAACATTTAAATGTCATTAGATTTTCATGATAAATCAAAAAGATAAATACTGTCATGCCTTGTAAATTATAATAACTGGTTTTATTTAGTTATAACCTAACATATCTAACTAAAACATAAAATAAAAATATGTGTAATAACATATATAAATATTTTATTTCGCATTCTAGCTAATGTTGATCGCCATTTTTGAGAAATATTTCCGTTTTTAAATTTTATACGTTATTTAATGTATGTTCTAATAGTATTGATTTGTTTGCTATGTCTGAAAAAATATTTAAAAAATATATGTTTGAGTATTTTGCTTTGATGTATGATTTCATGTACTGTGATCATTGTAATTGGATTTGTTCCACTATATATCACTGACAGAAGTAAATAAATAAATAACCAACATGTTCGCAAAACATACCAACTTACATTCCAATACCTCAATAGAAAAATATAATTTGAGAAACATTGTATGTGCAAAGTCCACTTCGGACTTTCGGAAAGTTCTGCTCTGTCACAGTCGCTCTATCAGGAAAGCATTAGCTGTCAAAAATCCGTGATTCGAGCCCCGGCTGGAACAGTGAAATTCTTTACAATGGCGCCCGAACAAATTAACTGCTGGTTAGTGCAACGATGCCGGTGGTCTGAATGTGACCCTAGTACGGCCAGCACAGATTCACTGGTATATCGAGCGTCGATTTCAAATCAGGCGGTAAACGACCACGCAGAAAGTAAACTTGCCAAATAAAAATAGCAACCAGAGGCTAACCTGCGGCAAAATAGTGGCAGGAGATAGTCAGTTAGCTTGTCGAAGCTAACTGACTATCTCCGACTATAACTGACGTCTTAGCTTATTGCACGTCAATTTGACATCAGATTGAGGACAATGGGGAGTTCACTTCGACGATAAGATCTTGCAGTTACGTCCAAAGTAGCAGAGCTTAGGCTGGCTAGTACCATGATTCGAGGTTTGAGACAGCAAAGGGGACAGCAAAGTCCCTTACATATGTCTATATGTATTTATATCAGCTGTGGATGGCATGTATATGAAATTAGTGAGCAGAAGAAAATATATAGGTAACTGTTTAAGCCACTTTTTGAGACCGGTGATTTTCTTTTCTAGGAATAGTGATGCTGAATATTTATAACCATAATGGTAAAACTGAAAAAAATGAAAGAGGTTCGCATTTAATTCAAATCATGGACATATATAAACTTTCATTCATGTATCAAATTAGTTAAGACTCAAAATTGAGTCTATTATACGATGATAGTAATTAAACATTTCAAGAAATAATGCTTTTTAGTATCATACATTGTAAAAGAACTTTCTTGCGATTGCTAAAAAACTCCAGAAAAATTCAAGGAAATGATAGAAAAAGGAAAGTATTTTCTTTATAAAGCTTTCAAGTTAAGAATTCTTTTGCATACGATTTCTTAAAGTTGCAAACATACATTTTACTCACAATGGATTTCCCGTGAGCTTAAAGGCTGTGACCAAACGGTTTTCTCTCTGACTTTGAAATCCATAGGAAGCGGCTTTCAGTTGCTGTAAGGGTGAGACATTCTGTTTGTACATACATGCTTGTAGCGAATTTAGACTAAAGTGGTGTTCATGTAAAGAGAACAATACGCGCCAAATTAATCCTATTCAGTTTAATCCAGAGCTTTAAGCATCGACTGAAGGAAGTTTTCTTGTTAATTTCTGTATGTAATGAGTGAATTGACTTCCTCGGGCTGCTGGGATTCTTCATCCTACATGACATGGGTGTGTGTAGTACTATTAATCAAAATATATAGTACCATTAATCAAGATCATACCATTAATTAAAAAAACTCTAAACTCTATCTCCACTCCGTAGACAGGTTTAAAAGACAATGGTCGGTTACTAGATCAGTTTCGTTCTTGGACAAATGTGTCCAAATGGGTAATGTAACATTACAGCTGACAGTCGTTTAGTCCATTCTTAGATAGGGGGACTGGAACAACGACTTGTGCGACTTTGGGTTTGGCAAAAACTGCTTTCACCACTTGAGATCCTTATTTTTGGCCACATCACGTAGTGATTATAGCTGTTAATCCATCCATTCTTGGATAGGTGGACTGGAACAACGAACTTGTGCGCCTTTGGGTTTGGCAACAAATGCTTTCACCACATGAGATCCTGATTTTTTGGCAACATCGCTTAGTGCTTATAGCTGTTAATTCTTTCATTCTTAGATAGGTGGACTGGAACAAAGAACTTGTGCGCCATTGGGTTTGGCAACAAATCCTTTCACCACTTGGGATCCTGATTTTTTGGCAACATCGATCGCTTAGTGCTCATAGCTGTCAATCCCTCCAAGTAGTATCCGATTCCCATGCTGCAAAATTTCTTTAATGCGACACAAACCGATATTTTGAGCATGGTGTAGGCATTAGTCTGTTCCATTATTATAAGGCATAAAAGTATCATTATAGAATAAAAAAAATAAAATCCAATTTTTGAGATAGTTGTATGTTATAAGCATTCTTCGGTATCGTACAATGAATTATGAAAGATCTTTGTATGGGCAAATATAGAGCAAGTAGTCGTACTTGCTGCTGCTATATATTTTACCATAAGTGTTTATCAGAACAACGAATATACTAACTGTAGCTGGAATGCAGATTTTTATTAAATTTAGGTAATTTATTATATATTAATGCATTGGCGGATGCCGTACGGACTCAATTAAGTTGTAGCTAAAATTCAATTACTTTTATTTGGAACTAATTCTCAAAAATAAGAAATAAGTAATATTTATTTGGTACAGAAAATAAATTTATAATTTTCTTTTTAAGTTTGCTTTTATGATAATCAGATTTTGAACATATTTCACGCTGTTACTTAATCCCGTACAATTTGATTCTCAGACATAAAATTTGACAGTTGTTAGATGCAAAAGATAAATTAGCTGTGCAAAGAAAACTGTCGTTGATAAGATTGAAAATACGTACTAAAAATAATAAGAAGAAGACAAACTCGGGAAATGATTCGTATGGGCTAAATAAATAAATTTCTATTCCTCACTTGATATTAAAGGACAGCTGCAAAACAATAGATGTTCCATTCCATGACAGCCAGGAAATATTATCAGTAAAAGAAGGAATTTTCCTACGCTTCGAATGATTTTTGACAAAAGTTAAACTAATCACATGAAATAAATCCTGTGACTTTATTTACAAATACAATCATGTTTGCAAAAAAAATCAGGATAAGAAAGAAGCATTAAAATTAAAATTTGCCCATAACCCGTCTGGCGTAATTTGGTTTGCCTCGTTAGAAATATTTAAATAAAATTTTGAGCAAAAAAGTGCTCAACTTTTAAATATTTGTTTGTAATGATTTTAATTAATTCGTGAAAATATAAATTATTTCAATTTTGTCAATTTATGTTATATTCAGTGTTTACAAGTTACACATTTTTTGCATTCGTTGAAAAAGTGTCTTATATTATTTGAAGTTTTATTGTTTACTCCACAAAGAAACTGATTTGCACTTCACATATTAGTGTTGATTCTTATTCTAAAGGAACTGTCATGAGACATCTTCGTAGCACTTATGCAGATCACCAATCTGGGAATAAAAGGAGACAACCTTAATTCTTCTTAAAGGAAGACCTTTATATTGATTCGAAACATGAGGGTAACTTCAGTTAATTAGTTAACTGAATGACAATATATGGTTAACTGAGCACCAAAATTCTCTACTAGCCTAATTAATTGATACGGTGTCTTCATAATTCAAAATTCAATATTCTAAATAGCAATTCAAATTTGATTCCATAATTCAAAAGCCCGAAGAAGGTTCAAGTTATACTACTGTACACATTAGTTGTGCGATAGATCCGGCTTACATGATGGTATAAGGATATATGTATAGACGGCCAGCAGATAGCCACCCAAATTCAACCGGAAACCAGTGTAGGTAGCAACCACAGGGAATATACCATTCTTCCCCTAAGCCATCACCTCTCCGATAGATTTTCGGACTTACATATGTATCGTACCTCTGTTTTGCATAGACACGCGGATAGTTTTCCGCGGCATCGAGTACCCAACACGGGACTACACAAGTTGTCAAAAAGTGTATCACCAAAGCTGTTTATTAAATTACAATATATTTCTAGAGAATTTTCTATTACGATTTATTTAGTCTTTTATGTTTATTTTTTCCCTACTTTATTCCCTACTTTTAGTGACGCAAAGTAAATTTTGGTTGTATTTCAAAGTGTGAAATGCTTCATCTGTGAAGAAACACATTGCATAATTTTAAGGTTAGAAATAAAATGATACAATAAATTAAGCTTAAATAAACATATTTTTCAACATACGTATATTAAATAATGCATACTGTTTCCGTTTCTCAGAGATATCCTTTTTAACCAAATCTGTTATATTAGCAGGAGTGATAAAAAATGATTTAGTGGCGGAGATATTAGGATAATAAATCTGTCGACGTCATTGTCCTCTTTCCTCAGATAATGTCAAGTGATTTTATTATCAACGAAATAACTATCTCAAGCGGCCAATGTATTAGGGGCATAAAAAGACGGTCAATTATTTTATGCTCTTGGTATTCGTGCTTCATTGGGTGATAGTGCAAACATTTTGCTTCTGAACTACGTAATATCGCAATTCTGCTGTGAAAATTATTTTGAATGACATCTTAGGAGAATTATAAGATGAATATAAATTACATTTGCTTTATAATATGTATATTATAGGGAGATATTATTGTTTCAAAAGAATTTCAAAGCCGAGATTTTGACAGTTAGGCATTGTTTAAGACCTCCTAAATCCGAACATTTTCTATATACAGGGTGAGTCGGAATTCTTTTTACAAAAGCAGAGGGAGATAGTACCCCACCAGACGAGCAATAATTACCGTGGAATATAGGGTCGCATTGCACTCTGAGAGGCAGAAAAGAGGCACGTCGAACCGCGTTTAGCATGACGCAGTCAGCGCCTCGGACGCCATTGTGTACTAGCCTACGTAGTATCTCCTACGCCAGACACGAACGCAGTTACCCAATGCAAATGTCCAGGGAGCAGAATCAACATAACTGTCTCCTAGTAGGTTCCGGCGATAGTCAATCAGAGCACACGTCGCGCTTCAAAAACCGGCACAACTTCAACGCTGCAAATTATTCCCACTGGACATTTTCTTTTAGGGCCACATGAAATCTTTAGTGTACGAGACGCCTTTAGTGGACTCGGCGGAAGACCTCGTCACGCGTATCGTTGTTGCCGCAGACCACATTAACACAACAACCGGAATCTTCGAGAAGGTGCGTCAGTCATTCCTTCGCCGGTGTGAACGGTGCAATGACAATCATGGTCGCCACTTTGAGCACTTGCTGTGAGTTTGTCGCTGCACAATAAATCTGTTTGTGCAACGTTTGGTACCGTTCATTCGCTTTCCCAACACTGGTGTACGTGCAGGTTCGTATTCTATTTTTACTCTTTTCTGCCTCTCTCAGTGCAATGCGACCCTATGTTCCATGGTAATTATTGCTCGTCTGGTGGGGTACTATTACCCCTCTGATTTTGTAAAAACAATTCCGACTCATCCTGTATATTTATTTTATCTGTGCTTTTTATATTCTTAGTACTCGCTGAAAGCTGCTTTGAACAACAGTTTGGACGCTGCTTGAACGCGCGCTGCGTTCAAGCAGCTGCTTTGAACGCAGCTGCTTTGAACGCAAGTCCAGTACTCCACAAGGGCTATCCGCACTGATATACATGTGAATTTGATGGAATATCGTGAGGTAAGTGGCAAAGTAGCATGTGAATATTTCTTTTATTAATGAAGCGAAATGTCAGAAGTTAAAGCCTAATCATTTATTGAATTAGAAAGTCATTACCATTCTACTGCACTTGGTAAAAACTTTCATAAAGCAAAAACACTTTTTACAGAACATGAGCTTAATGAAGTTGCATTTGTATATTGGATCATTTAAGCAGTTGTGAATCGGATGTTAGGAAAAATACTACTTTACCTAAACACGGCGTGCACTTCCTCGAAGCCAGCTCATCCAGTAGCACACTCAGCGAACTATAGGTTTTTAAAGAATCATTCATTACGTCGCACAAGAAAATCTTTATCAATTGGAATCGAAATAAATATTTTCTTAACTGAACTTCACCGGTCATAAAATAACAGACGACTTTAAATTATTTCAAACTCATCCCATATGGAACTTCACCTTTCGCGAATTATCTGCCTACAGCAAATAAGACGAAAAACATAACGGTCTAAAACAAGATCGAACCGACAAGACCACAAGACGTGACCAGAAGGCAAGACAAGACAGGACAAGAGAACTGTTTTCAGATGAACTCAGTATTTATATCCGAGGATGAGACCTTTCCGGAATGTAATTGTAACCGGAAACGTCCCCGGATATGCAAACTGTTTGCATATGCGTCGCACCCGATTTGCATGACTTGCTTGCCGGAAAAACGTCGTGGTTCACATCCGAGAACGACAGACCACTCAATTTGCTGCTCAAGATTTCGGGTGAGTCGGGCGACCTGGGTTTTCTACACCCGAAAACAAAATGAGTAGTTCAAAAATAAATTTATTAGTTGAACAACATTCAGGAAAATCGTGAATCCCGATTGTTTGTTTACGTTTTTCCAACAAGTAAATCCCGGATTTAAATATATTGTGGCAGACATCAGAAGAAGTTATGGCCTTATTTGAAAAAGAAACATTGTATGGAAATATTCCTTACATGCCCAAAACACTGGATACTGAAACAAGATGTTTCCTAATCTAGAAGGTCACGATTGGTTTCCCAATTCAAGCCAGCAATTGTTTATAGCTCAATTTAGTTCCAATACCTCTATTAAAGAATTAACAAATAGAATAAATTTTATTCTTTTAGTAAGGCACTCTCATTGCAGATAAGAGCATCCATGTACCGGCTTCGCGCTTATTACACGCTTGTCAGTATGGAATGGCCATTATCTGCAACAGAAATACAGAAACTTGCTATATATCGCCAATTTCTGTGGAAACTGACAATTTCAGTCCTTCCACATAGCCGGCATCAAACAAATACATATGCAATTTAGCTCGTGCAACACGAAACTGCAAAGGCTAAGATCAAAATCACAGAACCACCACAGAAAAAAGGGACACTCCCAAAATTTGGAAGACACTATCATTTCTAATAATAGCATTCATAGATCGTTTTATTATTTTAACCGAAATGTTTAAAATAATGTAGTGCTATAAAAAAATTCCAAATAATATTTTTAGGCTATGAAAATCTTAAATTTCAAATAGTTTGTATTTTAATTATGTGAATTGCAAAAAATCTTATCTAGTTCTAGTTTTTTATGTAATTAATATACTTGCATATAAACTTTCACAATGTGTATTCATTCTTAAGTTACTGTTTTTTCACTTGACGGGTGTATATACTAACCTACATACAAGAAGACAGGGAGGGAGTTGGATGGATGGACATTTTCTGAAAAGATTTTAAAATATGTTCAGCCAGTCGTAAGATCTGCTTTGTCATTAAAATCTCAAATTTGAAAATTTTGAGAAAGCAATGTACAATATAATGAAAAAGTAAAAATATTTCACCATTATACCATTATCCGTATTAACTTTCTTGTGATCAATAGCCATGACAATAATTTCTGTGTACGACTACGTTTTCTGGTTTTTAATGCTTACGTTAATATTCGACCGCGTTTTATGAATGGTAATTCGTTTCCATAGAGATTCTGGAAACAATGGCTGAATGTAGATAAAGGTGAATGAAAATTTCCCAGTGAGCTAATTACAAGTAGGAGGTACCAAGAACCATTCAATTGACACCAAAACTGTTTTCTTAATCGCAGTTTAATTGTGGTAAGAAATTTGTTCTTTTTACACGGTTTTATATAGGTGGGTTTCTCTGTTTTGATAAAATTTTGGAATGAACTGATTTCTGCCGAACTGATTTTCTTGAAATGTTACATGCATACGTATTTTAATGACAATACAATATTTCATCGAATTAGAGTTGTCTTGGAATGAACTGACTGATTTCTGCTGAACTGATTTTCCTGAAATTTTACATGCATACGTATTTTTAATGACAATACAATATTTCATCGAATTAGAGTTGTTCCCCCTCCAGATTCTATACCTCACTACCCGATCCATGTCCAGAATAGCTTGCAAGAATCCCATTTTTGTAAGATAATTAAATATTAAGCTGCAGTTATACTTTATATATATATATATATATATATATATATATATATATATATATATATATATATATATATATATATATATATATATATATATATATATATATATATATATATATATATATATATATATATATATAATTGTTTAGAAAAATCATTTTAAACCAGTTTTTCGAATACATCGAATTTCTGATCCTCAGTTTCACTTTCTCCACATCAATTATCTTATACGCATTTGTCAAAATTACCACCATCCGGAAGCATCTGTAAATAATATTATTAATAATTTCAAATACACCACGTAATAATTTACAAATGCATTATTTATCCTTGATTGGACAACTCATTTTTGTGAATCTCACCCATTCTTATCACATCTTACCACTAGGCCTGAGTCTGATACTGTTTACTATTTTTGAAAAACTACTTTCCACTTGTCCTAAGTCCTAAGTAGTATTCATACGCATGTCTGAGCGCACAGACTCTTTTTACACTAAAAAACATGATTTTATAGCTTATTTTACCTTTTTTTATGAAAAAAAAGGTCTCGATCCATTTTAATATTAAAAACATGATTTTTATAGCTGAAAAGGTGTATATATACCTTTTTTACATTAAGACCAAATTTTAACAGTGAATTACTGAACTTTTTTAGTTAAAAAGCTAGACATATAAAATAAATGCGTGAAAAAAGAGGACCTGAATGGAAGTCCCCTAATATATGTACCTCTAAACAGTGAACTTTTTTTAGTTAGAAAGCTAGACATATTAAAAGTATACAGTGAATTATTTAAAATAAATGCGTGAAAAAAGAGGACCTCCAAATGAATGGAAGCCCTCTGTTTTTAAAGGGTGGGGTTGAGACCCCCCCGCCATATATTTAATAGATAAAACTCAAAATTTTTAACTAAATCTAAACATTTTTTATAAAATTAAAAAGAATTATAAAAATATGAATGAAATCATTATGAATTACAAAACATATGTTTAATAAAAAAGATATGATAATTTTATAGTGGGGGGTGACGCACCCCCACTGAATTATAGAGAAAAAATGATTAAGCTTTCTCTAATTCATATACGTATTTATCATCAATCATACCCGAATACTTAAATATATATCTTCCTTAATTGATTTTATATATTGATTCATCAGAAAGTTTTCCATGTTTATTCGCAAGGTAATACTCTTTTTCTTCAACTTCCACATGTAACTTTACGATTACTGAATCTCCTTATTTAGTATTAATTTTTTTAAATGATATCAGATCATATTCCCCAGGATATAAATCATTTAATTTAAACGTTTTGGGATAACCTCTCAGTCTATTGAACTCTTCCATTTATTAGTAAACATTTTTATAAATATAAATCCACCCTGCTAATCATAATAGAATAAGTTCTTTGAAATAACATATGAAACTCCTAATCCTTTGAAAACTTTCTGATAATAGTTTTTTAGTATGATCATATTTATTATACATTTCTTTACAAAGATAAGTCAAATAGTCTTCAGAATTTGTAAAATTTAAAGCTCCACCTAAGCACTCATCCATTTATATAGAATTAACATTTTTATAATGTCCCAAGGCTCTAGTATAAATACCATCTTCTAATATAAATCTTTTATCATCTTTTGCTGATAAAGCTATCTTGTTCACTTGAATTGAATACTATTCATGTTTCTTACTTCTAATTAAATTCTGTGTTCTATATTGATCTTTTTTATTTAATAAACAGTCTTTATGATCTTCAAATGATATTCTGTTTTTGACGGTACTAGTCTTAGTTCGTTTAGACTTCTTAGTCTCAAATTTTTTATGGTTTTCTTTACCTTCTTCATTATTATTATATTCTTCAACACTCTGTTTTTCTAATCTTATTGAATACATTTTGCTTCTTAAACCTACAAATTCTTCCATAATCACACCGCTATTTTCATCTTTCATTTTACTTAATACTTTTTTATTACATCTAGGTATATTATATGGATTATTTACTTGATAATCAGATGTATCGAAATAATCAATCATTGACTTCATATCTTCATAAAAGTCATCTGTTTTAATATCATATATAAAACTATCTGTATCCATATATAATAACTTAATATTATCCTTATATCTCGGTTTCATAACATTATAATGAAAATCATACATTAAATGTTTAGATAAATCTAATATACTCATTCCAACATAAATCGGTTTATTAAAATACAGTTTTGTTTTTTTCATGTGAACAGCTACCAAATTTTCATCAAAAATAGTTCTACATTTGAAATTAGGTTTAGCAATTAATTTTTTAACTTGATCAAAATTACAACATAACCTTACATCGATTCGTTTTCTTATATTTTCCATAGTTTTTCCAAATACAGAATAATTCATCAATTTATAAAAATCTTTCTCAAAATCATTTGCAGCTTTTTTTCTCATTTCAGTGTTTAAATCTATATATTTTTTCAACCAATTCGATTGTGTAAATTGTAATACTCTATGTACTCTTACAGCCTTTAAACCCATTTTCAAATGTTGTTTTAAGCTTCTATAATGAACTACATATTTCTCTTTATCGTATAAAGTGGGTAATAACTTACCTTGTTTCGAATTTTCAGGAATTCTATTTTCAGGACATAATGGTAAATCTGAATGATAATCATGTAACTCTTTTGGATATCTTAAACTAATTTTAAATATATATCCATTCCCTGAATCATCTTTTATTTTATGGTTATATACTTCACGTTTAACATAATTTATTTCATCACCATTACACCTTTTAAATTCTCCATATGGTAAATATTGACTCATAGCCCATCCATATAAATTATTAGCATCTAAATACATTAAATAATTGGATTCTTTACTGTTATCATAATTTTTCATATATTTATTATTTTCTTTTCCATATCTATTACAACATTGTGAAACACCTCCTCTTAAACCTTTTTCTATCATGAGAATCATATCATAATTATTTAATAAATCTAATTTAACATTTGTTATTTTTAACATTGCATCCCAAGATAAACCAGGAGCAGTAAAATACCAATTTGGATCTAATTTATAAGTTTTTAAACAAACATCTCTAAAATTTTCAAATACATCTGTTAAAATTAATACATCTGTTTTAACATATAAATCTGTATATTCACCTAAATTTTTTATATTAAATTCTTTCCAAACACGTTGAGCATGTTTATATTCTTCATCAGTTATATTACATTCATTCAATTTATAATAAAATTTATCTTTTGAAGGTAATTATGTTTCTTTGTATTTATCTCTAGAATCTATATAATCATAGGGATATACACCTTTTCTTGTAATGAGATCTAATTTATCATCAGGAAAATGTAATGATGTCTTTCTAAATTTTGATTTTAAGTATTTAATATATTTCATTTTCCGTATTTTTGGAGGACATCTATTTATTTCATTCTCTGGTCTCAAGTTTTTTGATAAATTATCTAAACTGCAAGACATAAATTTAAATGAATCAATAAATCTCAATTTCATACCTCCTATTTTTTTGCTGAAAGATATATATATTTCTTCAGTATTAGGTATAGCATCTATTTTTGATTTATCAAATCCAAGTTCTTTTATAAACAAATGAGAATCATAACCTGTTAAATTATGGATTTTTACTGGAATAAATTTTGGAATTTGATAATTTAAATTACAAACATTATGAGCAGGACCCCTATATTTTCCAATTATATGACAATGATCAATTACTTTTTCATCCTTTAAGATTTGTTTTTCACATATATGACAAATATTAGTTCTTTTATTATTTCGTTTTTATTCTCATTTTTTAAAATTCTATTAAACACAACAACTAATATCTCTCTAAATTTAATATTATGGAATTCTTCCTCCAGTAAGTGTCTTTAAATTTTTATACCTAATTCTTTAATGCATTCATCTAATTCATATGTAATTTCTGCATTTAATAATTTTATGATAGTCTCTCTCAAAGATTTATGAATATATGTATTATGTACATTTTGAGAGTCATTATATACATTATTATGAAATAATCGTCTTCTTAAAATCGGGGGTAAATTTATTTTATCTTCATCATACCATACTTTATATGTTCTAGACAAAAATATTAATTCATTTAGAGATGTAATATCATTTTCTCTACAATCTAATAATTCTATATTTATTAAATTTTCTATTCCTTCAAGTGAAGTTAATTTATTTTTTCTACAATCTAATTCTTTTAAATTTATTAAATTTTCTATTCCTTCAAGAGAAAATAATTTATTTTCTCCACAATATAATTCTCCTAAATTTGTTAAATTTTCTATTCCTTCAAGTGAAGTTAATCTACACGTCATACAATATAATTCTCCTAAATTTGTTAAATTTTCTATTCCTTCAAGTGAAGTTAATTTATTTTCTCCACAATATAATTCTCCTAAATTTGTTAAATTTTCTATTCCTTCAAGTGAAGTTAATTTATTGTCTCCACAATATAATTTTTTTAAATTTATTAAATTTTTTATCCTTTCAAGTGAAGTTATTTTATTTCCTTCACAATATAATTCTTCTAAATTTATTAAATTTTCTATTCCTTCAAGTGAAGTTAATTTATTGTCTCCACAATATAATTTTTCAAAATTTATTAAATTTTTTATACCTTCAAGTGACGTTAATTTATTTCCCCCAGAAGACACTATTTCTAAATTTATTAAATTTTCTATTCCTTCAAGTGACGTTAATTTATATCCCTCACAATATAATTCTTTTAAATTAGTTAAATTTTCTATTCCTGACGTTAATTTTTCTATTCCACAATATAATAAAAAAATAGATTTCACTTCAGTAGGATCCTCTATATTTAAGAAAGAGATAAATGTTTTTTATACCATTATTATATATAACATTCATTTATTTAGAACATTATTATAAAATATTTATTTTTCATCTTTGTTAGATAATTGTCTCAAAAAATAAACACATTCTCTCAAGACTTTTTTAACTTCACAAATCTCTTCAATAATTTTTTCTCTGTAAGGTTCTATTTCATGATGACCAAACTTTTTATTTAATTCACTCACCTGTATAGCTTGTATTTTTTTCCAATAAACATTAAAAAAGTGATCAGGTAATAGATCAAATTTGTATTTAATCAAATAACAAAAATCTAATTTATGCATAAATTCTTCTATAAAATTTTCACTAAATGTTTGATATCTAGTTATATACAACCAATTTATATCATCTTTTAATACTCTCATGGTATCTTCTGTAAGATTTTAAAACATTGATACTTTATATAAATCTAAATAATCAGAAAATTTTATGATAAATTCGTTACTTAAAGTTTGATATTGAGAAATGTTTTCCCAATCTACTTTATCTTTACATTTTTCTATAAAATCTTCCGATAATTTTTGATATCTAGAAATTTTAGGCCAATTATCAGGTTGAGCAAATTCTTCAATAAAAGGATCAGACTGTGATGAATATTGAAAAATTAAATCTATATTTACATGATCTTTAAGATTTCTAATTACATCTTCAGATAAATTATGGCTGGAAAATGCATTCCAATCAATATCCACTTAATGTTGAACGTATTTTAGAAAGGGATTTTTTCAATATCCATATAAGGTTTTAAAGTGCTTGATTTACCATGGGTTTTTATCCATAATGTGATGATATCATCACGTTTTCCATAAGCAAAACAGGTTACTGTATCTGCATGAGCTTCTAAAATTTCCTTACCATTGATTTCTAGTGATATCAGTGGACTTTTATCATATAAATATTTACTTTCTACTGTATCATATATAGCTATATATATGGAAATTTTCATATACATATCTGTAGTTAATCGCATCTCTTGATCCAGTAATTTAGAACTCATCATATTGAAATTTACTTTTGTAAATTCTCCATCTGTAAAAATAAGATCTTCTACGGTTATCCAGATATCTCTATTATCTAAATATATTTTATTGACAGCATCTTTATCATATTCTGGGCCTGCTACATTACCTATTCTTTTATTTTTTGCATCAAATTTATCATTCTGTAATATTAACGAATTTTTTTCAAAATATCTTTTATTCACAACATTTTCTTCATCTTTAGGATCTGCTACATTTCCTATTCTTTTATCTTTTGCATCGTAAGATTTTCCTTCTGAAGAATGTAAAGTTGTTTCATCTAATTCTTTTATTCTCTTACCTGTTTCTTCAGTAAAGAATAAAAAATCCTTATCATATTTAGTTTCTATAAGATCTCTCAATTCAAAATGATTATTCTCTATTTTACTCAAAACGAAACTTTTAGTGGTTAAATCTAAATCATCTATAGGATTTTCACAATTTTTTAAAATTCTATTTTCCATATCATAATTTCCATCATCCATTAATTTAAAATCTATACCAGGAGGTCCAATAGGCCCTTCTTTCATTTGATCATCATAAGGTGGATAATAAGCACTCATTTATTATAGCATTAATTTTATGATTTTAAACTTTTAACCATTGTTATAGTTTTATTTTTCAAATTTAAAAAACATCTCTTTCTTTCTTTAAAAATAAAATAAAACTTATATTCCTTTTGAGTATTCATTAATCTCTCCCAATTAAATTCAATATCTAAGTTATTTAAATCGGTATAGTTTTCATGATTTGATAAGTCAAAATAAAAAATAGTATACATATCTCCAAAATTCTTCTTATTTATCAAACATCCTGTTTCTGTATTAATATCATTTAACCCTGCATGTAAAAGAAAGAGCTTCATACACTCTATTATAATCTTTATTGGTAAAATTCGTTTTGTAACGCATAAGAGGAATTTGTTTATTATTAATCATCAACCAGCATTTAGTCATATCTATATTATCAAATATCATGTTATTTTTTTCATAATTACCATCCCTTTCAACGTACTGAGGAATAACATAGACACCTAAAACTTCATCTGAGGTTGTAGTTACTGTGACAAATCCACTATCGCTTTTATAGGGACCTACCATCTTAAATCTATATCGATCCCAATTTACCTCTATATCTTTATCAGATAAAAATGATTCCATAAACACGCTTTCTGCAGAATTTTTAAATTCTATATAAGGTAAATGCAAGGTTAAGCCTTCAACTACTACCTTATAATTAACATTTTCGACATCAGTATATATCATATTCTTATTTTCATTTCTTTGAATTTCTATTTTCACTTCAAAACTAGAAATTACCTTTTCATATTCTCTAAAGAAATCGATTATATCTTTTAAAGGTGTCCATATTTTAATGACATTGCTATCTTGCATTTGTTCCCATCTCTTTGCGAATCCTTCGTTATAATCTTTATTCATTTTCAAATTATTGAAAAAATCAGTTATTTTAGTAGTATCTTGTAAAGTACACTCATATTTTAACTCTTTTCGGTCAGCTGAATCAGCTGTATCTAGAGTAAATTCATCTTGAGCTTGTGATGTTGTATAATCAGGAGTATAATGAGTTAATCTTAAAGCATGATTCATAATTGAATAATTGGACTGTGTATTTGATTCAATTTCGGTATCTCCTATATGTACTTTTATAGTTTTGATAAAACCTCCGCCATTTACCAGTCTCACATTTTCGTTTCCAATGGATGATTTATCATTTTTTGTAATTTTTAATTTTCGTTCAAGATATCCTCTAGAATATAAAATTTTTGCTTTAGTATCATTAATATGAAAAACATAGGTGGCATTCTCATCTGAACTATGTTCTTTTGGATGAATTTCTCTTAATTCATAACTTTTAATTTGATCTTTATAATAATAATGAGTATCTTCAAATCATAAACCTTTTGCATTTATTTAGGAAGAATTTTTAAACCACCTCCTTTCTTTTTCATAGAAAATATTTCATTTAATTTATTCCGTACAAATGTTTGGTCATCTATAATAGGTTCAGTTTTCACCTTTAAAAATCCCTGTATTTTTTTACTTTTTCTATATAATCTATGTTTATTCATTTATTTAAAAAGAAAAAATATGTATAAAATTAAATTCTACAGCTCCTTTATTTAAATCAATTAATTCACCTTTTTGATTAGTAATCATCATTTTTATTCTTTCAACAGGATCCGTTTTAACAGGATAATATATCCAATTATTAAATTCTTTTGAAATTATAATACCTGGAGGGTTTTTATTAGTGAAAGAATATATGACTTCTGAATTCTATTGATTTATTAAAGATCCTTTTACAACATCACAGTGAATATAAATATTATCATTTCCATTGGATATATCAGATATATGTTCACCTTCAACCTCTGTTTCTTCATCATAACTTCCATATGTCGGTTTTAAAAAGCCTATAATTTTATGAAAGTTACTTTTTGTAAAATCAATAACCCAACCTTTTATTCAGTTTAATAGATATTCTTAGTCTTGCTTCAATATTACCAAATTTCACAGCTGGATCCTCACAAAATATTTTTATCATATACTCATTTAAACCTCTTATAGTGTAATTACCATTTGAGATAACAATTGCTATATCTGTGCCTAATTTATATATTCTAAATATGTTATTTCCATAATTCTCACTTATATTAAACCATGAAACTTCCATAGAAAATGACTGTAAAGCTAATTCTTTTAATTTAAGAGGTGTAATAAAATTTACTGTAAATTCCTCTGATTTTTCATGACCTTCAGATTTTAATATTATTATTTATACAGAACAAAATTTTCCTTATAGTCACTAGGTTTTTGTGTAGGCAATGATTTGAGAACATTTTTAGGTGATATACCTTTATTCCTTTCTCTTATATATTTCATACAAAATAAACCACATTTCACAGATGTAAGTTTCTGTAAAAAACTATCATTATGACCTATTTTTGGTTTTTTATTCGATGTAACAAGAAATGTTTTAATATTTTTAGGAATATATTCTTTCTTCATATTGTCATATTCACCAAACGGATCAAAATATACCACATATTTAAATTTAGGATCATTATAATAACAAACCCAATGAGTTCCAGGACCTGTCGATACATCTAAATTAATGATTCCATTTTCAAATTTATCTATTGTTTTAGGTAATAAATCGGAGGTAAATACACCTCTAAATCCTTTTTCATTTTTCATATTTTCTTCAATCATTCTGTTACTAATTCCCAAGGTTGATATATTCCCTTTCCACGTTTTTTTTCCCAGGTTCCTTTTTTTGTACAACTGAACTAGCTAATCCAGATAAAGCACCTGTTGCTAATGCTGGAACTGCAAATTTAGCAGCGGTTATTAAAGAGGGTATAAGTGCTGCTAGAAATGGTAAAAATCCTCCATTTTTATCTAATTGTGTTTTACTGATAGTAGTTCTTTTTCCATCATTAATATGATTAATTTGCGTTTTAGTTAAATACATCTCATTAGGAGTTTTAGATTTATCTATTTGTAATGTTAGTTCTTCTTTATTTCTAAAAGCTGATTTAAGTTTATTTTTCTGACCTTCACTTAAATAAATTTTATTTTTTATCATTTATTATAGGAGAAATTGTTTATAATATCGTTGTACATCATTGTAAGTCATTTCTCCATTTTTTAATAACATATCTAACAATAAAACTACTTGATTATACAATTTCTTTGATTTACTTCCATTACATATTTTTCTGTTAAATTTGATAATACATCCTTTTTATCTATACCTTCACCAAACCAAGGTTTAGCCTCATTCATGAGATGTAAGACGTGGATATATTTTTCATCATTTCCATTTTATAATCTGATTCCTTAATTTTTTCTAGATCACTTTCAGTTTTAGAATAGTTATAATTTTTCGTATTAGTTCCTTTCATTCTTTTATATGTATCTCGCTTTTCTTTAGCTATTGCTATTATTTCATCAAGATCTTTTTTAGATTTATTTATAAGATCAGAAGGTAATTCTAAATTTTCTTTTTTGATAAACGGTATATCTATAAATTTATCACTGTAAAATGTAATTTTACCTTCTGCTCTATCCATCAATTGTTTAACATCTGATGTGTAATCAAGAGGTGGAAATGAAATATTTTCTTCAGCATTTTGAATTCTTTTTACAACCTCTTTATTTGATTTTTCATATTTTTCAATTTCTTGAGTGACTGGTTTATGAAATTCCTCTAAGGTTTTTTGAATACCTAATTTTTCTTTTAGTTGATCTTCACTATTCTTTCTTATTTCATTTTCTAATTTTGCTAATTCAATTGAATCTTTTATTTGCTTTATAAACTTGTGTTTTCGTTCTTTTTCTAATTTGTTCATTTATATAATATTAATTTTTACAGCGAGTAGATTATTTTTTACTGTTATATAAATGATAAAAATTAAAGATTACACGGAACCAGATGAGTTACCTGATCCTAATCAACATCCTTTGTTACCTAAACATCCATTTAGATTGCTTATAACAGGGCCTTCAGGTTCAGGTAAAACAAATTTACTCTTAAATATGATTTATGATTTTTTTAAATTTTGATGCACTACATATATGTGCAAAAGATTTATACGAACCTAAATATTCTAAATTACAAGAAGTATATACATTGTTTGAAGATATAGAAAGAGAAAATATTTTGAAATGTAAAAAGAATAAGAAAACATTATTAGAATTATATGACAAATACAAAAAAGAAGTATTCTTTTCTTCAGATGATTTTATTACTGTAGATGATTTAAATCCTTCATTAAAGAATTTAGTTATTTTCGATGATTGTGTGACTGAGAAAGATCAAAAAACCATTTAAGAATTATTTATCACAGGTAGAAAGAAAAACGCATCTATTATTTATTTATCACAGTCATATTATACAACACCTATCAATATAAGAAAGAACTGTAATTACTTTATATTTTTCAATCTGCAACCAAAAGAAATTCAACAGATTATAAGAGAGATAGATGGTAAATTAAGTACTGAAGAATTCAAACAAATATATAATAAAAGTGTTCAAAAACAATACGATTTTTTAATGTTAGATTTAGTGAATCCAAAAATAAGATACAGAAAAAAATGTGATCCTATATAAATGAAATGGAAGAATATTTAGAAAACAGATTGTATGTTTACAGAAAGAGCAGAAATTTGTATCATAAGATAAGTATTTCATTATCAGTAAGTAAGGTCATTCTAAGTGGAACGGGGCTATTGCCGTTCTTCCGCTTGCTTTTTTAAGTTTATCGGTTGGTATAGTAGAAGCTATTGATCTTGCATTAAAAATAGCAGAAAGGAAAGAAGAATATAGACATAGTTATAATTTTTATAAAGAACTCATTAATTCGTTTAAAGCTAAGGATATGACAGAAGAAGAAATTTATAAGCGTGAAAAGGATTTCATAAAAAGTTTAAAATTTAATCCAGTTGAAAAATACGTAAAACAAATGCAATTGAATGAATATAAATTTATTCATCCTAAATAAATGAAAGGTGGTGATATTGTTGGATGGTTACAAGATAAAATAAATCCTCCAGAAATGCATTTACCAGGATATCAATATTGTGGTCCATTTACAAAATTAGAAAAAAGATTAAAAAGAGGTGATTCTGGAATAAATAAAGTTGATAAAGCATGTAAAAAACATGATATTTCTTATAGCAAAACAAAAGATACAAAACAGAGACATGTTGCTGATCAAGAATTAATATATGATTTAAATGCAATACAAGATCCAACATTTCGAGAAAGATTAGATAGAGGAATTATTAAACCTATTGTTAAAGCTAAAAAAACTTTTGGGTTAGGAATATCTCCTAATATGCATTGTGTCAAGTGTAAAAAGAAAACCGAAACTAAAAATTATTATGAAACTACTTCTAAAAATAATAAACCAGTTGGTAAAGGTATTTGTACAATTTGTGGAAGTAAAAAGAATCCTTTTTTAGGATTAAAGAGTTAAAAGAGACATATTATAATCCAGAAACAGGTTATTGTGGTATTCAAGAATTGAAAAGAAAAACAGGATTACCTAATGTTGAAGAATTTTTACATGAACAAGATGTATATACTAGATATAAACCTGTCATTCGTAAATTTAAAGGGAGGAGAGTTTATGTTCCAAGCAGTAATAATCAATTTAACGCTAATTTGTTATTTATAAAAAATTATAGCAAATATAACGATGGAACTAATTATTTGTTAACAGTTATAGATGCTTTTAATAAATATGCTTGGGCTTTCCCAATAAAAAGAAAAACATCTGAAGAAGTAGTACAAGGTTTCAAACAAGTTTTTAAAGAAAGAAACCAAAATTCATTTTGACAGATGAAGGTACTGAATTTACAGGAAAAGTTACACAAAAATTATTCAAAGATAATAATATACATTGGTTTACGACTTATAATAAAGAAATAAAATCTGCAATAGCTGAGAGATTTAATAGAAGTATAAGAGAAAAAATTATAAAATATATGCACGCTAACAATACTAAAAGATATATTGATGTATTACCCAAATTACTTAAAAATTATAACAAATCATATCGTAGATCTATAAAAATGGCACCTGTTGAGGCTAGTCGAGACGATAATGAATGTCTAGTTTATAAAAATTTATATACTAAAAAGATCATGAAAAACCTAAATTTAAGATAGGGGATAGTGTTAGAATATCAACAATTAAAACAACATTCAGGAAAGTAGATGATTCTACATTTACTGAAGAGATTTTTATAGTATCTGAAGTATTAAAAACAGATCCTATTACTTATCGATTAAAAGATTTAAACAGTAAAGAAATTGAAAGAACTTTTTTTGAAAATGAAATGGTAAAATATAATAAAAAAGATGATGTATATAAAATTGAAAAAATCATAAAAAAGAAAGGAAATAAATATTTTGTAAAATGGTTAGGATATCCAGATGAATTAAATAGCTGGACATCTGATTTATACGATACAGTAGAAGAAGAGGTTATCCCAAAACGTTTAAATTAAATGATTTATATCCTGGGGAATATGATCTGATATCATTGAGAAAAATTAATCTATATAAATAAAAATGAAAATCTGTCTGTCTGTCTGTCTGTCTGTCTGTCTGTCTGTCTGTCTGTCTGTTTGTCACACCATCACGGGAGAACGGCTGAACCGAATTTGATGAAATTTTGTGGGTAGCCCAGAAATAGCCCCACTTAAAATTATATCCGTGTTTTGAGTTTCTACGACCAGTGGTTCTCGAGATATTAGTAAAAAACGAAATTTTCGTTTGTCTCATCGTCACGGAAAAACGGCTGAACCGAATTTAATGAAATTTGGTGAATAGCCTTGAAATATCCCCCCATAAATTTTGTCCAAGTTTCGAGTTTCTAAGACCCGGGGTTGTCGAGATATTAATGAAAAACGGAACTTTTTCCTAGGAGTTCTACTCCCTAACTCCGTGGTTTATCCAAACGAAAAGCTTGAAAATCGTTTGAAAGTGAATTAAAATTTAATCTCTGAGTTTGATGGGAGGTTTTTTGCGTTAATTAGTCACTTTCTGAAAACATGAATTGTTTGAAACATCATTTAAAGGGGAAATCTATCTCCATGGTTCATGGTTTATTTAAAACAAGCTTTTACGGAACAATGAGAAGTATAGAGAAATCAAAATCGTTATTTAATTTCGCAGTTTATGTTATAAGACATGACATATTTAACATGTTATAAGATTCTATCTTATATCATGTTACTCAGAAACGCAATTAAATTAAATCTGTCTGTTAATTTTAATAATTATTTTTTCGATTTGAATAATAAATAAATGGATATAAAAATATATTTTAGAAAAGAACGATTTGATTTTTCTTATAGCATTTTTGACTGGATAATATCAATTACGGTCTTCAGGTTTAAAAATTATTATTATTTATATTTTCGGGGATTATTGATTCAAGGATTATTGATATTTTCAAGTTATTATGCAATTATTTTATTATGACAAAAATTGTTTAAACTCATATATTGTATGTTGTACGAATCTTCTACAAATACACGTGTATATCTTTTAATCTACGAGAATATAAGTAGTACAGGTATATTGACATATGTTTTGATATATATTGGCTTATATTGGAATCAATTACGACCTTCTGGTATAAAGAGTACGGATATTATTGATGTTTTCAATTTATTACGTCATCTCTTTTATTTTGGCAAATATTTTTGAGACGCATATTGTAATACGGGTAATCTTCTACTAACACATTGGCATATTTTCTGATCTGCGACAATATAATTAGTACGGGGTTGCATATATTCATTCAATTCCTATTTTGTCTTCTGTAAATTTGCTTACAAAAGGGGGCAGGATGTTTTGTTCTTCAGATCTGACCGTGAAGATAATTTTGCATAGTGAGAACATATATTCTTAAACTTCTCTTTAGGAGCAATAAATTTAATATTTTAACAGAATTTGCACATGATTGCGAACTTTAAGTTTCTTTAAATTATACACTCCGTACGAATAACGGGTGTGCTGTTAGCGGTTAATAAATTTTAACATTTTAGGAGGATATATCATGTTGCTCGGCATCGCAATTAAATTAAATGTGTTTGTTAATGTTTTTATTATTTTTTTTCGATTTAAATAATAAATAAATGGATAAATGGATATAAAAGTATATCTTATGAATGGACGGTTTGATTTTTCTTTTAATTATATTAATTGCTGACTGCGTACATCAATTTCATTTATTTTGGCAAAGAGTTTTCAAGCTTATATCGTATTTAGCTACTAAACTCATATATTGTGTTTAGCCAATAAATTCATATAGCCGATTGTTGAAACAGAAAAAGAGTAGAGCGGGTATATCTTCTAATACAATTGTAGTGTTTTCATTTAGTATATTGAAACGGGATAAGAATGTTTCATTCAGATCTGCAAATTCAAAGCTACGAATTTGGAGGGATATCGCTAATTTGACAACTTTTCTTAAACTTTGCCAAATTGACGGAAATGTCGCCAAATTGATATAAACGACACACAAACAGCTGCCATAAACCTTCGGGTTGGTCGTGTGGCTTGGGTCTTCTACATATCAATGAAATTTTTTTTTGTTTTGTTAGAAGAGAGTACTGAAATGATGTTTGGTTAGCATTTATCTGTCAGACCAACCATCCTACTTAGTAATACATTTAGCGAATTTTTAAAATGTCACCAAATTGATAAAAAAATTTTCAAATCTATAAAAATATCTTGAAATTGATAAAATTGCGCTACATAAATGATATTAATTGTTTTTTGTTAGGGGATAGTATTGTGATGACATTTCGTCAATTTGTCGCAAAGTGGAACTGTCAGTTCTACAGTCCCACTTGGCGATAAATTTGGCGATTTTTTAAAATGTCGCTAATTTGACGAAACTGTCGCCAAATGTTCCATAGAAATATAACTATTTAGACGATATTTTTCTACCAATTTATTTGAAGCAAATGATATCATGTCGCTTAGCAACGGATTTAAATCCAATGTGTTTATGCGGCAGGCGATTTTTATTAAATCCTTTCCGATTTGAATAATGAAGATATGTATATAAAATAAATTTCATTGCCATTTCATTTTGGACTGGGTAATATCAATTATACTCTTCAGGTTTAAACATTATTATTATTGATATTTTCCGGAATTATTGATTCAGGGATTATTGATATTTTTAAGTTATTACGCCATTGTTTTATTGCGGCAAAAATTGCTGACACACGCATATTGTACGTTGTACGAGTAATCTTCTAGGAATGCACGGGTATATCTTCTAACCTACGAGAATATAAGTAGTACAGGTGTATTGGCATATATTTTGACATATATTGGCATATATATTGGAATCAAGTACAGTCTTCTGGTATGAAGATTAAGGGGATTAATTATATATTCAATTTATTACGTCGTCTGTTGTATTTTACCAAAAAACATTTGTGACTCATATTGCAAAACGGGTAATCTTCTACTAATAATCGGACATTATAAGTAGTACGTGTATATCTTCCCATATAATTTTAGCACTTTAATTTTGACATATATTGGAATAAATGACTGTCTTCAGATTTAAAGGTTACGGGTTTATTGGTATTTTCAATTTATACATGTAATCTACTAATACAGGTTATATTTTCTAATATTCGCGTATATAATTAGTACGGGTCCCATACAATTTTAACGCTTTTATTTTGCATATATTGATTCAATTCCATATTTTTTTTATATTTGCTTACATAAGGGGTCCAAGATGTTTTATTCTTCAGATATGTCCATGAAGATAATTTTATATAGCGAGAACAGAGATTCTTAAACTTCTTTTTAGGAGCATTATATTAAATATTTTAACAGAATATTTTGATTAAACATGTCATTTAGTATACTATAAGAATTTGGGCATGATTATGAATTTCAAGTTTCTTTATATTATATACTCCGTACGAAGAACGGGTATGCTGCTAGTACTAAATATGGAGATTCAGTAATCGTAAAGTTAGATGTGGAAGCTGAAGAAAAAGAGTATTACCTTGCGAATAAACATGGAAAACTTTCTGATGAATCTATATAAATAAAATTGAAAATCTGTCTGTCTGTCTGTCTGTCTGTCTGTCTGTCTGTCTGTCTGTTTGTCCCATCATCACGGGAGAACGGCTGAACCGAATTTGATGAAATTTGGTGGGTAGCCTAGAAATAGCCCCACTTAAAATTTAGTCTGTGTTTTGAGTTTCTACGACCAGTGGTTCTCGAGATATTAGTAAAAAACGAAATTTTCGTTTGTCTCATCATCACGAAAAAACGGCTGAACCGAATTTAATGAAATTTTGTGGATAGCCTTGAAATAGCCCCCCATAAATTTAGTCCAAGTTTCGAGTTTCTAAGACCAGGGGTTGTCGAGATATTAATGAAAAACTGAACTTTTTCCTATGAGTTATACTCTCCAACTCCGTGGTTTATTCAAACGGAAAGGATGAAAATCGTTTGTTTAAAACGGCGAAATGAAATAAAACTTTATTTCCGAGTTTGGTGCAGGATTTTTGCATTAATTAGCCACTATCGGAAAACACGAATTGTTTGAAACATGAATTTAAATGGAAAAATCTACCTCCGTGGTTATATTTCACAAACTTTTACTCAACGATTAAAAGTATAAAGAAATCAAAATGGCTATTTAATTTCGCATTTTATGAGGAAGATTCTATCTTATATCATGTTGCTCGGCAACTGAATGAAATTAAATGTGTTGTTAATATTTATTATTATTTTTTCTATTTGAATAATAAATAAATGGATGTCAAAAAATATTTTTAAATGAAAGGTTTGGTTGTTCTTTTAATTATATAAATTGCGAACTGCGTACATCATTTTCATTTATTTTAGCAAAGAGGTTACCAGCTCATATATTGTGTTTAGCTAATAAACTCATATATTGTGTTTACCCAATAAATTCATTTAGCCGATTGTTGAAGCAGAAAACGAGTAGAACGGGTGTATCTTATAATACATTTTTAGTGTTTTCATTTATATACAAACAGGATCAGAATATTTTATTCTTCAGATCTGAAAATTTAGAGCTACGAGTTTAGCGGAATATCTCTAAATAACTTGATAACTTTTCTTACACTTTACCAAATTAGCGGAAATGCTTCCAAATTTATAAAAATGACGCAAATCAATGATTGGTTTTTTTAAAATAGAGTACTCAAATGATGTTTCGGTAGCATTTGTCGGGCAATCCATCCATCCTACTTAGTAACACATTTAACGAATTTTTTTAATATCACCAAATTGATAAAAGTATTTGTGAATTCATAAAAATATCATAGAATTGATAAAATCCCGCTTAATAAATGAAAATAATTGTGTTTTGTTAGGGGATAGTATTGTGATGATGTTTTGTCAATTTGTCGCAAAATGAGACTATCAGTTCTATAGTCCCACTTGGCGATAAATTTGGGGATTTTTTAAGTTATCGCTAAATTGACTAAAATGTCGCCAAACCTTCCATGGAGGTCGCATTATTCAGATGATATGATTTCCATCAATTTATTTGAAGCAAATGATATCATGTCGCTTAGCAACGGATCCAATCTGTTATGTGGCGTACGATTTTATATTAAATCTTTTCCGATTTGAATAATAAATATATGTATATAAAATAAATTTCATTGACATTGCATTTTTGACTGGATAATATCAATTACTGTCTTCAGATTTAAACATTATTATTATTGATATTTTCGGGGACTTTTGATTCAGGGATTATTGATATTTTCAAGTTATTATGACATTGTTTTATTATGACGAAAATTGTTGAAACTCATATACAGTACGTTGTACGAGTAATCTTCTACAAATGCATTATATCTTCTAATATACAAGAATATAAGTAGTACAGGTATATTGGCATATATTTCGATATATATTGGCATATATTGGAATCAATTATGACCTTCTGGTAAAAGATTACGGGGATTATTGATATTTTCAATTTATTGCGTCATCTCCTTCATTTTGGCAAATATTTTTGAGACTCATTGTAATACGGGTAATCTTCTACTAACACACTGGCATATTTTCTAATCTACGACAATATAAGTAGTACGGGGTTGCATATAATGATTCAATTCCTTTTTTTTTTTGTAAATTTGCTTACCAAAGGGGTCAGGATGTTTTATTCTTCAGATCTGCCCGTGAAGATAATTTTGCATATTGAGAACAGATATTCTTAAACTTCTCTTTATGAGCAATAAATTTAATATTTTAACAGAATTTGCACATGATTGCGAATTATAAGTTTCTTTATATTATATACTCCGTACAAAGAACGGGTATGCTGCTAGTCAATATATAAAATCAATAAAGGAAGATATATATTTAAGTATTCGGGTATGATTGATGATAAATACGTATATGAATTAGAGAAAGCTTAATCATTATATCTCTATAATTCAGTGGGGGTGCGTCACCCCCCTTTAAAATTATCATATCTTTTTTGTTATACATATGTTTTGTAATTCATAATGATTTCATTCATATTTTTATAATTCTTTTTAATTTTATAAAAAATGTTTAGATTTAGTTAAAAATTTTGAGTTTTATCTATTAAATATATGGTGGGGGGGGTCTCAACCCCACCCTTTAAAAACAGAGGGCTTTCATTCATTTGGAGGTCCTCTTTTTTCACGCATTTATTTTGAATAATTCACTGCATACTTTTAATATGTCTAGCTTTTTAACTAAAAAAAGTTCACTGTTTAAAGGTACATATATTAGAGGACTTCCATTCAGGTCCTCTTTTTTCATGCATTTATTTTATATGTCTAGCTTTTTAACTAAAAAAGTTCAGTAATTCACTGTTAAAATTTGGTCTTAATGTAAAAAAGGTATATATACACCTTTTTAGTTATAAAAATCATGTTTTTAATATTAAAATGGATCGAGACTTTTTTTTTTCATAAAAAAAGATAAAATAAGCTATAAAATCATGTTTTTTAGTGTAAGAAGAGTCTGTGCGCTCAGACATGCGTATGGATACTACTGTTCTATACTGATTACTATTTTTGAAAGTCTTTATACAAATTATTTTTCGTTCAAGTAATGTTAAAGAGTAGTTCATTAAAGATGTAAAATGCTCTGTTGAATGTTTCCCTACAGACATGTCGACTCCTATGTGGTGTCTGTGTCTGTGAGTTTATATTTCTGGTCCATAATATATATATATATATATATATATATAATATTATATATATATATATATAACATAATATAATATATAAGATAGAAAGTGGAAATTATTAAAGATATTGAAGTGTTATAGCATTTATGCGCAATGCAGCTACAAATACTATGCACTATATAAATATAAAAAGTATAAATAGAATGTAAAAAATTAGAAAAAAGAAGAAGTCTTAGCGAGAAGCTTACTTAATGGCGGTAAGGGGTTGTGACCTTACACCACAGACCTTACACCACAGATTTGTACCTCAACTATTATGAAAGCCAATCACAGCTTAATAATGAAATCATATACCTACGTTATGTGGATGATTTGATAGTTGGATATGGAGATGAGAATTATAGCATGAATTTTGATTTCTACCCACCAACCTTAATCTTAGAAGAAAATCCATCTACACTTAACAATGTAGGGGAATTTTTAGATTTAACCATCGATTTCAGTAAAATACCTGTAAATTTTACTATCTATGATAAAAGAAAAAGTTTTAATATACCTATCACCGGTCTTTTAAATTGGAATTCCAATCTGCACTTGAATATCTTTAGGAATGTATTTTTGGGAGGATTGGCTAGAATACAGAGAATCATCAACAATGGCGACATCCGTATTGATTTTGATAGGACATTTCTACAACAAGCATATCTACAGCAATACCCCATTCCTTTTAAGCAACATTATATTAATAATTTCTATGGTAATAATAATGAATATTGTACAAAGTTAAAATCAATTTTATCTCATTTTGGTCGATGAAGGTTCGCATACTGTGAATAACAGGACCGCAGAACGTTAACACGCAGATATACAGGTCATGTTAGTCTGAAAGACTAGTATGCCATCCTGTAATGGACTGTACATTCTAATTGGATTTTTCTTATATCAAACGCTCTTGTGGTGATTGTTATCGTCACTCCGGAGGTTGGCTTCAGCCAGGGCTGGCGTCCAGGAGTGCAATGCCGCGGCATTTATGACATGCATGATGACAACTGGGGTGTAAGGTCACAACCCCTTACCGCCATTTAGTAAGCTCCTCGCTAAGCCTTCCTTCTTTTTTCCAATTTTTTACATGCTATTTTTACTTTTTATATTTATATAATATATATATATATATATATATATATATATATATATATATATATATATATATATATATATATATATATATATATATATATATATATATATATATATATAAGAGAAAATTTTTAACACGTGTTGCTGCTCATGGCAAGTTATGAATTGATGTTTTTACATATAAAGAACCTTTAAAAATGTATCCTAAAAAAGTTAGATTTGATATCTAATGAAACACTGATTGCAAAATAGCAGCCCCTTGTGACGGCTCTATACACTTTTGGGTGAGCTGAACGGTCTGGGTAATAAATAAATAAATAGTTTTCAAAATTACAAAAGACTAAAATGTATAAAATAAAATATATACAAATTTGTTTTAAGTTACACGGCTTTAGTAAAATGCACTATAAAGTTAAAAAATAATTTTTAGCTATCGTAAAATTCTTGGTCTTATATGACTAGAAATAAAATCGTTGACCACATATGAAAGAAGTGTATTTGGACAATTACAGAATTCGATGAACAATAGAAGTGGCACCATAGAATTGACATATATAAGAATCATTACATTCAAGTCATTTAAATTCTTCTTTGACAATTTTGATATAAAAATCCGTCATTCTTATACAGAGTGTCCCAAAAAGATTGAAACGCGCTTTAATTATTTATCTGTTGGAGATAAATAGACAATGTAAATTGCAAAAATATTGAAAGTAAGGTAGGAAATAAGACTGCGTTAAGGAAACAGTCCTCCCAATTATTTAAAAAAAGTTACACTTTTTAAATTTTTATACGACTCCCTTAGATAAATTGTGTCAATCAGAAAATGTTTATTTTTAATGCAACAAGATCATTAAAAAAACCGCATATCTGTATCTTTAAAATCAACTGAATTATGATAAACTAAAAAATCTGACTTATGCCAATTTTCCGTACCATATAAAAGGCTGTTTCATCAGTGAAAATAGAGATCATAAACAAATAGACGATGGAAATTGTTTAGATTAAAACTACGTTAATATGTGTCAACTTTTTTATCACAAATGCATCTAAATAAAGCATTACACAGACAGAGATTATATAAAGCAGTGGTACTCACTACGCCGTTGGGTAACCTACATATTATCATCCAGTTTTATCTTTTTTGTGATATGTTGCAAATTTACATTTCTAATATGATATATTATCCCCATTCACAATGTTCAATTTTCAATTAATATAACTCGTTCCATTTTAAAGGTACAGATATACGGTTTTTTTAATAATCATGTTGCATTAAAAATAAAACTTTTCTGATTGACCAAATTTGTCTAAGGGGTCGTATACAAATTTAAAAAGTGTAACTTTTTGAAAATGAATGGGAGCACTATTTCATTAACGTAGTCTTATTTCCTACCTTACTTTCAACATTTTTGCAATTTACATTGATTGCCCACTTATCTCCAACAGGTAAAGAATTAAAGCGTGTTTCAATCTTTTTGGTACAACCTGTATATGACGTTTCTGTGTTTCCACACTATTGTTCCTTAAAAGTCTGTTAATGTTAAAATACAATTCTCTTATAGACGCAGGACAATTTTAATTTTTATCTTATGTGATCAAACACCTGATCAAACACTTACAACACATATGCACATAGGTTGCTCTAAAAATAATTTATTTGCATTCAAACCCAACCAGATCTTTTAAATCGATCGAAATATCGAATTTTAACCGCCACTTCAATACTTTCCTTTTACTTTACAATCTATTGTAAGAAAGGTAAAATTCTCAAGTGGGCAACACATAACTTTTCTTACTGACTCAAATTTATTATCTTTTCATTTTCCTCATAATCAATAAATTAAGAATAATTAAATAAAATAACATTGATAATTAGTTGAATTTACACTGAATTTTCAATTATAATTCAATTTTGTTTTCATTTGATGACTGGACATATTTTTAAAGGCGACGTTACTAAAATACGAAAAAGTAAAATATCTCGAGGATGGTTAATACTAGAGTTATGCGGTTGGTCTTATTTATTTTGTCGTCAAAAATCAAGTATAAAAAGCCACATCAAATTGCTGCATTTGGGCATATGTAGTTTTTATGTTAGATTTGGACAATTTTTGAGGGACACTTCTCAAAAAGAATAGACTGGCTTTTTTTTTTCAAATCGTACCAAAATCTATTCAGCACCAGGGTATTTCACAAGATACTTATCTACAAAATTATGTGAAATTTAGTCATATACAAGTAGAACTAGAGTGGATACAGACATTCTACAGGCAGCAAACACCGACAGGCATACACACAGAGACACACAAATATACACACACATAAAGAAGCCCATACAAACACACATACACACACACACACACACAGACATATTTTACCAAAAGTAGTTTTTCGGGTTCTAGAGTGGTTGAAATGATCCTTTGAATTTACAGCACGATTTTCCACACGAATCCAGTGCTCTCTATATACATTACCATGCATTGTAGGGAAAATAAAATTGTAAATTATTTTGAGTTAATGATACAGATTCTGACACATAGTATGGATTCACAAACAAAAACTAGAGGACACTGCAGCAGTCCTGATGACAAATTCGCAAATATGAGCAACGTTCATTATAGGGACTGCTGTGTAACAGTCTGGTATGCAGTGTCAATTATTGTTACATACCTTCCGGGAAAGTGATTCTCCAACACACTGGTATATGGTTAATTGTTTTCCTGTATGATCTTTTGTGTTTATGGGACATTCATAGGTATAAATTATGAAGCAAGGATATAACCTTGGGGGAACTGTTAAGCGCGATAAGGTGGCCATTTTATCGCACGCATGTGAGTTGCAATTAGATGTGCTGATAGAATACCACGTTTATATGCAGTAGGAGTTTTAGATTATAAAAGATGTCTTATTGCTCAATACATAGAGTCATATATTGTATTACATCGGGATCGTTAAAATAATGTACGTGCAATGAATAAAAATAATGTATGTGCAGTGAATAAAAATAATGTACGTGCTTTTAGTGCAGTGGGTAAGTTTCCATGTGAGTAAGTTTCCATGTTAAGAATTTTAGCATTCTGCAGTACGGAATAGTTGATAACTGCATGTCATTGATGGTAAAAATTTTGCCATATAATTGTTTTTACCGAAAACTTTCCTCGAAATAGCTATTTCTCAGAATCTACTGTAGCAGATTTTAAATGATGACTGATGTAGGATAGGCATTAAATTCTGGAGGAGGTGAGGGATTGAGTAAGGATTTCCGTATTTTGTTGTTTTACTATTTCCGGTTCACGAATTCTCATTTTATTTGAAACATGTATTTCTCAATATTTGCTATAGATGGAGCTTATATGTTAATTGATATGAATTTACCATCGAATTTTGATGAAGGTTAGAGTTGTTAATCAAAGACCTCTTGGTCAAAAAAGTTTCTTGAAGCATCTATTTCTCAATATTGGTTATTGATAGAGCTGGGATGATAATTAATATGAATTTAGTATCAAATTCTAGCGAAGGTTAGATGGGTTTACTAATGATTACCACCTTCGACTAAAAAAAGTTTCTTGAAACATCTATTTTTATAGATGGGCTATAGATAGAGCTTAGATGGTGACTGATAGAAAGTCAAATTAATAATCTTGAGGGGATTGGAGAGCTTTTCTAGGAATTTCCACTTCGTTTCCACTTCTAGGTTTTCTTCGTTTACGGCTCAAGAAATTTCCTTGAAACATACTTTTCTCAGGGTTGGCTATAGATAGAGATCGATGATAACTAGCATAGATTCAACATCGAGTTCCAGAGGAGGTGATCATTCACTAAGAACTTGAACTTCCAGTTCTGGAAATGCCACTGCCTGGTTTTCCGAAAATGCAAAAGGGAATGAAAGTGCTTAATAGTTCCGTTGAAAATGAAGTTTACATACTATTTGTCATCATATAAAGGTTCCATCATAAATTCCTAGCTAATAAATGTATTTCTGAAACATTGTGATAATATAAAGTTACTCACACCATGATTCAAAATTCTGGGGCGCGGTAGACCAGTGGTTAGCTCGCGGGAATTGCACTCGGTAGGCTAGGTTCGATTCCCTCCGCTGCTAAAACTGCCGCCGTGTTCACGCGGAGTACAATCACGTTAAACATGTGGGTCCGTAAGTCCTTCCGTGAGGTTGGTGGTAGGGGAAGGAGGGTACGGTCCCTGTGAATGCCTCCCCCACTGGGTTCCGGTCTAAATTGGGTGGCACTTCCCGGCCGTCCAAACAGTTACCTTACACCTTTCTGGTAGGTCGGACGGTCTGGGTCTCAACAACAACAACACCATGATAACGAGTATCAGATTAATCTGTACAGCACGATTTTGTGACGATTTCGTGACTGTAAACTTGGCCATTGGAGGGTTTTTCACTTTGAGCTTATTTTTTTTTCCATTTGAAGCAACATGAGTAGTACTGCAGACCGTTCACCATCAAGACTGGCATAAATGGGACATAAGACTTCGTGCTACAACTGCAGTTATTGGCTATTTTGTGCAGAAAAAGAGCTAAAAAACGCGAAAGTAATCTATGAATACTAGTCGCTGCTTTGAGACGGGGATTTTAATTTTTAGAATTGTGTGACTATGATGTAAATGTATATTTTAGCTAAACAGTATCATTTAAAAGGTAAATCACAAGCATACTAAGCTATTTAGCTTTAACTCCTGTTTTTGCATTCTTTTGGTTTTGTTACGTTTAAAGTGTTTATTCGTAAAACTAGTATTTACGTCTGTCAATGACAGGAAGACTGACATTCTTAAAAATTAAGTTGCAACATTTTTTAATTAGTTTTATTTTTTAACAATGTATGCAGTTCAGCATCGAAAAAATATTCGTCTTAATAGAAAATTGACTGTTAGGCTTTGTCTTGTGTTCTGTACTATAATTTAACAACATTTTCAGATTTTTAGATCTCCGGGAAGGATTTCTGAACGGTCTAGAAATATTTTTTACCCCCTCCCTTCTATTGCCTACCACCGGGAGGATAAATTTATAGTCGTTAAGATAATATTAAAAATTTGGGGCGAAAGTAAAAATCCAGCCCCGTTAATTTCTGTTCTGTGATTGATGAAATAAATAGGGAAAGATTCAGACTTTTATATCATCAACGGGCCTCCGTAGGGTTTGGAAAACTCGAATCCTCCTATGTCATTCACTCTCAGGGGAAACGAAAATCCGATTCCGTCAGTTTCTGCCTTGTGGATAACACTATAAATGTGCAAAGATTCAGCCTGTTAGGTTACAGGAGGATTTTTGGAGTATCTGGAAAGACGTTTCGAATCCACTTACACCTACGGGAGAAGGGGATGTTGAAAATGCGTTTCTTTAGGTTCTGACCCGAAAATGTCTGCAAAGGAGGAATCGAACTGTATGGGATAGGGTATGTCAAATTAATGCCTGTTTTAGAGGTTCTTCGTTTGGGATTGACGTTTTGCAGACATTGGCGTCTATGGACGTCAATGTCTGCAAAGGGGGATCGAACTGTTTGGGATAGGGTATGTCAAATACCTATCTTTTTGAGAGGTTCTTTGTTTGGGATGGACGCTGTTCCACCCGTGAGCGAAAAGGTTAATATGCATAAATATTCAGACTTGAAGGCCACCAGCGGGATTCTGTAAGGTATGCAAAAACTACTCGAAAACCCTCCATTTTCTTCAGCCTCCCAAGGGAGATCAAAAATACAGCTCCATTAGATTTCTGTTCATCGTCGAAATTAAATGTGTGCAAAGATTCATATATCTTTGTCATCGGGTTGCTTTTGAAGTGTCTGGAAGAACAAATACATGTTAGATATCAATTGAGTAAAACGCACTTTGTGTAAAGGATAAGGAAAACTTGAGCAAGTATATAAGCACACATGTGCTTATATACGTTGCTTCAGTTTTCCTTAACATGCTAGATAATTGTATTATGAATTACTTCAGATATTTTATAATATTTTATATATTTTGTACTTTCCAGACACCTTTTTAGCTCTTCATATGATACTTTCGGGTCCTTAGGAAATTTATAGCTCATTAAATGTATTGTATACGCACATTTCTCAAACTTTTGAGAATTAACGTTTTTTCTAAATGCATAAGATATTTCAAAATATACAAATTATATTTTTAGCAGCTTTGAATGCCACAAAATTTTTTGGAAAAATTTTATTGTTTCAAACAAAAGGCGTAAGTTGTTGTAAAACTCGTTTTACAACTTGATTTTTCAGAAAGAAAGGAATTATTTCAAAAAGTTTTTTCCGTCTTTTGCCTTACGGCTACTCGGTAATTGAGTGAATTCCGTAATAAATAAAAGTAAATATAAAAAATGTACATGAGTTCAAAAACAGGTGATTTTAAGTGTTTAAAAGAATGAAGTAATCGATATTTTATTTTGTTCAATTTTATTAAATGGAATACCTTGTCACATTGCTTTAAAAAGCTTTTGCTCTTCAAAAAGGTAAACATGTATTAAAACAATGAGATATTACTGGATAATGAATATTTTTGTTTCTCTTTATGTCAAAATTCCAAAGAAAAATGTATTATATTTTAAAGCTGTGAACAAAGGACGAGACATATTTCTAAATGATCGAAATTATATATGATTAGATAGTATGTGGATAGATATAAAAATGCGATATGTTTCCTTAATGGGTGTTTATTTGAACAAAATGACAAACACAGTATAATACAACAAAATTCGGAATAGAAATAAACTTGGTATGCGTGTGTAATAAAGCAATGCAGGTATATCTGAAAGATCTATAATAAACAGGTACTTTATGCAAGATTGTGCATTTAAAGTAAAAGATGCCAAAATGTTATTTTTGTTTTTCGTAGAAAACATTGAAGCAACTCTGGTACATGAGCATTATTAAAAGATATGGTCAGCTTTTGCAGCCACGCAAGTCTCACTTCGATTTTTTTAAAGCTTTCTATGAGATTGTACATGAGCTGTAGGAGCTAAAAATCCCTCCTTCAGAAGTAGAGTTGTTTTTAGCTCCAGAATGGTCCTTGGTAGAGACTGGGCTTATGCAATTCACCTACATAGTGCACATCACGAATGCTCCATGGGCTTTATATCCAGAGACTTCAATGACTATTGCATTCCCTGGATATATTCACTTTGAAGAACATCATCGACAAGCTGAGAGCTGTGTTGCATGCATCCATGAATAGAAATCGTAGACTTACGGCAACTTGGAAAATCAAAATGTATTTTCGAGTTGCTGTAGGTCCATTATGTAATCTCTCTGTACTTTTTACCAGTAACAGAACTTCTGTCGAAGATGTGAAGCTCTGTGGGCCCGTTCGGCATTATGTTTATACATACCAAGACAACACCACCACCACTAAATTGACTCCTTTCCGTGATGGAGTGATAACTTGTTACTTGTACTTTCCCTTGAGTACTTTGACAAAAATTAGTCTGCAATCTGAATCTGGACTCATCAGGGATGAGCACAAAGCTCAGCTGATTAAGAGTTCAGTTTTGATATTACATACTCTAATAAACGCTTACGCCTGCAAGTAGGGGTGAGCCAGAGGCAAACTGTTCGAGGCGTTGTAATACTTTGTACTGGTTATCACCTAACATTGACAGTGTTTTGGAATCTTCTCCACTGTCTAGAAATTACACATTGTGGCATATTCAGTGCTCTGGAAACTTCTGGCTGTGTTTGTCCCAATCCAATTATTACGATGATTCTTCCGTTTAAAACACGTTCTACTTGGCATAGTTGTGTCATAATCGGTTCCTGCTTAAAAATGGCAGCACCACATTTCACGGGGATTGGAAAATACTAAAATATGGCATGTCCGATATGGTCAGTTGTATGTTGCGATACACGCATCTTATTTGCGTGTATACCGTCAACTGATAAAAAATTGTGTCTGAGGACATTATGATAGCAAGAGCTATATCTCCATTCTGATAATGAATGTGAGACTGCTTCAGAGTTTGGGTATTAAGTTACCGAAAGATACTGATCAATAAACGATACCAAAGCACAGATGCCCTGTGTGGATACAACTGGTATTACTTAAAAGTTTAACATGACATTATTAAAAAGTAATGTGTGTGTGTGTGTGTGTGTGTGTGTTACATCTATATTAAATAACTTCTTATATAGAGTGCATCAGGTTCAAGCTTATCTATAACGATATTTTTCTCCAGATCCTAAAATATCGTTAAACGGCTTTTGCTGTATAACTGTAATGGCAAAAACAACAGCGTAACAAACGCGTAAAATTAGAATTTAACAAAAGCGCAAAATTAGATAATTAGCAACTACTCTTAAATTTGACTTCAATTCAATTTTTACAGTATTTTTTAGTTCGTGTTTATACGAAAAAATTACTATAATATGTAGTATTTTATAGAAAATTAGTTTTTTATGAAATAATTAGCTCAGTTCTTTGAATTCAGTACCTCCTTCAAACTTGTAATACGTTTTCTTCAAAAAAATATTGGCAAGCTGGTGATAAAATAAAATTTATACAGTTGAGCCTAAATGCTAGTAAAGAAATTCCTTACATTTCAATAACTCGTTCTATTTACCATTGAAAGACTGCGTAGTGGAGCATAAAACCCTATTGAAGTACTTTTCATTTTTATGTCACATTTTTAATAAATTAATAACACATTTTTTTTCTGAACAAGTAAATCTTATGTAAAATTATAAGGCTTGGTTTATATCCTGAAATCGATTTATTTCTTTTAAAAGAATAGAAAGCGAACTATACACCAACTGAATGTCCCTTTTCATTTTCGTGACACATTTTAAAAACAAATACCTTTATTTTCCTTTTGAACATGCAAGTCTTACTAAAATTTTAATCGCCTGATAACATTTTATTTCGTTTATAGTAGAAAGCGAGCTTCACGTTACTGAAATAGCCTCTTTATTTTCAAAAAATTAAAAATAAATCTATACATCAATTTCATTATTTTAAAAACTTACTGAAGTTGAAGGAGTTACTGAAAGAAACTTACTGTAGTTGGAGTGATCAATATATTCTAAAAAATAATTTATTTTCTTTCAAAGAATATAAAACAAAAGATACACATACTGAAATGTGTTTATATATTTTAACATTTTTAAAATCAATACCTTTTTTTCATTTTTTTTTATGAATGTCTTACAGAAATTCAGTGGGTGTGGTTGCCATCCTAAATCACACTTTTTGCAATGAGCAAAATACAATTAGAGCAAAAGATATGAAAAGCTTAAGCAATGTATTTAAGTACAAATAGAATACTAATGTAGCATACAGCTGTTTTGGGATATGCTAGATTCGAAGTCAAAAAAAAAATAATAATGAAGGAGGTATATATCCAAGTCTGTTTTCAAGTTTTATTGCTTTTGTTTCAAAATTAATGCCATATAATTATAGCTACTTTATCATTTTTAACTAAACTATTATGAAAATGGGAGTGGCTAAATATAGAAAATGTTTAAGCAGTATGGTATTAATGTACGAGGGCCACACTGAAATTTTGATATACGGTTAAGTGGTACAAGTTAAACTTACCAACGCTTAGGAGTGTTCAAAGTACTCTCCTCCAGCATCAATGCACTTTTGTAGGCGAATTTTCCAAAGATTAAATGCTTCAAGCCATCCATTTCTTGGAATCGATGAGAAATATGCTTTTATAGCTTCATCTACCTCATCTTCGGAATATAAACGACCCCCACGTAATTTGTTTTTGGATTAAAAAATAGCCAAAAGTCGCACATAGCAAGATTAGGAGAATAGGGTGGATATTGTATTATTGTAATGCTTTTTTGTTCAAGAAATTCGACTGAAATTCTTTCTGAATGAGAAAATACATTGTCATGGTGAAGCATGAGTCCCCTATCAGTCACTTCTTGAAGAATTTCTGGAAGACACTTAGGGGTGTACCTGTTAGTTTTAACTGTCTTCTGTCCCTCTTACTTTATGGCTTTAACCAGACCTGCACTTCTGAGGAACACGGCATACATTACGTTTTTCATTGCACGTTGCCTTTTCACCATTGTTGATTTGGGAT
The DNA here is from genome assembly GCA_951213105.1 of Amaurobius ferox. NCBI lineage: Eukaryota > Metazoa > Arthropoda > Arachnida > Araneae > Amaurobiidae > Amaurobius > Amaurobius ferox. Next base: position 35,109,513 of record OX578135.1, on the reverse strand, counting down.
CATCTTCAAAGACCCATACTTTACTTTCTTGATGTGTTGGAACGACAAAAAACGGTATGTACGTTTTTTCACCAGATGATTTTAGAAATAAGGCGGTGCCCTCCATCATTAAGTAATTTTAGGATTTCTTTACTGATTCTGACACGCTCCGTTTTTTGGTGTTCTGTTAAATCATGGGGGACGCAACGACAAACTAATTTTTTCATATGCAGTCCTTCATGAATAATTTTATGTATAACTGCGGATCTAATGTTAAGTTCCTTCTGTATCATTTAGTAGGTACCGCGATTATCATCGATAAACATTTTTCGAATGGCTGACACATTTTCTGGGACTGCAGCAGACAAAGGTCTTATTGTATGCTTTTTATCCAGGAGATAATTTCGAGCTCTTCTAAATTCTGTAAACCATCTGAATGTAGTAGCACGAGATGAAGTATCATTTCCATATGCTAAGTGTAGAGTTGAAGACATTCTTCTTGATTTAGCGTCACATTAAAATCATGGAAAATCATAGCTCGATAATGCCCTAGGGTCAACTTCATTTTTTTCTTTCAAAATTTATTCTACGACAGCTAAATTGTAATTGTTGCTACAAATTATTGTCTGCGGACATAAATGAGTTCAAATTTAAATATTAGACCAATAATTTTTTTCTAGCGTATATCGTCTGTCCCTGTCTAAAAAATTTCCGTGTGACCCTCGTATTAACGGTATTCAGCATTACACTATAAATATTGCAAATATATGATCAAACGTAACGATCACAATAAAATCGAAGCTAACGACTTTTCACAATTAAATATTGTCAATTTGTTCGGTTTATAAATTTTATTTTTGGTAGTCTCTTCTGGAGTAAACAAAAAGATACTTTGTTAGACAGCAGCATGGTGCTCTTTCTGGCGAAGACTTTTATTGCTTTAAAAATCGGTTGATATCTTATTCAAACTTCATTCGCTGTGATGTAAGGAAAGAATTATTTTTCAGATTATTTCCCTTTTTATTGGCAGAAGGAACGAAACAAAATATGAGTATGCAGTATAAACGCGGAAATGTACTATATTAAAATAAAAACAGATAAATTAAATTTTCATAGCATTTAGAATAATATTTAGAACTAGCTCTAAGGTGAAAAATAAGTTGGAAATTTAGCATCTATCCTTAAAATGTCAGTCAATCAAATATAAATTATCCTATTTGTTACATATATATTTCAAAAACAGCCCTTTTTGGTTAATCGTCATTAGGTATCTGCCCTTTTACTTATATACTAGGAAAGTAATACGAAATTGATGAGTAATTATAAGTCACATTTAAAAAAGGTTAAAGTATGGAAATTAATCTTAGTGTTCATCTTTATCGTAGGTAACACTTTATTTTGGAAAGAAATGGTATCAATAATATAAATGTGCATAAAATGTGAAATTGTACATTGTTCTTATTTACCGGAAATATTTACAAATTAAAATGTTCATAAACATTTTTTATGCGATTATTGTATTCATAATACCCTGCTTGCAATAAATCCAGAAAACTGTTCCGAAACGATACAGTGAAATTAAAATAATCAGATTATCCTACCTTAATAATATTAGTTAAAATGGATTTTGCATGCTTCTGCCCACCTTGTGACTTGAAAAAAGATTATGAAATTTCCGCGGCAGAATCTGTGACTGCGTTTAACATGCGCACATTATAAACATATTGCCAAAATGATTAAATTTTTAATTAAGTAATACATTTTCCATGTACTTGTAAACATTCTCAGGATTATTTTAACTATTTTGTTCTAACAGAAGTATTTATTCACTATAAAACTTGCTTTAGTGCCTTGAATAAAAAAACTCTTTACGGAAGTTTTTAAGACTCTTTAGCCTTCGAGGTACACAAAAATCAAAACACATTTAAAAAAATAAAACAGAAGACTAAATAGGATCTTTTCCGTTCACAGTGTGATTTTAAGTTCATGTAAGTCAAGCGATATATATTTTTATTTAACTTTTGAGAGCTTTTATTTTACTCATTATGACAGATGTGTGGGTGTCTGTTTCAACCTCTTTGATGGCATGCTACGCATAATCTCCTAAATCCTAGAGAGCTGAAATTGAATACGTGGCTTAGTCTAATAATACATTTTAATCTATTGAAATTTGTCGATTCCTTAAAAAAATTTTATATATGAGAGAGAAATTTTAACACGTAATAATTAAAAGTTAAACACTGCCAAGTTTCTAATGTAGCTGTATAAAGTGAACTCAATGGTTTTTTGTGCTTTGCCTTAGAGGTAAAATTATTTTTTATTTAGAGTTATCATTTTCAAGAGTCTAAGGGGTTCCGCCCATGCTCTCTATGGTCGCCAAACTCTGTAACTCGTCCACCCCGTAACTCGTACACACCCTGTAACTCTCCCCTCCTGCTACGCAGTCGAAAGTCGCCCGTTAGAGGTGTCCCTTGCTAACAAACTTTCACCAACCATAGAGCTCACTTTGCGAGCAATTCGGTCAGCTCATCACGCGCTGTCTCTCATTAATCGAAGCTCGCCGTAGGCGTGATGCACCTGTTTGGGATTTCGTCCTTTTATTAAATGACGCTCACAAACTCCCTTAACGCGCTTCGCAAACAATTTTACCAACCTTAGCTCCAGCTCGCTACTCTCGCCAATCGCGAAAATCGCTTCGAGCGTAATGGACTTCGTCTCCTAATTCAAGGCGCTCGCTAAGCCTACATCGCGAAATCTTTCATGCCGCCTGTACAATTTGCCGTTTGTTCCTATTACAGTGGACAAAGCCGCCCAGGCGGTGAAGTGGATAGCGTCTTCGGCTGCTGTCTTGTGGGATCGGATTCGAATCCCGAATAAGGCATGGATGTTTCTTGAGGATAAAGTCAGTCTTCCGCCTTCTGGGTCCTCTTCAAATGTGAAGCTGAACCCTCTCCGACCTTCGTCAGTGATGCTTTCTTGTAATAAACGTTGTTCTCTCGTCTTGTGTCTTTCTTCGTTCTTTCCTGCGTCACTGGTCCTGATTTCTGCCGAAACAGGAGGTCATCAGTAAGCAACAAACAGTGGACAAATGCCGTGTTACGTTTTTAGTATACAGAGATTCGCAACAATTCCCTATAAGAATAGCTAAATTCTCCCTGTGTCTGCACGTTCATCTCTGTAACGCTTGTCGACAATTTTAGCGACGAATTTGGCGGAATATCACCAACTTGGCGACTTTATTTCAAATGTTGCGAAATTGACGGAAAAGTTGTCAAATCGCTGAAAATGTCGCCAAATTGATAAAAATGATGCCAAATCGAGGAAATTTATTGTGTGTTGAAATGGGATAGTTTTGCAATGATGCTTCGGTAACGTTTGTCTGTCAAGTCTAACCGTCCCCCTTGGCGAAAAGTTTGGCTACTATTTTTAAATGTCGCCATTTGATCAAAATATCGCCAAATTAATGAAAATGTCGACAAATCGACAAAAATATCGGCAAATCGATAAAAATGAAGCCAAATCACCGAAATTAATTTGTTTTTAAAGGGTATAGTATTGTAATAATGTTTCGGTAGTGTTTCCCTGTTAATCCCACCGTCATGTTTGGCGACTTTTTAAAATGTCGCCAAATCGTTAGAAATGTCGGCGAACCGATCAAAATGACGCCAAACTGATAAAAAAATGACATTACTCAATAAAATAAATTCTGTTTTGAAAGGACATAATATTGTAATGGTGTTTCGGTAGCGTTTATCTGTTAAATTATAATGAATTGATAGACATGTCGCCAAATTGATACAAATCATGTTAAATCCATGAAATTAATTGTGTTTTGAAGTAGGATATTATTGTAATGATATTTCGGAAGCGTTTGTCTGTCAAATTTGGGCAACTTATTAAAATGCCACCAAATGTACTAAAATATCGCCAAATTAAAGAAAATGTAGATCGATAAAAATGTTGTAAAAAATAACACCAAATGAATGAAATTAATTGTGTTTTGAAGTAGGTTATTATTGTAATGATGTTTCTGTAGCGTTTGTTTGTCAGTCCAAACGTTCCACTTGGTGACAAATTTGGTGACTTTTTAAAATGTCGTTAAATTGATCCAAATATCGCCAAATTGACGAAAATATTCCAAATTGAAAACAATGTCGCAAAATCGATAAATTTATCGCCAAATTTATAAAAATGTCCACATATCAATGAAATTAATTACATTTTGAAAGGAGTGTTGAAATTGTATTGTAATGTTTCGGTAGTGATGGTTTGTCACTCCAACTGTCACTTCATTCACTCCACTGGCACTTCACTCCAACTGTCTCTACATTATTTGTCGACAAGTGGAGTGACAGACAACTAGCGTTTGTCTGTCACTCTACATGGCGACAAATTTGGTGACATTTTAAAAGTTGCCGAATTAATCAAAATATCGTTAAATGAACAAAAAATATCTATAAAAGTATCGTCAAATCCATAAAAATGTCTCAATTGATAAAAATGGCGACAAATCAATGAAATGTATTGTGCTTATAGTATTGTAATGATGTTTGGGTATCGATTGTCTGTCAATCCAATCATCTCACTTGGCGACAAATTTGGTGGCGTTTTAAAATGTCTCCAAATTGATCAAAATGTAGCCAAATTAACAAAAATATCACCAAACCAATGAAGATTCAATATCTTGGAAATAATATAAAAATCTAATATAAGAATAAGCCATTTTCCCGTCTGTAACATTTACCAAAAATTTTAGCGACGCATTTAGCTGCATATCGCTAACTTGGCGACGTTTTAAATGGTCTCAAAATGACCCAAATGTGGTCAAATTGATAACAATGACGCTAAATGGCAGGCAATGTTTTTCAAATTTTGAGTTCCGTTATATGACGTGTTCTTCCAATTCACTGTAAAAATAGCCCATTTCCCCCTCTGTTTGCCCGCGGATCTATCTCTGTAATGTTTGGCGACGATTTTGGCGGGATTTCGCTATCTTGGCGAATTTTTTAAATGTTGCAAAATTTACGAAAATGTCGCCAAATCGATAAAATCGTCGCCAGATTGATAAAAATGACTGCAAATCAATGAAATTAATTGTGTTTTGAAAGGAGATAGTATTGTAATGATGTGTCGACAGTGTTTGTACGTCAAATCCAACCATCTTTCTTTTCGAGAAATTTGGCGACATTTTGAATGTTGCCAAATCGATTAAAATATCGTAAAATTAGCGAAAATGTCGCCAATTCGATAAAAATGGCGTTAAATCGATAAAAATACCGCTAGATTGATAAAAATTGCGCAGAATCAATGAAATTGTGTTCTGAAAGGGAATAGCATTGTACTAATGTTTCGGTAGTATTTGTCTGTCAGTCCAGCCACCACACAATTTTATCAATTTGGAGACTTTTAAATGTTGCCTAATTGATAAAAGGTCTCCAAATTGATAAAAAAATGACGTCAATCAATGAAATTAATTATGTTCTGAAAGAGAATGGTATTGTAATGATGTTTCTCTAGCGTTTGTTTGTCAGTCTAAAGGTTCTACTTGCAACTTTTTTCAAATGACGCAAAGTTTATCAAAATATCGCCAAATTAAAAAAGTTGCCAAATCGATAAAAATCTCGCAAATTGTTAAAAATAACAACAAATGGATGAAAAGACTTATGTTTTAAAATAAGATAGTATTATAATGATGTTTCGGTAGCGTTTGTTTGTCAGTCCAAACGTCCCACTTGGCAACAAATTTGACGACTTTTTTAAATGTCATCAAAAAATTCAAAATATCATCAAATTACAAAAATATTGTCAAATTGATAAAAATGTCTCTAAATTGGTAAAAATGGCAATAAATCAATGATATTTATTGTACTTTGAAATTGGATAGTATTGTAATGATGTTTCGGTAGCGTTTGTCTGTCAGTTTAACCGTCTCACATGTTGACAAATTTAGTGACTTTTTTAAATAGCTCCAAATTAATCCAAAATATAACAAAATTAACTAAAATATCACCAAAAGAATGAAAATTCAATATCTTGGAAAGAATATTGAATTTTCTAAATAAGAATCTACTATAAGAATAACCCATTATCTACTATAAGAATAACCCATTTCCCGTTCAACCGTTTGGGGGAAATTTTTTTCAACAAATTTGGTGGGATATCGCCAATCTGGCGACTTCCACGTGGTATCAAAATTAAGCAAATGCCGCTAATTTCATAAAAACGGCGCTAAATAGAAGGTAATGTTTTTCAAATTTTGAATTCCGTTATATGACGTGCATACCTTCTAGTCTATATAAATAAAATTGAAAATCTGTCTGTCTGTCTGTCTGTCTGTCTGTCTGTCTGTCTGTCTGTCTGTTTGTCCCATCATCACGGGAGAACGGCTGAACCGAATTTGATGAAATTTTGTGGGTAACCTAGAAATCACCCCACTTAAAATTTAGTCCATGTTTGGAGTTTCCATAACCAGTGGTTCTCGAGATATTAGTGAAAAACGAATATTTCGTTTGTCTCATCATCACGAGAGAACGGCTGAATCGAATTTAATGAAATTTTGTGAGTAGCCTTAAAATAGCCCCCCATAAATTTTGCCCAAGTTTCGAGTTTCTAATACCAGGGGTTGTCGAGATATTAATGAAAAACGGAACTTTATCCTAGGAGATCTACTCTCTAACTCCGTGGTTTATCCAAACGGAAAGGATGAAAATCGTTTGTTTAAAACGTCAACGTGAATTAAAACTTCATTTCTGAGCTTAGTGCAGGATTTTTGCATTAATTAGTCACTATCTGAAAGCATGAATTGTTTGAAACATGAATTTTAATGGAAAATATAACTCCATGGTCAAGCATTTACTAAACAATGGAAAGTATAAAGAAATCAAAATGGTTATTAATTTTGCATTTTGCGGAGAAGAGATCAAAATGGTTATTTAATTTCGCAGTTTATGAGGAAGATTCTTTATTATATTATCTTGCTCAGCAACGCAATTAAATTAAATGTGTTTCTTAATATTTGTTATTATTTTTTCTATTTGAATAATAAATAAATAGATGTATAAATATATTTTGTAAATGACCCTTTTTAACACTTTACAACATAGTTGAAAAGTGTTTATGACTTTGTTCATTCATTCTGTCTGACCGTCTGTCTGTCTGTTAGCACGATAACTGCCGTAAAAATGACTTTATCAAAATGAAATTTTTGTATGTTGTTCAGACGGTCTGTGGGACCTATGGGAATATAAATGAATAATATCATCGAATTAGTTTTGGATTGAACCGGGGTTGAAAAAATGAAATACACTGAACCCTATGGGACCTAATTCTTCAAACATTTTTTAAGCAAATTTAAAATTCACAGATTGCTTCGAAAGTTTTATGAAATATTCAAATTATCCCATACAATATATAGAAAAAATTTCAGTAAAACATGTTATGTAGTTTTTTAAATAAAAATTATTTAATGTAAGGAGAAAAACAAATTCAATTAAATTCTGATTTTGGCCATATCCTCCACAAAGGAAAATGAGATATATTATATAATAAATCTATCTTTCCAAGAATTTCGTTGTTTTATATAGAGAGGTTTCGCATTTTAAAATAAATATGGTAGATAACAATTTTTTTCAAATTTTTAAATAAAATAAATGATTATAGTATTGTGATGAATGAAACGATTGGAAACATGTTTATGAATGAAATGCTGCTTTTATATAGAGGCGATTTATATCTCGATGACATCATCTGAATGAAGTTCATTTGTTTTCGATGAGCTTTTCAAATATAATAAATTGTAGTATTACGATAATTTTTAAAATATTACCGAGGAATGTATCCCATTTTAGAAATGTTTAAACCAGGCAATCTATATTTCAATGCCGTCATTTCAATGAAGTTCGTTTTCTTCGATGAAGTTTTCAAATATAATAAATTAATGTAGTGTTGTGATGATTTTAAAAATATTACCGACGAATGTATCGCATTATAGAGATGTTTATATAAAACTGCATTGAAGTTGGAAAGTGTTTCATAATCAATGCTTTATGCATGATTGATCTTTCTTGTTGATTTTTCTTTTAATTATTGGGTTGGAGGGAAAGTTATGTCGTATATTAAATAGGCAGGTGATTTTTCTTGTAAATAAAAAGAACATCTGTAACAAGTCGAGAAATTGCAGAAGAGTTTGGCATTCATCATACAACTGTTGGAGATCACATTAAATCTCTTGGGTTTGTGTTAAAGCAAAGTTTTTGGGTTCCACATGAATTAACGGAAAAGAATTTGTCTGATCGTGTAAGAATGTGTTCATCACATCTGATTAGACACAATGTGGAGCCGTTTTTGGACAGGCTGGTTACTGGAGATGAAAAGTGGATTCTTTACGAGAATATTAAGAGAAAAAAATCTTACTGGAAACCAGGAACATCATCAGCAATAGTTCCAAAACCAAGTATCCATCAACGAAAAGTACTGCTTTGTTTGTGGTGGGACAGGAAAGGTCCAGTGTACTACGAGTTGCTGAAACAGGGGAAATCCATCAACGCGGATCTGTACTGCAATCAGCTGGATAAATTGAATGCAGATATCAAAGAAAAAAGGCCAGCATTAGCCTCCAGAAAAGGAATAGTGTTCCACCACGATAATGCTCGCAAGCATACTGCAATGCTGACACAACAAAAACTGAATGCGTTAGGATGGTAAGTCCTTAGTCACCCACCGTATTCACCTGACATTGCACCATATGATTATTACCTGTTCAGATCTCTGCAAAATTATCTAAAGGGAAAAAAATTCACGTCTTTTGAAAGTGTTTCTAAGGCAGTTGCTGACTATTTTAACTCCAAGGATGAGAACTTCTACAAAAAAAGAATTCACAGGTTACCTGAAAGATGGCAACAGGTTGTAACAAATAACGGAGCATATATAATTGATTAATATTAAACACATATTTTTATAAATGAATTCAAATATTTTCTTTAAAATACGACAGAACTTTCCCTCCAACCCAATATATTAATTACGGACTGCGTACATCACTTTCATTTGACAAAGAGTTTTTAAGCTTTTATATTGTGTTTAGTTAATAAACTCATATTGTGTTTACCAATAAACTCATTTATCCGATTGTTGAAACAGAAAAAGTGTAGAAAGGGTATATCTTCTAATGCAATTTTAGTGTTTGCATTTAGTATATACAAACGGGATCAGGATGTTTTATTCTTCAGATCTGCAATTTCAGAGCTACGAATTTGACGGAATATCGCTAACTTGGCAACTTTTCTTAAACTTTGCCAAATTGACGGAAATATCGCCAAATTGCTAAAAACGCCGCAAATCAATGAAATTAAATTCGCTTTTTTAGAAGACAGTACTGAAATGATGTTTCGGTAGCATTTGTGGGTCAGTCTATCCATCCTACTTAGTAACACATTTATCGAATTTTTAAAATATCACCAAGTTGATAAAAATGTTTGTGAATCTATAAAAATGTCATGAAATTGATAATATTGCGCTTAATAAATGAAATTAATTGTGTTTTGTTAGGGAATAGTCGCCATTAATAGTCGCAATTAATAGTCGCATTAAGTCACCATTAATAGTCGCAATATTATGATGATGTTTCGTCAATTTGTCGCAAAATGGGACTATCAGTTATACAGTCCCACTTGGCGATAAATTTGGCGATTTTTTAAGTTATCGCTAAATTGAAGAATATATCGCCAAACCTTTCATGGAGATAGCATTATTCAGACGATATGATTTCCATCAATTTATTTGAAGCAACTGATATCATGTCGTTTAGCAATGGATGTAAATCCAATGTGTTATGTGGCATACGATTTTAATTAAATCTTTTCCGATTTGAATAATAAAGATATGTATATAAAATAAATTTCATTGGCATTGCATTTTTGACTGGAAAATATCGATTACGGTCTTCAGGTTACACATTATTATTATTGATATTTTCGGGGATTATTGATTCAGGTATTATTGATATTTTCATATTATTATACCATTGTTTTATTATGACAAAAATTGTTGAAACTCACATATTGTACGTTGTGCGAGTAATCTTCTATAAATGCACGTGTTATCTTCTAATCTACGAGAATATAAGTAGTACAGGTATATAGGCATATATTTTGATATATATTGGCATATATTGGAATCAATTACGACCTTCTGGTATAAAGATTACGGGGATAATTGAAATTTTCAATTTATAATGTCATCTGTTTTATTTCGGCAAAGATTTTTTAGACTCATATTGTAATAAGGGTAATCTTCTACTAACATACAGGCATATTTTCTAATCTGCGACAATATATGTAGTATGGGTATATATATATATATATATATATATATATATATATATATATATATATATATATATATATATATATATATATATATTCCCATATAATTTTAGTGCTTTCATTCTGGCATATATTGGAATCAATTACGGGTTTATTGATATTTTCAATTTATACATGTAATCTACTAATACAGGTTATATCTTCTAATATTCGCGTATATAAGTAGTACGGGTCCTATACAATTTTAATGCTTTCATTTTGCATATATTGATTCAATTCCTTTTTTTTTTTTGTAAATTTGCTTTCGAAAGGGGCCAGGATGTTTTATTCTGCAGATCTGCCCGTGACGATAATTTTGCTTGAAGAGAACAGATATTCATAAACTTCTCTTTAGGAGCAATAAATTTAATATTTTAACATAATTTGCATACGAATCTGAATTATAAGTTTCTTTATATTTGATACTCCGTACGAAGAACGGGTATGCTGCTAGTAAAACATATAATTGTTGTGCAATATAACAATTAAATCGTAATGTTCATAAAAACAATAGTTGCGAAACGCTCTGTTTGATAACTAACTTTGTAGTCATGTTTAGAATTAAATATTTATACTTTTAATGTTTGCAATGCTTCAGTAATTCAGTTCTCGGCCATTTTGTAACGTTTCTGCCTAAACTAAGCAGATAGGAGCTTGCAATTGGCTCGACCAATTAAATTTTCGTCCGGGAGAAGAAAAATTTTCACTTCAGCAGTGCATAAAAATTTAATAACTCATTAACTAAAGCGAAATTTAAAAACAAGGCACCATCCGGCAAAAATTCAACTAGTATGTGGGTACATGTTAACAGAAAATCCAGGACGCGAACTGACACCTCCAATATACTCTTCTTTTGAATTTGACATTAAATATTTCCTAAACTAAATTTTTAATCGAAAAACGGTTTACATCAGTGTATTCCCCTAATATTTTTCTACAAATGTACCAAATTCCATATTTTTGTATGGTATATATTTTGTTGTACGTGACAGAGAATTTCGTGGAACGCGAAATTTATAAACACAGCGTCAGCAACGGCTTTTTTTAACACTTTACAACAAAGTTGAAAAGTGTTTATGACTTTGTTCATTCTGTCTGTCTGTCTGTCTGTCTGCCTGTCTGTCTGTCTGTATGTCTGTCTGTCTGTTCGTTAGCACGATAACTGCCGTAAAAATGACTTAATCAAAATGGAATTTTAGTATGTTGTTCAGACGGTCTATAGGACCTATGGGAATATAAATGAATAATATCACCCAATTAGTTTTGGATTGAACCCGGGTTGAAAAAATGGAATACATTGAGCCCTATGGGACCAAATTTTTCAAGCATTTTTTAAGCGGATTTAAAATTCACAATTTGCTTCGAAAATTTTAGGCAATATTCAAATTGTTCCATGAAATATATAAAAAAAAATTCAGCGAAATATATTCAGTTGTTTTTTAAATAAAAATTAAAATAATAATAACACCTCTTATATGAAGCGATCACGTGTCCATGATATGAGACGATCACATGACCCACTTCAAAATGATATATGGCATCCATCTTGTGTCAAAATCGTGATTTTTAAAGTTCTTTTTATTCATATTGAGTGTTGTATCCTTCCTAAAACTACTTTATTTTTGCCTAAATTCTGTGCATCTACATACTGAAACAACGCAATGACAATATATTTCAGTTTAAATGCTCTTCCAAATTTGATTATTTCTACTATTAAGCCTATTTTTCACCTATGTAAAATGTAAACAGCAAAATATGTAGAATGAGTTGTATTAGAATCGCTGTAATTCTTTAAAACAAAATCATTTAGTCCATGGAGTCTGCTTAGCTGCTATGAATGAAATATTCATTGATTTTAGAAAGAGAAGGACGATATTTTTCGATGAAGTTTTACGCATAGAGTTTACTTACTTGCAGTTCAATGGTCTTAATTTTTAAATAAAATAAATTATTATAGTATTGTGATGAATGACATGAATGGGGGAATTATTTATGAATTAAATGCTGCTTTTATAGAGAGAGCCAGGCGTGTTATTTTTATGACGTCATTTGAATGGATTCCAGTTGTTTTCGATGAAGTTTTCAAATATAATAAATTATCGTAGTATTATGATAATTTTAAAATTATTACCGAGGAATGTATCACATTTTAGAGATGTTTAAACCAGGCAATTTATACTTTAATGCCGTCATTTGAATGAAGTTAATTTTTTTCGATGAAGGTTTAAGGTTTCAAATATAATAAATTAATGTAGTATTGTGATAAGTTTTAAAATATTACCGAGGAATATATTGTATTTTAGACATGTTTAAATAAAATTGCATTGAAGTTGGAAAGTGTTTCATAATCAATGCTTTAAGCATGATTGATCTTTCTTGTTTAATATAAAAATATGCATTATGGTTTGTTTTCATTGAAGCTGATCATGGCGAACTATAAATAGAAGCTTTTACCGAAAAAAAGTTTACTATTGAGTTGTTTTTTATTAATAGAAAGTCATTGTTATAATATGCCTTTTGTCTTGAAGTAGGTAAACATATTTCGGAACAATAAAGTATTCAATTTTGAATGAATAATTATTCATATTTTGGCACGCTAATAGAAAGATAAGAACTTAACTTATGATTAACATTATTTATCATTATTATCATTATTACGTTGTGCGTTGTGTTTTGCAATAACCTTCCAAGTATTTAACCTTTACGTAAGTCCTGTAAAGGAATTATTAATTAATATGTTACTAAATTGATTACTCCATTTAAATTTAAACAATAAATCATTTATTAACAACATCAGTACTTATTAAATTCATTACAAAATTAATTATATTATTTCAGCGATGGGGACATATGAGACCAGTATGAATAGAACTATTTAAAATGTGTCTATGACCTTTGATTAATGATGAACACATACCTTCAAGTCTGTCTTGGACTATGATTGTATATCAATATGCTGGCATCAGTCATTCGTATTCGCCATAACTCGCGGTATGTGGCTCCTTCTCGTACTCTGATTGCACTTACACATCAATAGGTCTGGCCATCATTTTGGAACATCTACGGAACACTCCACAAGTCTGTATTCACCCATTCAAGTCATCGTCTCGAAGTTATGTGTTTCAAGTCATGTTAGTATCTCTATATGATTCTCGGGTCACAGGCTGTGGCTCTCCTCTTTCTCGGGGGCGTCATTTCCCCCCTTGCTTTCTTTTTAATGTGACATAACAAGTACTTTCTCCATTGGTTAATCCTTTAACCAATGGAACCATTCCACATCCTCTTACGGGCTAGCTCGGCCCCCTCCGTCATGGCACCCCTAAATTTATGATTTCGTGGCCTCTAGTTTCACGGATTGTAAAACCCGGCCCATCCAGACTTACAGTATTGTTTGTCGTCTTAGCCACAATAAATTACACATATAAACCTATCTCATTAAATGTGAGATCTACTTCTGGTCTCACACATATCGGTAAGCATATTGAAGAATGTTATATTTTATACTAAAACAAATGCTCGGTGTTGCCCGTGATTTAAGATGCATGGGTGTGATTAACATTCTATCATTACTCACAGCGAATTTTCAAATCCCTTCAAAGAATTTGGAAATACACTTGTCTGAAACCAAAAATAAAAAATCGGCGGTGGCTCCAGTCCGATGGAGCCGAAATGGTTTGGCGTGAATAGTATTTTGTAAAAAAAAAAAAACCTTTAACTCATTTGTTTCATTAACAGCCTTTCAAAATTCTGCAAGTTACTCACTAACTGTTTATAGCTAGTAGTTTATAGAAGTTCTCGCCCCGATTTCAACTGGATACTTCGACCATAGACTTCAAGTCAAAATATCAAATTATTTTACTAACTTACTTGGCAGTATATAAATCAAACTTATATAGCTGACGGGATGTTGCATTCAAGATGATCTATGAATTTGCTTGGAGGCACATACATACGTACTTGAATACGTATATTTATATCTATTCTGTTTAAACCTCACCAATCATTAAACATTTTTAGAATCGCCATGTTCATTTAACTTCCTATTTTTTTTAAACAAAATAAAAAATATCAAACTTCTGCAACAATGTTACACTAAGGAGAGGCAGACTGACTTCCAGCAATCGTGAAATTTCAAATATTGCAGATTTTCCACCCATTAGTAAACCCAGGTTAAAATACTAAAATACCGAAATTATAACCGTTATATTTTGAAAACGCTCGATCTAAAATCCAATAATATATACTTGTAGGGTTTTCACAAAGCTATAAATTCTTGCTTATTATTCATAGCTAACACTTTTAGTCTTTGATGTATGAGGATTAAAGTCTTGAAAAACGGAAAATTTTCAATTTTCTTCCACTTTACAAGACGATAACTCGAAAATAATAAGAGCTTTTTTCTTAAATAAATATACATTTAGATACTAAATTCCGTAATACTTATTCTTGCCACTTACAATTTATATCTTTATTTTATGCTTTTAAAGTTAATTCGACTAAAATTAAGACAAAAGAAATACTCGCTCGAACAGATACTTTTAAAGTTTTTTTCAAGAAGTTCAAAATATTAAAATATTGAAATTATTCTATATATTTATAATCTGGATATTCCGACAAAACAAGAAAAAAAATTACAATTTTATCGATTAGGTTTGGCGATATTTGCGTTCAAATTGTTTATATTATTCGTAACGCTCAGAATTCCTCCAAAGATAACCCAAGCATAGATGTTATTTAAGGTGAATAACTGTTTGTGACGTCACGACTTCAGAGAACGTTTTTTTCCCTCCATGAAACCCGTAGCGAAAGACCTAATTGTGATGCCAGGAAGCAGCAATTTTTCCTGCTCTTTTTTCCAAAAGTACCGATCGAATTGAAAATTTCAACTTTAAGGGGCCTACCTTAAAATTACACAGAAAATTCGGAAATATAGTAACATATACATTAGAATATGAAGATATCACTTCATATTCATGAAAAGAATTGTAGTCGTGTAAATCTTCAATTTTCGAATGAAGCAATGTAACAAGAAAGATCAATAGTGCATAAAGCATTGATTATGAAACGTTTTCCAACTGAAATGCAGTTTTATTTAAACATCTCTAAAATGTGATACATTCAGCGCTGATATTTTTTTAATTATCACGATAGTAAAATGATTTATTTTATTTGGAAACTTAAAACTTCATCGAAAAAACGAACTTTGTTCAAAGGACGTCATCGAAATATAAATAGTCTGGTTCTCTATGTAAAAGCAGTGAATATTTCATTCAATCACTTTTATTCCAGACTCCACAGCTAAATAATTTTGCCTGAAAAAATTCAGCAATTCTTAACTCATCTTACAATCACTTGTTTACATTCTGCATCCATTAAAATTAGGCTTTGTTGTAGAAATAATCAAAGTTTGAGGATTACTTAAGCTCAAAAATAGTATAATTGAGTTGGCTCAGAATATAGATGCACAGAAAATACGCAACGATAAAGCGTTTTTAGGACGGATTCAACACTAAATATAAATTTAAAAAAACTTTAAAAATCACGATTTTTAAACTGAGACAAAAGATGGATGCCATATTTTATTTTGAAGTAGATCACATGATCTCTTCATATAATATGGGTGTAACTATTATTTTAATTTTTATTTAAACAACTACGGAACATATTTTGTTGAAATTTCTGTTATGTATTGTATGGGATAATTTGAACATTTTCTAAAAATGTCGAAGTGATTTGTGAATTTTAACTACGCTTAAAAAATTAAAAATTAGATCTCATAGGGTTCAATGTATTTCACTTATTCAACCCGGGTTCAATACGACACTAATTGGGTAATAGTATTAATGTACATTCCCACGTGTCCTACAGACCGTCTCAACAACATACTAAAATTTAATTTTGATAAAGTCATTTTTACAGCAGTTAACGTACTAACGGACAGGTAGACAGACAGAATGAACAGACAGACAGAAGTCATAAGCACTTTTCAACTATATTGTAAAATGT
The DNA here is from genome assembly GCA_951213105.1 of Amaurobius ferox. Taxonomy (NCBI): domain Eukaryota; kingdom Metazoa; phylum Arthropoda; class Arachnida; order Araneae; family Amaurobiidae; genus Amaurobius; species Amaurobius ferox. The sequence goes on along the minus strand of OX578135.1, from coordinate 35,093,167 downwards.
TAAAAATGAGATAAGTTACTCCTTTTCGATGAATTTTGATTTTCATTTTTAATATGAGGATATTGCCCTAAGGATTCGGTTGAAGCTCGTTTAAAAGGACGGTCTTCAATCTTTCCAATGGTGTCAAGGTCTTACTACAAAACAACTCTCATATTAAGCTTAATGAAGTAATGTAAAAATATGCAAATCCTTTGTACCGATTTCTATTTATAATCGATCATTACATAAGACAAAAATACATTTTAATTTTCTTTGGACTGTGGGGTGAAGATAAAATTTACATCAAGAACATTTCCTTGACTGAACGTCTTTTGCTGAAAAAAGTTTCATCGAAATCGATCACATGTGTCATCAAATACTTCTGTTGGAAGGTGAAAGGGCTGTGCACGTGTTTTGTGGTTATTTTGCATTTATTTTATTTTATATTTCAGTATTTAAGCTTCTGAGCGTAATTATGAATTTTGTATAACTAATTACACATTTCTATTTCAGGTAAGTGTATTTATGGATCATGCTTGATGATGGTATAAAAACTGCAAGGTAATTATTTTTCTTAAAATATTAAAAAAAAAATTAATTTAACTAGAACGGAATATGTGTTCAATCGGTACATGTGCTTTCAAAAGGTATTTTACTCATAGCTCTCTATGTTAAAAAAAGTAGCTGACCCCGCCGCCGCCTCTGTTTGACGAATTTCTCGAGCTTCTCTGCTTCGTACCGCAATAACTATAGTATACAAAAATATAAAAGTTGTTACGCTTATATAGAAATGTTTTGGACATACGCTGAAATAAACCGTTTTTCGATATATATTGCCAATGACAAAATATTTGAGCTGTGAGCTCGCGTCCTGGTTAGACTAACAATAGCAAGACCTTGAATTTTTACAGTTAAGTTGAATTTTTTAAGATGGAACACACCTTTTTTTAATTTCGACTTTTGTTTCCAAGATATTTTGCTATAGGGTGTCCAAAAAATATTGAAAGGCGCTTTAATTCCATACCTGTTGGAGATAAGTGGGCAATGTAAATTGCAAAACTGTTGAAAGTAAGGTAGGAAATAAGACTACGTTAATGAAATAGTCCTCCCATTCATTTGAAAAAAGTTACACTTTTTAAATTTTTATACGACCCCCTTAGACAAATTGGGTCAATCAGTAAATTTTTATTTTTAATGCAACAAGATCATTAAAAAAAAACACCGCATATTTGTATCTTTAACATCAACTGAATTACGATAAAGCAAAAAATCTGACTTATGCCACTTTTCCGCACCATGTGAAATGCTGTGTCATCAGTGAAAATAGGGATCATAAACAAATTGACGATGGGAATTGTTTCGATCGAAAATACGTTAATATGTGCCAAAATTTTTTATCACAAATGCATCTAAATAAAGCGCATTACATAGACAGAGATCATATAAAGCAGTGGTATTCACTACGCGGTTGGGTATCCTATGTATTACCATCCAGTTTTATCTTTTTTGTGATATGTCACAAATTTACATTTCTAATTTGATATAGGGTCCCCATTCACAATGTTCAATTTTGAATTAAATATAACTCGCTCAATTTTAAAGATACAGATATGCGTTTTTTTTAATGATCTTGTTGCATTAAAAATAAAAATTTGCTGATTGACCAAATTTGTCTAAGGGGGTCGTATAAAAATTTAAAAAAGCGTAACTTTTTGAAAATTAATGGGAGGACTCTTTTATTAACGTAGTCTTATTTCCTACCTTACTTTCAACATTTTTGCAAATCACATTGCTCACTTATTTCCAACAGGTAAAGAATTAAAGCGCGTTTCAATCTTTTTGGAACACCCTGTATATATATTTATATATAAAGAGGAAATGTGTATGCATGCATGTATGCATGTATATACGTATCTCCGTAAAATGTTACCCACTTTTAGAAGGAGTAGAAATATTTCCAGTATTTTCAATAGTTCAATATTTTCTTAATAATTCGAAATAGGTCAATATTTTCTAAATAATTCTAAATAGTTCAATATTTTCTAATGATTAAAATCGTTTAATATAGGATTATATTGCTTTGGATATACCAATATATATTTCTAATTGTCAAGTTCAGTTTGCATGAAATATAAGTTAAGTGGATTCTTCGAAATATTTTTATACATTGTCATCCAGAAAAGAGCTAAATATTTGTGTGCAATTTAACATTAAACATTTTGTGCTATGGATTTTATACAGCATTGCCATTAGTTTGTTGTGAAAGAAGTGACATCTTTGCATTATGTAGGGAAAGTTATGTGCTGCACATATCAGATTTTTTTTATAGCGGTGGCAGAAATTATTATACATTTTAATATTTTTATAGAGAGACTAAACTAAACATTGTATTGGAATGTTTTTGGAAAGCAATAAGAATGCTTGTATAATTTACCCATATTTTAATTCATGAGCAATGGCCGATATATCTCATTGTAACTGATATTCTCCAAAATTTAAAAGAACAAAAATATAAAAAGTTATTTTTTTTATTAAATGAGGAAAAATATATTTTAATATTTAAGAACATTTTCATAGTCAATAATATTTTTCATCGTTCATTTTAATATTTCATTTCAAGTTAAGCATGTAGTCATTTTATCAAATATTTGAAGAGTGATTTTACTCCTATTTGAAATAAACTAAAATATCTTAATTTGGTACTCTTTTATCGCTAATGTTATCTCTTATAAACTATTTGAATAGGCCGTAAATAAGAGGAAATGTTTATAATTGCCTCTTTTATTAGCTTATTTCGAAGCATTTCAACTATGCTTTATGAAGGATACGTAATGTACGGAATATTTCGTAATTTTCCAAGCGTATACAATTTGCAATGCAATAACGGCCGTAAACACGAGAAATTGCTTCGCTAGATGCATAAATGGACGCGTAGATTAATTTTAACTTATATTAAACAACGTTCGGCTGGCGAAATCAATTTTTAAAAGCATTATAGAAAGATACAAATCAGAAGTTAGGAAAATTGAAATCAGGTGTATAATGTATTCCACTGAATTTAATATATCCATTTTTACTTCGTTGCACTACTTTGTTACTTTGATGTAACAACATATTACTTTGATCTACAAGTATTACTTTGATGTTAAAATCTTTTGAATTCCATGGAAATTAAATATATTTTAAGTTGATGTAGCTATTTTATCTCAAAACTGTTGAACCATATGAAACCAAAAGTGTGCAAATATAATCTACTTAAACAAAATTGAAAATATATCTGTCTATACACATGTATGTGTGTGTGTGTTTGTCTCATCATCATGAGAGAATGACTGCACCGAATTTCATGAAAATTTGTGTATATCCTTGGAATAGTCCCACTTAAAATTTAGTCCATATTTTGAGTTTCTAGGACCAGGGGTTGTCTACTTATTAATAAAAAACGCACAGTTAAACCTTCTATAGACATAGTATCATGGCATAATATTTTTTCCTGCAAATTTATATGAAGAAATTGATATCAAGTCGCTTAACAACGTATTTCATTCCAATGTATTTATGCAGCAGACGATATTGGAAGGCCCAGACCACACGACCAACCCTAAAGCTTACGATAACTAACTGTGTGGCCGGTGCAGACGATGTTGTTAAATCTTTCCCGAGTAAAATACTAAATACATGTATATAAAAATAATTTTATGGAAATTGCATTTTTGACCGTATTATATCAGTTACTGTCTTTATATTTAGAGAGTACAGGGCTTATTGATATTTTCGATGCATTACATCATGGGTTTTAATTTGGCAAAAATTTCTGAAAATCATATATTGTAGTATAGGCAATCTTCTAATACACGGGCATATCTTTTAATTTAAGAGAATATAGGTAGTTCAGGTATGTGCAGAGAATATAGGTAGTTCAGGTATGTATCTCCCATGCAATTTTAGCGCTATCATTACGTCATATTGGAATTAATTACGACCTTCAGGTTTAAAGATTATGGGGATTAATGATATTTTCAATTTATTGCGTCATATATTTTTTTTTGGCAAATATTTTTGAAACTCATATATTGTAGTACTGGTAATATTCTACTAATACAGGCTGTATCTTCTGATCCACGATAATATAAGTAGAACGGGTATATCTTCCCATGCAATGTTAGGGCCTTTATTTTGGCATATATGATTCAATTTCATATTTTTTATACATTTGTTTTCAAACGGGACTAAGATGTTTTCTTCAGATTATTTTTCAGATCTGCTTGGAAAAATATTGTTGTACAGCGTGAACAGAGATTCGTCCTAAACTTCTCTTTAGGAGCATTAATTTAAATACTTTAATATAATGTTTTGAATGACAATACCATTTAGAATACTATGGGAATTTGTACATAAATGTGAATTTAAAGTTTCTTTATAATGTATATTCCATACGAAGAACAGACATACTGCTTGTTTCTTATAAATACTATTATGATTGGATTAAAAAAAATACTCTCAAGTTTTAAAGCTTTTTATGTATTCAATATATTTGAATGCAAATGGCTGCTGTTGAATGCTTTTCTATGAACATAATATCTATCGAGCAAACTAAAGAATCATATCTAAATTTGGTATGACTATTTTAATTGGTATATATAAGTGTTCTACTGATGTTTATTGTGGCCGAACATAAAATATCCTTCAAATTTGCGTTTGCATTCTTAGCCTAACATATTGGCTTTTGATGATTGATAGACGTGGAGGCAAAAATTCAGAAAACAAGCGAAATTAGCCGATGCCGTAGTGATTATAAAATAACCTTATAATAATAGATGATTTGTTCACTAACATTTCATGGTACATTTGGGAAACTATAATTTCTAGTGAGTTGGAAATAACGGGTGTCAAGAAATGTCATATACCAGGTCAATAAAAACCCGAGAAGTATTGGGGTTATTACATATATTTTATGCAGGCGTATAGGAAATTCCTACGTCTGAGACAAATTTAGGAAGGTGGAGGTTGATTGATTCCCTTTTTGAAAGGGTAAGTGGTTATATCGCCTCCTGTTAGGTAAAGCCTCTTTCAAAGTTTTAGGGTTTTGCAAGAGTACATATTTGCCCCACATTTTCAAATGTTTTTGCCTCACGTTTTCAAACGTTTTTGCCCCACATTGAAAGCCTAAAACTAATTCTTTAAATATAAAAGATAGTCTAAATATAAGAAGATATTTTAACAGAGACGATTTTAATATGGCAGCATTTGACAGTGCAAACGTAGAGAGATTGAAAAACACGCATAGGTATATTGTTACACGTGCACAAGCATGCATCGTTTCTAATGGTGAACATTTTAAATTTTGTATATAATAAAGTTAGCCCTATTCTGATTCATTATCTAAATGTTCGATTGTTTTCTATAGAATTATATTGCATGCGCTGGTTTTCAGAGTTCATTTTGCTATTAAACTTTTTTTGTTGGTCAATTTTTTGCTGTTGGACAAAACTGCTTAGAACTAATTTTGCAACGTTGTACTACTTTGTAATCGAGTATTTTACCTTATCTCTAACAGGAAGCAAAACATCCCCTTACCGCCTACAAAAAAGGAGTCTGTTCTCTTTAAGATGTCCTATTGTGCAGCGCCGTAGAGATTTTCTATACACTTGCATAGGAATACATAATAACTCTACATCTCGAGTTATTAAAATGGTCCATGATTTTCCTTGACACCTTGTTTATACGTTTATTAGTCATCTTAGTTATAGTCAATCGAATTGTTTGCCATAACAGAACGCACCTGATGCATTGATTTAATACTGAAACTCAAGTAAATGCATATTTCAGCATTCGATAAGTTACTCTAAAAGTGGAAAACATTCAAGGTTCCTAGATAGACATGTTCTATTAACCTTTGAAAGCATAGACATTTATGCTCATGAATTTTCAAATCCTTGGAATTCTATTATATCAAGTTTTATATAAACTTTTTACTATTAAACCGGTTATTACTCGTGATAACTTTGCTTTATTAGTTTCAATAGATATAATAAAAAGCACAACGGAAAAATCTCCAGAAAGAAGGACTGGAAATGTTCAAAATGTTTTCACTATATTTTGTTTGATTACCTAACTTTTATACAATTCTAAAAAATCAAATTGACTTATCTTTATGTTGGACTAAATTATTTCTTGAAACTTTTGCAATCTTAATGAAGATAAAATTATCGTTGTTCTTCCAGTGTTCTTCCAGTTCGTTCCTCAATTTGTTCATTGAGACTTCGGAAGAAGAGTCTTTGTGGATTCAATTAAGTTTTCGTGGTTTTGCGGGACAAAATAATTTAACATGAATAGGTTTAAATAAGTACCTAATACAGAAAGCTACATTAAAGTATTTTAAATGTAAAATAAAAGTTTCGTTTGTAATTTAATGGGGTTTTATTATACTTTTTACTTTTCTAACACTTTATAACATAGTTGAAAAATGTTTATGACTTTGTTCTTTGTTGACACTTTGCAACATAGTTGAAATGTATTTATCATTCTGTCTGTCTATCTGTCTATCTCTTCGTTAGAGCGATAGATGCCGTAAAAATGACTTTATCAAAATGAAATTTTAGTATGTTGTTCAAACGGTCTGTGGGAGCAATGGGAATATAAATGAATAATATCACCCAATTAGTTTTGGATTGAACCCGGGTTGAAAAAATGAAATACATTGAACCCCATGGAACCAAAGTTTTCAAGCATTTTTTAAGCGAATTTAAAATTCAGAAATTGCTTCGAACGTTTTTGGAAATATTCAAATTATCCCATAAAATATATAAAAGCAAACAAATTTCATTAATAGCAAATTAATAACAAATTTCAGCATAGATTGTTTTTTAAGAAGATTTTAAATGAAAATTAAAATAATAATTACACTCTTTATATGAAGAGATCACGTGACCATTATATGACGAGATCACGTGACCCACTTCAAAATAAAATATGGCATCTATTTTGTGTCAAAATCGTGATTTTTAAAGTTCTTTTTAATTGATATATAGTGTTGTATCCGTCCTAAAACCGCTTTATTTTTGCTTAAATTCTGTGCATCTACATACTGAAATAACGGAATTACAATATATTTGAGTTTAAATGATCATCAAACTTTGATTATTTCTACAACGAAGCCTATTTTTCACTTATGGAAAATGTAAACAGCAAAATATGTAGAATGAGTTGTATAAGAGTTGCTGCATTTCTTTAACGCAAAATTATGTAGCTCATGGAGTTTGCAATATAGCTGATATGAATGAAATATTCATTGATTTTACGCAAAGAACCAGACTATTTTTTCGATGAAGTTTTAAGCATAGAGTTAAATTACTTGTAACGCCATGGTTTGAAGTTTTTACATAAAATAAATTATTATCGTATTGTGATGAATGAAACGAATTGAAAAACGTTTATGAATGAAATGCTGCTTTTATAGAGAGAGCCAGGCGATTTATATTTCGATGACGTCATTTCAATAAAGTTCATTTGCTTTCGATGAAGTTTTCAAATATAATAAATTATTGTAGCATTATGATAATTTTAAAAATATACCAAGGGATTGCATTTTAGAGATGTTTAAACTACGCAATTTATATTTCAATGCCTTCATTTGTACGAAGTTAATTTTTTTCGATGAAGTTTTAAGATTTCAAATATAATAAATTAATGTAGTATTGTGATCATTTTAAAAACATTACCGAGGAATGTATCGTATTTCAGAGATGTTTATATAAATGGCATTGGAAAATGTTTGAAAGTGTTTCATAATCAATGCTTTAGGCATGCTTGATCTTTCTTGTTATTTTATTTCGTTAATTTATGTACTAATAGTTAATAAATAATGTAATTAGCAAATGTAAATATTAACTATTAAAATTAACTAAAGTGTGACTCAACTCGACTTTCTCATACCAGAATCCATTTTGTGACTTTTTTTCTCAACCATACCGAGTAACATGCTATAATTGTGATCATTGGGGGACAAAGATTTTTTCAGATGCGGTTTGATCGACAGATAAACGCTAAAGATGCGTCATTACAATACTATATCTTAACAAAATATATTTAATTTAATTGATCTAGCGTCATTGTTTGGCGACATATTTTATAGATGTGGCGAAATTTTTGTCGATTTGGCAATATTTTCACCAATTTCGCGACATTTAAAAAGTCGTCAAGTTGTTGATATTTCGCCAAATATGTCGTCAAACGTTACAGAGAAGGAAGGATGAAGAAATGGGTTCTTAAAATAAAATTTAAGTAGCTTGTGATTTTTTTTCTGCAAATTTACATATATATTTTATAGCATATATTGTATAGCATCTCTAAAATGCGATACATTCAGCGGTGATATTTTTTAAATTATCACAGAACTAAAATAATTTATTTTACTTGAAAACTTAAAACGTCATCGAAAAAAATGAACTTTATTCAAATGACGTCATCGAATTAGAAATCGTCTGGCTCTCTATGTAAAAGCAGTGAATATTTCATTCATACCACTTTTATTCCAGACTCCAGAATTAAATAATTTTGGGTGAAAAAAAAATCAGCAATTCATATACAACTCATCATACTTGTCTACATTCTCATAAATTATCACAGTAGCACAAAAATTTATTTTACTTGGAAATTTAAAACCATGGAGGTAAACGTAATGTTTAAAACTTCATTGAAAAAGGCAATCTCATAAAATCGTCTGTTTCTCTATGTAAATCAATGAATATTTCATTTATATCACCTATATTCTAGACTCTAGAGCTTAATAATTTTGCGTTAAAAAATTCAGCAATTCTAAGATAATTGATCTTATAACTTGATTTGTTTACATTCTGCATACTTTAAAATTAGGCTTCGTTGTAGAAATAATCAAAGTTTGATGATCATTTAAACTAAAAGATACTGTAATTGCGCTGGCGTAGAATATAGATGCAGAGAAGATAATAAAAAAATAAAGCGGTTTTAGGACGGATGCAACACTAAATCTAAATTTAAAAGAACTTTTAAGACCACGATTTTTACTCTGGAAAATAAGACGGATGCCATATTTTATTTAAGTGGCTCACGTGATCTCTTCATATTATCTGGGTGTAATTAGTATTTTTAGTTAAAAAACTACTGAACATATTTTGCTAAAAAACCTTTTATATATTTTATAGGATAATTTGAATTTTTCTTAAAATTTTTGATGCAATTTGTGAATTTGAACTTCTCTTAAAAAATGTTTGAAATATTTGGTCCCATAGGGTTCAATATATTTAGTTTATTCAACCCGGGTTCAATCTCCAAATCTAATTGGGTGATATTATTCATTTGCATTCCTTTATGTGCTAGAGACCGTTTCAACAACTTACTAAAATGTAATTTTGTTCAAATCATTTTTACGGCGGTTTTCGTGCGAACGGACAGGAAGACGGACAGAATGGCCAAAGTCATAAACACTTTTTAACTATGTTGTAAAGTGTTAAGAACGATCCAGTGTATCATTGAAACAGCCATTGCTTATTTATATGTGCTTAACAACATTGTTACTTATGCTCGACTTTCTCATCTCTGTTTAGTTCAACTCACTGCGCCCTCTTTTCGGTGCAGCGTTCATGAGAGATGTGTTTAAAATCAAAATACTTTCAGCTTAAACGGAATAATTTTTATATAAAATATGTCTTTTAAATATTATCGACACATATTAACAGTCCATGAAATTATTTTACTTTGAATTTTTCGGAATCTCAAACTCTTTGGAGGGATGGAATAATGTTTTCCGTTTCAGGATTCACAATGTGCTATCCAAAGGACTGCCGTTAAAAAATTGATCCTTCCGTCCATGAATAAAACGAGAAACATTTATCGTGCCTAAAGCATTGATTATGAAACACTTTCCAACTGCAGTGCCATTTGAATTAAACATCTCTAAAATGCGATACATTGAACGGTGATATTTTTAAAATTATCAAAATACTACAATAATTTATTATATTTATAAACTTAAAACTTAATTGAAAAAAATTAACTTTATTCCAATGACGTCATTGAAATATAAATCGCCTGGCTCTCTATGTTAAAGCAGTAAATATTTCATCTATACACTTTTATTCCGTTCTTTTCATTCATCACAATACTACAATAACTTATTTTACTTAAATTACTTTTACCTCCATGGTCTTAAGTTTTTAACTCTATGCGTAAAACTTCATCGAAAAAGTCTGCTATAAAATCGCCTGCTTCTCCATGTAAAATAAATGAATGTTGCATTCATATCAGCAATATTGCAGACTTCAGAGCTAAATAATTGTGTGATAAAGAAGTTGAACAACTATTATACAACTCATCTTACAGCCTCATGTGTTTACATTCTCTATAAGTGAAAATTAGGTTTCGTTGTAGAAATAATTAAAGTGTGATGATCATTTAAACTCAAATATATTGTAATTGCGTTGTTTTAGAATATAGATGCGCAGAAATTAAGTAGAAATAAAGCGGTTTTAGGACGAATACAACACTAAATATAAATTAAAAATTACTTTAAAAATCTCTATTTTGACACAAGATGGATGCAATATTTTATTTTGAAGTGAGTCACGTGATCTCTCCATATGATATGGATGTACTTATTATTTTAATTTTTATTTAAAAAATTACCGAATATATATTGCTGAAATTTTTTTATATCTTTATGGGATAATTTGAATGTTTTCTAAAACTTTCGAATCAATTTGTGAATTTTAAATTTGTTTAAAAAGTGTTTGAAAAATTAGGTCTCATAGGGTTCAATGTACGTTTTTTCAACCCGGGTTCAATCCAAAACTACATAGATAATATTATTCATTTACATTCCCATATGTCCCACGGACCGCCTCATCAATATACTAAAACATAATTTTGATAAAGTCCTTTTTAAGGCAGTTAAAAGAGTGCGAACGGACAGACAGAATGACCAACGTCATAAACACTCTTCAACTATGTGTGTTAAAAATGATCCAATGTATTCTCGAAACAGTCATTGCTTATTTATGTGTGCTTAACAACATTGTAACTTAGCTCGAGTTTGTCTTTCTTCTCTGTTTAATTCAACTCGCTGTGCCCTCTGGTGCAGCGTTCATGAAAGATGAGTTTGAATGTAAAATACATCCGTTTGAAGCTAAATAATTTTTTATATAAAATATATCTTTTAAATATTATCGGTACTAATAACAGGCCATAAAATTATTTTACTTTCAATGTTTCGGAATCTCCTGCTCTTTGGAGGGATGGAATAATGTTTTCCGTTTTAGGATTAGCAAAGTGTTGCTCAAACGTCTGCCGTTAAAAAAATGATCCTTCTGGCATACATAAAATAAGAAATATTTATCGTGCATTGATTATGAAATTGATTGATTAAGACATTGATTATGAAACACTTTCCATCTGCAAAGCAATTTTAATTAAATATGTCTAAAATGCGATACATTCAACGGTAATATTTTTAAGATTATCAAAATTCTGCAATAATTTATTATATTTGTAAACTTAGAACTTCATACAAAGAGATTAACTTTTTTCCACTGATTATTATTTTAATTTTAATTTAAAAAACTACCATGTATATTTAGCTGAAATTGTTTTATATTTCTTATGGAATAATTTGAATATTTCCTAAAACTTTCGAAGCAATTTGTGAATTATAAATTCGTTTAAAAAATGTTTGAAAAATTAGGTCCCATTGGGCTCAATTTATTTCATTTTTTCAACCCAAGTACAATCCAAAACAAATCTGATGTGGGCAACACATGACTTTCCTTATATAATGCAATGAATTTACTACTTTTACAGTATAAAAAATCTGATGTGGGCGACACATGACTTTCCTTATATAATGTAATGAATTTACTAATTTTACAGTAAAAAAATAGTTTTTCTTATAGTAGATACTAATATTCTTTCCAAGATATTGAATTTTCGACAATTAGTCGTCATTTTCATTAATTAGCGTCATTTTTATCCATTTGGCGAGATTTTCGTTAATTTGGCAACATTTCAAAAAGTCGCCAAGTTGGCGACATTCCGCCAAATTTGTCGCCAAAATCTCGCCAAGCGTTATGGACGAAGAAATAAGTTATTCTTACAGCAGATAAATGACTATTAACGTTCAAATACAAAAGTATTACTCAAAGTATCTTTTTTCATGAATGGAATGAGCTAGATCCACGAGAATGATGTCACCCAATTTATCGCATGATATTACATATGAAAAGTGAACATGTTTCTCAATAGGAAATATTCTTTTTTATTTTATGACTTTCTGATAATTTTTTTTTAAAATGTGCAATATCTCGAGAACGGGTGATGTTAGCGTTCTAAAATTTATGTCAATCGCTTTCTAATGAAAAATTACATAAGAAATTTCTATCTGCGTAATTTTATTAGAGGTTTTGATTTTTTGACGATTTTTTCAAAATGTCATTCGAAAATTTAGGGGGATCTGAACATTCGATTGCGTAAAAAAACTATAGGCTTCCAGTGTTTACGGATTGTGATTTTTGCACTAAATTTGGTTTGAATCGGTCCATTCGTTCGTCAGTTATCGTCTCCACAGACTCACTGACACACACACACACACATCACTTCAAAAATGCTTGATTCGTGATCAGGGACGCTTGAAACGTGCTCTCCCGTCGAAAACTCGAATTCGAATTTTCGACCCCGTCACAATACTTTCCTTATACATTATGTATATAAGGAAAGTAAAAATACATTATTTTTATAGTAGTTATTTATATTCTTTCCAAGATATTGAATTTTCGTCAATAAATCGTCATTTTCCATGTCGTCATCATCAATGAGTCGTCATTGATTTAGCGTCATTTTATTTTTATCCATTTGGCGAGTTTTTCGCTAATTTAGCAACATTTAAAAAAGTCGCCTAGTTGGCGATATTCCACCAAATTCGTCGCCAAAATCTCGCCAAGCGCTATGGACGAAGATATAAGTTATTCTTACAGCAGATAAATGACTATCGGTGTTCAAATACAAAAGTATTACTCAAAGTATCTTTTTTCATGAATGGAACGAGCTATATCCACGAGAATGATGTCACCCAATTTATTGCATGGTATTACATATGAAAAGTGAACATGTTTCTCAATAGGAAATATTTTTTTTTATTTTATAGGACTTTTTGATAATTTTTTTGAAAAATGAGCAATATATCGAGAACGGTTCTTGTTAGCGTTCTAAAGTATATGTTAATCGTTTTCTAAGGAAAAATTACATAAGAAATGTCTATTTGCGTAACTTTATTAGCGGTAAGTAACTTTATTTGATTTTTTGACGATTTTTTCAAAATTTCATTCGAAAATTTAGAGGAGTTATGACATTCGATTGCGTATAAAAACAATAGGCTTCCAGTGTTTGCGCATTGTGATTTTTGTACCAAATTTCGTTCGAATCGGTCCATTCGTTCGTCAGTTATCGTCTCCACAGGCTCTCTCTCTCTCCCTCACACACACACACACACACACACAGACATCACTTCAAAAATGTTCGATTCGTGATCAGGGATGCTTGAAACGTGCTTTCCCGTCGAAAACTCATTCGAATTTTCGATCCCGTCACAATACTTTACTTATACATTATGTATATAAGGAAAGTAATAATTGATTGATATTATTCAATTATATTCCCAAAGGTCCCACAAACCATCTGAAGAACATACTAAAATTTTCATTTTGATAAAGTCATTTTTACGGCAGTTATCGTGCGAACGGACAGACAGACAGAATAAACAAAGTCATAAACATTTTTCAACTATGTTGTAAAATGTTAATAAAATTAAAATTTAGACTTTATTTGGCAGAATTAGTTCCGATACAAAATGGATACCGAAAAGTTATTTCAATTTTGAAATTTTCACTGGTCACATTTTACATGATGAAATAGTGAGTTGAAATGAAATTATCTGAATAAAATTTTATACACATCTTCTTCCATATTTATTGAAAATATCCACTCTTTCAATACCGCAATATAACTCTAAATGAAAAAAAAATGGTCAGGGCCAAAGAAACTATTGAAACGTGTTGGCTCAGTTGTTAACGAGCATGTAAATTGTGTTCACTGGAAGCTCTTTGAGTTCTCAGAAGGAAAAACCCCTTCACAGGCAACTATTCCTATTACGTGAATGTAGAGTCTCCACAATTTGACTTTTAGAGCAAGGTTGCTAGATTCAGCAAAACATTGCCAACCCGGTGATTTTCAGTGAGTTTTCGAATATACTAGAACATTCTCGAAATGTCGAATATTTTTGGAGGAACGTTCCCTTTCTATAAATTTCTACGCAGAATATATAAAAGGTGTCATCGCTCAGTTTGAGAACTGTTGAGTTGATACGAGATAATTTGAACTGTGTGATACGTCAGTGTTTTGAAAATAGTATTAGCAACATTGTGAATTAGCTGAATATCTAATTACTGTTTCATTGTATATGGAATTTCTTTAGTGATTTTGTAAAATAGTCATCAAGCTGTTTGTTGCATATTGCTCATGTTTACTGTCATTGCTCCTGTTGTTTATTACTGCTTTTAAATAAACGTGTTAGTTATCCAGAAAGTTGGGCTTATTCTTGTATCCTGAGCGTACTCTAACGATTTGAGTGGATAAAAGAACGTAAAAAATTAGTGTCAGAATTTGAATTTCTGGAAACTTGACAAGCCTATATGGTAGTGACGAGGTAAGCGATGGAGTAACAGTTGAAAAAAGTGATGGCGTTAATTAAAGAAACGAAAGGAGAAATAAAAACTAGACAAAAAGCGATGAGAGCAAAAATGGAAGAAAAGATAAAAGTCAGACGAGACGAAACGAAAGTAACAATGGAAGTCGGACAAGATAAGATGAAAGTAACAATGAAATCCGTAAAAGAACAGTTGAAAACCGGATATGAAGTGATGAAAGTCGTACAAAAAGATATAAAAGCCGTACAAAAAGATATGGAAGCTGGACTATGAAAGAAGAAATGAAACAAGATATTAAAACCGGATAAGAAGCGATAAAAGAAGAGATTACAGCCATGAAAGAACGTATTAAAGAAGCAACAAAATTTAGACTGGCCGATATGAAAGTAGAAATTGGATCTGTTCTAGAAAAAAGAAGTCAAATCTATACAAACAAGTATGGAAGCTGGACAAGAAGAGATAAAAGAGGAGACAAGAGCAACACAAAAGGATATTCGTCAAAAATTCTGTGACGCTAATGAAACTTTTAAGAAGCTCGAAAAAAGATTCATGGGTGTGGAGCGAAAATCATCAGTCGCCAATACGGAGTATTGCATGCAGCCAAGAATGCAAAGTTAAATCTCCTATGTATTACCGACGAATCATATGACTGAATTGTCATGCGCAATTCGACATTATCGCAGAAGCGAACGAATGGGTCTAAAATACAACAACCTGAAAGTTGTTGCTTTCCTATGAGGTCCAGGGTCTTTTTTACAGACGCTACCGACAGAAAAGTGCCATAGAACTCCGCTATAGGAGAGAATAATTTTAAAGAGCCCACTAGAGTTTATTTCAAGACTGTCCGACAAAAGTTTGGAGAGAGTTTACAGGAGCTGACGTCAGACACTTAAAGACTTTCGCAATTATCCTTTGCAGAATGTCTTATGTATGTTCATGAAGGCTTTGCAGCAAAGTATTTTATGGATGCCATTCGAGATCCAGAAATTCTGCACGCTGTTCTTATGGCCGAATGCAATGATCTGAGATCTGCACTGGTTCTTGCTAGTAAATCTGAAGCATTTCGACAGGCGTATAGCGAACTTCATCGATTCATCGTGCGTGGCGTTGCTGCGAATGATAGCACTACAGAATCTGAGGTGAGTTAGTAAAATACTATTTCAAATTATCATCAAATTCTTCTATCATATCTTATTGGATACATGGCTATTTTTCTGCAATTTAAGAAAAATCAAGCTGAATTATCTTTAAATCCAACATAAAGACATCTTTTTTAAACCTTTGCAATCTTAATGAAGATAAAATAGCCTGACTGTTCTTGCAATGTCGGTATCTCTCCATTCGGATTCAGAGAAAGTATTTCCGTGGATTAAATTAAATTTCTGTGGTTAACCAAGACGAACGCAAAATGGGCACGGCTTTTTTTCCTTTCGGAAGTTTTAATGATAAAAGAATCACGGAAGAGAAAAAGTATTATTTTAAAATAAATATGTTTCTTAACATAATCTTTTATTGGTACTTGAGCACTTTACCGAACTTTTTTGTGTATCACCGACCCAAATCAACGGAAATGCAAGTTTAAATACATAAATTATATAATAGAACTGGCTTATTTCAAAAATGTAGTGCGGCCATGGTTAAAACTTAAAATTTGAAAAATCTTTTGTTTACTCTTTCTTAATTAATAATTCAAAACTTCTGTTTTTATTTCAAAATCAGATTGTTTTTTATTATGAAAGTGCGGACTTCAAATAAAAAATATGAAAGTGCGGAAGTGAGCAAACTTCATTAAAAAATTACGAAAAGATTAAAAAGGATATAAAATAAACCAATGAATAAAGAATACGAAAAAAAATATTACTACATTTATTGCTATGTTTATTTCATCAATCCTCTATTTATTGTGTCAATAAAGTTTATTTTCCCCCAACATAGAAACGCTGTACATAAATACTCACCTTATTGCTCTAACATAATAAAATTATAATACACCTTACTATTGTATTTAAAGATTCATTCTGTATTTTATTAGTTTTCCAATACATTAATCACTGTCCAGTACCATTCGAATTCTATATCAACGAGTAAGAGGTGACCATTTTTTCCCATAACGATGATCCCCGAAGAAGCCTTTCTTCGCATTGTGTTACTTTGTTCCATTATATTCTTTCTGTGCCTTGTTTTCTTTTATCTCTCTCTTACTTTTTGCATAAAGAGTCTCTTCCAAAGGATATTTACAGCGCATCTAGAGAGTTATTGAAAAAGCTATTTCTATATAAAATACCAGATAACTTCCGAAGTAATATTTCTACCCGCACTTAGTTGTTTGAAGAAAAATAAAATATTGTGTTAAAGGTATAATCTAATCCTATTCAAGTGTTTACGCTGTTTTGTATTTTGGATATGTAAAGTCACATTACCGAGCACTTTTTACAGTTCAGAAATGGCTTTGCGACTTAAAGAAATGAAAATACAAAAGGATAGTCTGTGGTTTTTGTTAGGGAACACAAAAAACCAAGAAACTTAGTAACGCAAGAATTTGGAAATGCAAAACTATGAAATCCAAGATTATAGTACGAACTGCTTAGCTGCAAGTCGAACTTGTGACTTAAAAAGCCTAGAAGCATTGCATTTCCAAATTCTTGCTTTACTAAGTTTCTTGGTTTTTTGTGTTCCCTAACAAAAACCACAGACTATCCTTTTGTATTTTTATTTCTTTAAGTCACAAGATCGACTTGCAGCTAAACAGTTCGTACTATAATCTTGGACTTCATAGGCAGTAGGTTTAAATTCTATGCCAGACTGCAAACACACACAAATATATATATAAATGGGTACAACATATCTTTATTATTAGCATTCCATATAATATTTTTATTATTTATATATATATATATATATATATATATATATATATATATATATATATGTATATATATATATATATATATATATATATATAATAAAGGTAAAAATAATACCCTGGTTCATAAACAAGACGGAGGAAAATTAAGTAAAGAGAATATGAAAGGAAATATCTAACAAAATAAAAACAATGCTACCAAATAAGGCAAAATGATCTTAATTTTAAATTATCAGTAATACACATGTATTTATCAACATCCAAGAACGATACCTACAAATCAAGTTCAAACATCAGAGGATTATCAAAATCTGGAGGCTCAAAATATTAAAAAAACAAAAAATAAAAATAAAAGAAAATATGCAGTCCGAAAAAATAAAATTGGATAGAACCTCTGTAGATCCATATATATATATATATATATATATATATATATATATATATATATATATATATATATATATATATATATATATATATATATATATATATATATATATATATATATATATATATATATATATTGGAAATTTCCCTCGGTCATATTTTAAAATTTTAATTTTCATCATTTGTGCCAAGCATGGTGATTTTCGCTAATGAAACTCTCATAGTTGGAAACTAGCATTGTCGTGTGTTCCAATGAAATATGGATGGTTTGAAGTTGGATCTGAAATTGTAATAACGTAATGAACTGTTGAATAAACCAATTATACCACAGATAACATGCATAGTGGTTCTATATGTAAGTATAATCCTATTGTTTTGGGGGATTCGACCCGGGATGTGGATACCAATGCATCGGTATGAGAAAAATCGATGTGCCCAGCACCCGGCATGGCAACATGTTCTCTCGCATAGCTATCTATGGAGTGTTTAGGCACTTATTTAGAGTGTATTATTCACTCTAAATAAGCGAGACGCATTAACTGAATGGATATTCTTTCAAGCATTCAATTTTTTAAAAAGCGAGTCGTTCACTTAGTGTACTACAACTTTTAAAGTGAACTAAGTGTACTACACTAAAAGTACTACAGCGTTTTGAAAAATTGAACGAATGAATGACTTCGATTGATTTCTGCTTTAAATTCCGAGCAACGGCGGAGGCATTTCTTAGTGTCTTACTGAGACAAATTCAAACAAAACTAAATGAGTCTCAACAAATCGAAAACAGTACAAATAAACGTACAAAAGACCCAAAATCTACGAAAAGGAACAAATATTAAGAAAATGAAAATTTTTTAGGGCTCCCGCCAGACTGTGAATAAAAATAGGCAAGTCGCAAATTAAATTACTTATATGTTTCTGAATCAGGCTTTTAAAAAATCAAGATCTGTTTTTCATGTAAAATTTTAGCAGAAAAAACACAAATCATTGGCAAAATTAAAACAATGATGAGCAATTTAAGATTTATTAAATCAATGCTTGCTGAAAAATTTTCATGTTCCTTAAGGGAGCCCGAGAAAAGAATTACAAAAGGTTAATTTTAATTTGTGAAACAAAAAAATGTTTAAATAATTTTGAATCGAGTGACATAAATATTGCTTAAATTCTTTAATTTGAACTTCAAGAAGTTACATTAAAAACTCGATTTTTTTTCTGTGTGATACTTACAGTTTACAGAGAAAAATTGCAATACGTCTACAGATAGAAATCAAATATAACAACTTTAAAAATAAATAAAAGTTTATTTTCAAATTATAAGACGGTTAAAGATATAAATTTGCAGAAATCGCCTTATCTCCTTCCTGCTTAAAAACGTTCTCCATCACAGGCAAATTTTCCACCTTCTTGTTCAGTTCTGTCATGAATTTAATTTTAGGCCTGCTCACCCCGCTGTTATTATATTGTTTACTCAAATACGGACTGATAAATTAAACCTCATCTCTGAAGTCAGGCTGGGGTGCAGGTTGTCTCCTTATTTGTCCCGATAGTGTTTATACGCTTTGTATTGTTCGTACAACACGTTCTGTTTGTATTAGATTAACCGAGCATGTCTGCTATATTAAAAATCTGATGTGGGCAACACATGACTTTCCTTATATAATGTAATGAATTTACTACTTTTATAGTAAAAAAATAGGTTTTTCTTATAGTAGATACTAATATTCTTTCCAAGATATTGAATTTTCGACAATTAGTCGTCATTTTCATTCATTTAGCATCATTTTCATCCACTTGGCGAGATTTTCATTAATTTGGCAACATTTCGAAAAAGTCGCCAAGTTGGCGACATTCCGCCAAATTCGTTGCCAAAATCTCGCCAAGCGTTATGCACTAAGATAAAAGTTATTCTTACAGCAGATAAATGACTATTGGCGTTCAAATACAAAAGTATTATTCAAAGTATATTTTTTCATGAATGGAACGAGCTAGATCCACGAGAATGATGTCACTCAATTTATCGCATGGTATTACATATGAAAAGTGAACATGTTTCTCAATAGGAATTTTTTTTTTTTTATGTGACTTTTTCATAATTTTTTTGAAAAATGTACAATATCTCGAGAACGGTTTATGTTAGCGTTCTAAAAATTTAGCCAATCGTTTTCTAATGAAAAATTACATAAGAAATGTCTATTTGCGTAACTTTATTAGCGGTTTTGATTTTTTGACGATTTTTTCAAAATTTCATTCGAAAATTTAGGGGGGTTCTGAACATTCGATTACGTATAAAAACAATAGGCTTCCAGTGTTTACGGATTGTGATTTTTGTACCAAATTTGGCTTGAATCGGTCCATTCGTTCGTCAGTTATCGTCTCCACAGACTCACTGACACACACACACACACACACACATACTTTCACACACACACACACACACACACACACACACACACATACACACACACAGACATCACTTCAAAAATGCTTGATTCGTGATCAGGGATGCTTGAAACGTGCTCTCCCGTCGAAATCTCGAATTCGAATTTTCGACCCCGTCACAATACTTTCCTTATACATTATGTATATAAGGAAAGTAAAAATGAAAACGTATGCAGTGCTTTGGTACAAACTGTTCTAAGTGAGCGATTTATTCTTTTATTTAACAAGGTGTTCATTTTAATGTGTAGTAATAACCATAAAAATAGTTTCTTTATGAATCATTGTTCATTTATCTTTATCGGGATTGTAGTTGCAATTTTGACCCTGTTCAAAAGCTCTTTTTTTTGGCCTGGCGTCTCAGGCTCGATTCCATAAAGGTTAAACTGTTATCTACGTACTTAAATATAAAAATCTTTAAATATTATCAAAAACCTTGGCATGTCTGTGTACATGCACGGCTTTTTAATTTCTCATCTTTGTGAATCTGTGACTTTGTCTTTTTGAAATTTTTGAATTTCCTTGTGGTTGCATAACATTTGATATTCTACAAATTTTATTTTATGGCATCTAAAATTAAGTTTATTAATATGAGTAAACACGATATTAAGGTTAAATTTTTTCTGCTAATTGATTTTAAAATTCTTCTACTTAATTTTTGGAAAAATGGCAAAATTATAGTATTATTGAAATCCCTTTCTTAAACAAGCTTACAGGAAGGTTTGGAAACTTTTTGAATACCACGATGTTAGGAGAAAAACCACGATCGATTGCAACAGCTTTTAAATATTTGATCTTATATTTGAGCAAATCATTAGAACAAACGTTCAAAGGTCGATGGACAAACGTATTGAAAGCAGCGATTTTTTGATTAGATGTACGGCAGAAATATAGATCTGGATGTAAAGAAACCACAAAAAGTTTACGAAAAACAGTAATTGAAAATTCCTCATCGTTGCAAATGACTGAGATATCCAAAAGTGCAAGGAGATTGTTATTTTTATTATTTTTTTTGTTTATCTTATCCTTTGCACAAAGTGTTTTTTCTACTTATTGACTTTCAACACTGTTAAATAAATAAGCATTTCGAACATGATTTTTTATTAGAAAACGAATGACATAAATTTAGAACATTAGCATAGAGATAATATTATGCTCAATATAATGCACGTTTTTCTATTAAAAATGTATTGCAACATTTATATAAAATTCAAATAAACGTAGTAAGTATGGTCAATCAAATATATTCACTTTCCATATATTCAATATTATGCAACACCTATGAAAGCAGATACTGTTTGTGATAGTCATGCATTTTGAGGTCCAACAATTCGTCCAAAAGTCATTTCTCTCACAGGAAATTAGTTAAATATCAATTGTATTTTGATAAGAATGTGCTACGTGAGTATGATTAACTCCTCCTTTTGGATAACTAATTTGCCAAAAGTGCCAAGTTTCAATTGCGGTAGTGTCATTGCAACGCCAAAAACATTGATCTGCAGATTTAGTTCACCATTATTTCGCTGTGAAAGAAGTAAAGTCATGTGCTCCCTAAATAGTCCTGAAGAAGTTCAAATACTAGATCAATGTTACTACATTTCTAGCATACTGTTAAGCATCTCTTTCGTCATTTTAAAATGTTCCCATCTTCAATTAATGTTGCAATATACATTCGTGAAAATAGCAGTATAAACATTAAATCTCTGCATACTATTTTGAGAGGCAATGCAAACTGATTCGATGAGCATAAGATAAGGGAAAATAACTCGCTTTTAATTGAAGTTTCCTAAATTTTATTGTGATAAAATTAACGAATTAAACAATCTTGTTTGATTTTTAAAATAATGAGAACGTTGAATCTATATTGTCAGATTTATTAATAATTTTTATATGTACAAGTTTCAAAATTTGAAAGATATTTTTAAAGGAATAAAGTATGGATTTAGCATATTTACGACGCCCAGTAAACGTTAGTAAGGTTTATTTTATCAGAAAAAAAAATAATTTAAGGTAGGGTTTTTAAAAATAAAACTACAAAACAAATTTAAATAAGAATAACGTTTGATTACAATTTTTTTTTAAAAGAGATACATTCTTTTCAGGATATTAACAACTCTGACAATATAAGATTTTAAAATTAGAATGAATGCAATTATTGTTAGTAAGATTTTAAAGTTAAAATTATTGTACAAATTTATTTTAATTTCTTGTAAAAAGAGTAATGTGGTATGATGAAGCTCTCTTTCTATTTTAAACGAAGTTCATTACGTTCATTAAGTTTTAAGATTTGAATTTTTAGAATAAAAAATATGGTAAAAGTATTATATCAAAATTTTTCAGGAAAATGAAAAGTGAATTTCAACTGGGTTAAATTTCACTTTTTACTCTTTTAAAATGAAACAAGAAAGATCAATCATACTTAAAGCATTGATTATGAAAGATTTTCCAACTTCAATGCAATTTTATTTAAACATCTCTAAAATGCAAGACATTCCTCGGTAATATTTTAAAACTTATCACAATACTGCATTAATTTATTACATTTGAAAACTTAAACCTTCATCGAAAAAAATGAACTTCATTCAAATGGCGGCATTGAAATATAAATTGCCTGGTTTAAACATCTCTAAAATGCGATACATTCCTCGGAAATATTTTTAAAATTATCATAGTACTGCAGTAATTTATTATATTTAACAACTTCATCGAAAGCAACTAAAATTCATTCAAATGACGTTATAGAAAAATAACACGGCTGGCTCTCTCTATAAAAGCAGCATTTCATTCATAAAGTATTTCCAATTCATTCATCACAGTACTAAAATAATTTATTACTTTCCTTATATACATAATGTATAAGGAAAGTATTGTGACGGGGTCGAGAATTCGAATTCGAGTTTTCGACGGGAGAGCACGTTTCAAGCATCCCTGATCACGAATCAAACATTTTTGAAGTGATGTCTGTGTGTGTGTGAAAGTATGTGTGTGTGTGTGTGTGTGTCAGTGGGTCTGTGGAGACGATAACTGACGAACGAATGAACCGATTCGAACGAAATTTGGTACAAAAATCACAATCCGTAAACACTGGAAGTCTATTGTTTTTAAACGTAATCGAATGTTCAGAACCCCCTTAATTTTGGAGTGAAATTTTGAAAAAATCGTCAAAAAATCAAAACCGCTAATAAAGTTACGCAAATAGACATTTCTTATGTAATTTTTCATTAGAAAACGATTGACATAAAATTCAGAACGCTAACATGAACCGTTCTCAAGATATTTCACATTTTTAAAAAAAAATTATCAAAAAGTTATATAAAATAAAAATATATATTTCCTATTGAGAAACATGTTCACTTTTCATATGTAATACCATGCGATAAATTGGGTGACATCATTCTCGTGGATCTAGCTCGTTCCATTCATCGGAAAAGATACTTCGAGTAATACTTTTGTATTTCAACGTCAATAGCCATTTATCTGTTATAAGAATAACTTATCTCTCCGTCAGTAAAGTTTGGCGAGATTTTAGCGACGAATTTGGCGGAATGTCGCCAACTTGGCGACTTTTTGAAATGTTGTCAAATTAGCGAAAATCTCGCCAAATGTATTAAAATGACGCTAAATCAATGAAAATGACGACTAATTGTCGAAAATTCAATATCTTGGAAAGAATATAAGTATTTACTATAAGAAAAACCTATTTTTTTTACTGTAAAAGTAGTAAATTCATTGCATTATATAAGGAAAGTCATGTGTTGCCCTTATCAGATTTTTTTATTTAAAAACTTAAGACCATGGAGCTACAAGTAATTAAACTCTATGCTTAAAACTTCATCGAAAAACAGCAGGTAAGGTACTTGGAATGGAAAGTGGGCTTACAACAGATGAGGTACTGGACTTGGTGAGTGGGCTTACAGTATATGAGGTACTGGGCTTTGATGGGTTTGTTGAGATGAGATCAAATGCATTGTTGGGGGTCTCCAGAACCTACAGTGAATGTTGCGCTGTCGTCGCCAGAAAATTGGCTTACAAGAAGTGCAGCGTTGTGTTGAGGTCCGCAATCAGTTTCATCAGACGGAGTTTCGTCTTGGCCTGGGGCCTGTGACCCCTGATGATATTCAGCAGGTGGGCATGCGTCATATGGATCGGAGATATCTATGATCGCAGCTGCAGGGAAATCCGCTTCGGCAAGCACATATCTGTTGATTGGAACTATACCACATCTTCGAAATCCTTTACGGCAACGGTCGCTGTAGCTGTATTCTATTCAAAAAAGCCTCCCCAAGAAGGCGAGACACCTGATTTTGAGTTACCTGCCTACCAGGGTTATTTCGTAAAAATCTCTAAATTGCTTGAATATAATAAGTACTGAATGGCCCCATGAAAGATACATCCAGCTGCTGCAGCTTGTGACTGCAATGAGGTGGAAGGTAATTTGCAGTGGTGTGATTATTCCTAGCCTTTTCAATGAAGTCAAAATTCCTGGGTTGTGTAGCGTATCCATCAAGTATTAGTAATACTGGGTTTTCTTTTGATGGTTTGGCATACTTCAAGAAGTGGTCAAACCATTTTGAAATTATTTCAGTTTGCATCCACCCTGAAGGGTGAACAAAAAACTCAGTCCCAGGTGGAGCACCATCTTTAAGTTCTACTTTCATCCACTGCCTGGGAAATATGACGAAAAGAGGGATAAAAACTCACCCCGCTAACATACAAACTGCAAATATAGAGAGAACGCCTCTTTCGACAGATGTAAGGGAGCCACCTTGCCGTCTACCTTTAAGTGCAAAAACTTTTGAGGATTTTCACGAGACAGTCAAAAGTCCCGTTTCATTAACATTGTAAACCCTATGAGGAGGATACAAGTGACTTTTCTTCCTCTAAAATGTCAAAGAATTTTGTGACATTTGTTTTGTTGAAGGCTTGGGCTCAAAACAATTTCCGGATGGCGCTTTCTAAAGCCAGTAACCCAATCTTTCTCACCTACTTTTTTTCATGATTGAAGATGTTAGGAATATTATTTTGTACTGACAGTTGATAAGCAAGACTACGCAAGTCGGCTATTGTAATTCCAAAAAAAAAGTACCTCCATGTCCAAAAGATGATTTACAAGCTGCTGTTCTTGTTCTTCGTTGAAAACAGCACGATAAAGCTCCAGACATTTTTTGTTGTCAGTGGAATGTTGGTTTTTGTTTAGAACACGACGTTTTAAAATATTCCTCGGCACGTTAAACCTTTTAGCAGAGGTTTGCCACGCCATACCATCTTTTTTCACGGCATTGATAGCTCGTCGCATTGCCTCAGAGTTCTAGGTCTGCTGCTGGCTCTTCATTTGGTATTTAGACACCATAATTGTGTCTGAAACCAAAACAAAATGTATTAATGTTAAATAGCATTGATAATGCCAAAGTTGGCTTTGATTCGCTGGGATTAAATAAAAACACGGAAAATAGTATTTCACACGAATTACTAAAATTGCAACCTTTCAGCTTTCTGGTAAATAATAATTAAGTAAGCCTAAATGTGGAGAAAAGTCGCATAAATATTCTTAAAAATACATTTTTGTGAAGAGAAAGTAAACTAAAACTCATTAAAGCGATTTATATAATGGATTAATATAATAGATTAAATATAATAGATTAAATATAATAGATTATAAATAAAGTATAAGGGATTAAATAATAGATTCTCCATAAAAATATAAAAGATTTTGCGTTGGGCAGAGTGGCCATGATTGAGGGCAAAGTAGCCACGCCCATTGCCGTCATGCCCTCTTTGACGCCATTACATAAATGCTACTCTACAGGCTAAACAAGTAACCCTAGCTAATTCTTCGACACATACATTTTAAGCTTAAATCACATTGTTTTAAGGGGTTACTGCTAATCGTATGTATTAGGAATTTGTATTTAGTTATAATAATTATTACAAATACGCTTACCTTACATCAACACGTTAAAAAATAGGAAAATCTTGAATAATTTCCAAACACGTGATCAGAACAGCTTTGAACTTCAGTACAACAATGATGGTGAATTAGCGGAGTAGTTGAGGCGTTTGCCGCTTCGTGGCAGCACCGCACGGAGGGAAAATACCCAGTAGCCACTTTACCCGCCGTGGCCACTATGCCCTGCCCACCCTTTCCCTACTGTCGAATGCCGATAATATATTAATACCAAACTTTTTAAAATCTTTCATATTTGAACACTCCATATTTGGCCATTCCTATTGTGAAAAGTTGGGATCGTTAGACTCGATGAAGTATTTACAATATTTATAATGTACTGTCGAATGCCGATAATATATCAATACTAAACTTTCTAAAATTTTGCATATTTGGCCACACCCATTTTTATCATAGTTATCAATACTAAGTTATATTTATATGGCATTAATTTTCAAATGAAGAATATAAAATTTGGAAACAGACTTGGGTATATATACCCTTCTGTTCTTTCTACTATTTGTGCCCGTTTAATCTTTTTAATTTCGTTATCGTTGGTTCTCTAGCACTAACGAAGAGGATTTAACTTATCCCCGAGACATATTTTCTGCTACTTCATTATTCTATTTCTGCTTATATATATTGCTCAAGTTTTCCTTACCATTTGCACAAAGTGCATTTTTCTCATTGCATAAATTGTGGTTTCGAATATTAACCACGCCCACTAAATTTCAGTGAGGTTTTCATGATATAGGCATTGATTTTAAAAACTAAAGAAAAATTATATAAATAAACTCCAGTAGGGGTAACGTTTGATTTATATTCTTTTGAATGATATAAATTTATTTTTAGAATATATTGACCACGACGACTAAATTTGAGTAAGTTTTAAAATTAAAATTGATGTACTGATTCTTTTTAAATTTGCCGAGTAAACGAAAAATGAACTTCAGCGGGTTTTAAGTGCGCTCTCTAATCTTTAAAATGAAATAAAATGTTTTCAAGGCATTAACCACATCCTTTAAACATTATTAGGATTTACTTGTTTAGATAACTAATTCATTTTTTCTTTCCTTATATACTATATAATGTATAAGGAAAGTATTGTGACGGGATCGAAAGTTCGAATTTGAGTTTTCGACGGGACAGCACGTTTCAAGCATCCCTGATCACGAATCAAACATCTTTGAGGTGATGTCAGTGTGTGTGTGTGAATCTGTGGAGAAGGTATCTCAGGAACGAATGGAGCGATTTAAATGAAATTTGGTACAAAAATCACAATTTGTGTATACTGGAAGTCTATTGCTTTTAAACGTAATCGCATGTTCTGAAAAATCCCCCCTAAATTTTCGAGTAAAATTTTGGAAAAATCATCAAAAATTCAAAACCTTTAATAAAGTTACGCAAATAAACATTTCTTATGTAATTTTTCCATAGAAAACGATTGACATAAAATTTAGAACTCTAGCATGAACCGTTCTAGAGATATTGCACATTTTTCAAATAAATTTTTCAAAAAATTCCATAAATTAAAAAAATATATTAACTGTTGAAAAACATGTTCACTTTTCATATGTTGGTGACTTCATTCTCGTGGATCTAGCTCGTTCCATTCATGAGAAAAGATACTTTGAGTAATACTTTTGTATTTGAACGTCAATAGTATTTTATCTGCTATAAGAATAACTTATTTCTCTGTCCATAACGCTTGGCGAGATTTTGGCGACGAATTTTTTGCGGAATTTCGCTAACTTGGCGACTTTTTGAAATGTTATCAAATGAACTGAAATCTCGCCAAATGGATAAAAATGACGCTAAATCAATGAAAATGACGACTAATTATCGAAAATTCAATATCTTGGAAAGAATATAAGTATCTACTACAAGAATAACCTATTTGTTTTTACTGTAAAAGTAGTAAATTCATTGCATTATATAAGGAAAGTCATGTGTTGCCCATATCATATTTTTTTTTATTAATTTATGAAATTCGTGTCATGAAAATGAAAAGAAGGTTTGAGTGGAGGTTAACTCTCCCTTCTTGAGCTAAATATTGAAACCTGAGGATTTTTGTACTTGCATTAAATCTCAACTTTAGGGATTTTGGGTTACATTTTTTGTGGAGAACACATATCACAGTATAGTGAATTAATTCTAAACGATATCTTGTATTAATTCATAGATTATTTTTAAGTGTGTACACATTTCACAATCACAAAATATTCTACTGTGGAAACTTGATAATTCTGTCGAAAGACGCCACAGAGAGCGCAGCTAAAGTGGCCCTTTCTTGTTATTAAAAATTTGCTGCGTCCTCCCGGAGCAGCTTTCTAGATTTGATTTAGTAGAAGAATCAGGAGTAACCACTAAGAAAAATAATTATTTACGTAGCAGTTAAGATTTGAATATTTCTGGTAATTAAAAGCATATTATAGTTTTCATTTTTACAGAAATTCAGGATCCAAGATTTTGGCATTATATAATATATGATATTGAAATATTTTTGTATTATTGAACAATTTTACGCCTTTATATAAGACATTGAGCATTTATCCAGGGTTTTACAACTCGCACATAATTGTGATGAAATAGTTAACTATCAGTATAATATTACGTAGCAAATGAAATGGATTTATTAGTCCTAATAATTAAAATAGAGCACTGAAAATTTTTAAAATGAAATCATTGTACGTACAGAAGACATTATGTATAAATTTAGAAATTTAAAGTGTGTAAAATGTTATCATACATAAAATTAATACTAAAATATACTATACAACTAAGAAAAGATAAATAGAAAATGTATTAATTTTAACCTAATTTTTATTTAAAAGATTTTCTACGTGTCACTATACATCATGCTTAAACGATAGTTTATTGCTTCCAGTCATTCGCCTAAGCCCAATTAAGGCTCGTACTGCTGACTGATTTATCCAGATTTTCTGTATAAATCGATTCCAGTTCCGCCCTAATCTGGAAGTGAACAGTTCCGGGGTATTATCTCTCTAATATGCATCAAAAAGACACACATGGTGGCGGTCCGGCCGTCCAAATAGTTGCTCTTAGTCCTCTGGACGAGTCGGACGGTCTGGGCCTTCAACACATGGTGGCGGTAGAATGGTGGTTTTGTCCCCAAATCGTAAGGCGGACGAGTGAGATCTACATTAGTATCGGTTCGTTAGAAATCTATGATTGCTACTAGGTAAATGTGTAAGATCTCAGACTCTTATATACAATCATATCTAGATACAATAGGCGGTTTATTTATCCTACGAGACAATTAGGCTCTTTAGCATCGAAGTAAACTAGTGGAAAGATATCTTGAAGAGGAGACAATATAATGTATTGAATAAAAAAAGCTTAGTCTTCTGACCTTTGTACTATCGCAGAATAGAGCTAAGGGATAATCTACATAGACATGCTACTCTCTGAATCCCTACCTACAAAATCTTGAAATGATTATATATAGCTTTAAATGATAAGTGGTTATTATAATGAACTGAGCTTTTGGAGACTATAGCCTGAAACATTGTAGTTAATCGAGTCCTTCATTGCTATGAGAGAGGATTAAACTCCGTATTGATGTACTTTGGCTAGTCCATATTGACCTATATTTCTACTTTGGTCTACATGCATCGATATTTACAGGAAATAAAAACTGTATATTTTTATGGTATTTTTAACGTATTTGTCAAAATACATGTTTTTAATAAATTTCATGCAAAACATTCATTCACACCTCGAATTATTGTGATGTTTCTGTTTATTTCTTAATTTATGGAAACCAGTGTCATTTATAAATTATACTTTTAGCTAGTATTTAATCTCTATAATAAATTAACAACTGCCCCCACAAAAAAAATAATTAATAATTATCCTTCTTACAGTACGAACTTATAGCAGACTTATTCCGCATTTATAACGTACCAATATACTTTTGCTGATGTAAAATCATTCATCATTGCTCTATGCCATTTATGTGCCTTATCAATGATTACTACATGGCGTTCTTCCCTTAACGATGATTCCCACAAGCAAATTTCAACCACATGATACTCGTAGGATTATATTGCATTCTTTTTCTTTGCATCTATCGGTTTCTTATCTGCTTTTCTATAGCTCAATAAGAATATTTTGTCCAATATCCAAGAACTTCTGGTGAGTAATTTAGAAATAAATTTATGCATAGTACTCAAATGTCGCGTGTTCTGTTTTGACTCTCTCCGACACGCAAGTCCTTTAAAGGCGCGAAAAATTATTTCGAGGCCGGTTTACTGCGACTCCAAGACTATCATTATTTGTTATGTTGGAACAAGTAAATTAGTAAATAAAGTAGAAGAGATAAGAAATAATGTGTTTCGAGCACAAATTTTGAAACGCTGTATAAAATTTAAATAATATGTTTAAAAGTTATTGATGTAGAGTAGATATATTGCAAAAACAGATGCATTTTACAGAAAATGGTTGATAAATGTAACTGAATATGCCTAAAGACTGCTATGTTATCAACTAAAACGTCGTCTCCTCCATCGTGTATGTCTACATCATAATGCAGTTTATGTGATGCCTCTATACATAAACTACTAAAACTCCATGTGTTTTACAAAAACAGGCAAAATTAGGGAAATGCAGTTGTTTGTATTTAGAAAGTATACGGCTTTCCTAGAAAATAGAACTCTATGAAGATAATATCTAGATCATAAACCACAGACATTCTATCCATAAGGAAAGTTCCTCATCTGCAATGTCCATCTGTATCTAAACTCAGTCACTGGCTTTCTGTTTTAACAGAAACCGGGTTTAAATCCTGATTAAACGTACAAAGTCCTATGTATGCATAGATGATCATAGTGTGGTATGGATTTCACTTTGAACTGCATCTCGTGGTCAAAGTATATCTGGTGTGAGTGCAAAACAGTTGCACACTAAATTAATGTTATTCAGTCTGATTCTCGAGCTGTAAAAATTGTCCAAAAGGAAGTCTTTATTTAGCAATAACATTTCCTGCTTCCCACAGGTTAGCTGGTTTCCACTGTTTCATATGACAGCTGGTACCTATTTTTACTTTCCTTATATACATAATGTATAAGGAAAGTATTGTGACGGGGTCGAAAATTCGAATGCGAGTTTTCGACGGGAGAGCACGTTTCAAGCATCCCTGATCACGAATCAAACATTTTTGAAGTGATGTCTGTGTGTGTGTGTGTGTGTGTGTCAGTGAGACTGTGGAGACGATAACGGACGAACGAATGGTCCGATTCAAGCCAAATTTGGTACAAAAATCACAATCCGTAAACACTGGAAGCTTATTGTTTTTATACGCAATCGAATGTTCAGAACCCCCCTAAATTTTCGAATGAAATTTCGAAAAAATCGTCAAAAAATCAAAACCACTAATAAAGTTACGCAAATAGGCATTTCTTATGTAATTTTTCATTAGAAAACGATTGACATAAATTTTAGAACGCTAACATGAACCGTTCTCGAGATATAGTACATTTTTCAAAAAAATTATCAAAAAGTCATATAAAATAAAAAAAATATATTTCATGTTAACTTTTTATATGTAATACCATGTGATAAATTGAGTGATATCATTCTCGTGGATCTAGCTCGTTCCATTCATGAAAAAAGATACTTTGAATAATACTTTTGTATTTGAACGCCAATAGTCATTTATCTGCTGTAAGGATAACTTATTTCTTAGTGCATAACTCTTGGCGAGATTTTGGCGACGAATTTGGCGGAATGTTGCCAACTTTGCGATGTTTTTAAATGTTGCCAAATTAACGAAAATCTCGCCAAATGGATAAAAATGACGCTAAATCAATGAAAATGACAACTAATTGTCGAAAATTCTATATCTTGGAAAAAATATTAGTATCTACTATAAGAAAAACCTATTTTTTTTACTGTAAAAGTAGTAAATTCATCACATTATATAAGGAAAGTCATGTGTTGCCCACATCAGATTTTTTTCTTTATAAAGTAATATTTTTTATTCTATCATCATACAATTTTTTCCATAGTTTCGATTAAAAGCCTAATAAACATATTCTGTCAACATCACTATGGTTTGTTCTCAAACTGAAATCTTTTAATAATATTACTCAGTCTGACAAAAAAAAAAAACAAAAAAAAATCTGTCTTCATAGCTACGTAACATTACTACACAACTTTTTCTTAGAACTTAATTACAATGTCTATCGACATTTCCTTAATGATATTTTTTTTCAGACAAAAACTTAAACTAACTTTCTTTAGGCTAAACATATAAAGAAAACACACTCGCAGCAAAATAAATAAGAAGGATGCTTCGAAATTTTCTCTCCCGCAGGAGCAATAAAGATAAATAATATAATTAAGCCTGTGTTTGCAAAAAAAAAAAAACTCCAGCGATGCTTAAAGGTTTTCAAACATCTTAATAGTTGAATATAAAGAGAAGGAGGACACAGAGAGCGTAAAAAATAATGTAATTAAATTCTTACAATGTAAATACATTATTTTTATACTAACGTCTTTGTAATGGCTTTTAAATTCTGGAAATGGAACAAATAAATATTTTTCTTTGTTTAGACTAAGATTGCCTTATATATTATTTGCGTTAGACAAAATATACATACTTGCACTCATATAGGTAAACAATATATTAGTATACTGATATATATATATATATATATATATATATATATATATATATATATATATATATATATATATATATATATATATATATATATATCTACCCCTGCTAACATTTTCAATTCAGGATTTAATTTCGGTGTTTATCGACTCAAAACAATTTTTTATGGTTCCAAAGTGTCTTTTAGCGACCTGCCGACCGTTGAAAGGCTGGACAGACATTGATGGGAGAGGAAATTTGCTACATAATTAGTTTTGCAGCGTATGCACCCATATTCGATTTTTCAGTTTTCATTTATGTATTATGATTTTATGTCTCACCCTCCAAAATTTACTCAATTACACTACCCGACGTAGAAAATGCAACACCATGAAGCTTTGATCGTATAATTATGCAAATTGTGAGAATCGATGTATCCAAATGATCTGAAATTCAAGTAGTTTGATTAGAGGTATAAAAAGGTTGGTCGAAGTCCACTTCGCATTTGGACGATCGTGCGAGGGGATTCTGTTTAGACCTACGTACGACTGAGTTGTCGTACCGGTGTATCGCCTCTTAAACACGGGTAGATGCGTCCATTGTGCAAAGGGTTTGGAGAAGATGGATTGAAGAAGAGCATGTGAAACGTAGCAGTGGTACAGATCCATCCAGATGTACGTCAATATGCATTGATCAACGCATTTTAAGGCATACGGTGCGGTAGCCCCACAAACGAAGATTATCGACATTTTACAGAATTGGCAGGGTACATTGGATGTTCCAGTATCCGCAAGAACAGTTTCTCGACGATTGGCCGAAAGTGACTTGCACTCAAACCGTCCTTTACGAAGACTGCTATTGACTACAAGATACCGGCGTGAGAAATTGCCATGGTGTCGGTCCTGGTCCTCTTGGACGACTGAATGGGATAAGGTAGTGTTCAGCGACGAGTCTCGGTTCTGTTTGTCGATTGACAGTCGCTATATAAGAGTCTGGAGGTAACGTGGAAATAGATCCAATCCTACTGTGACTATTGAACGTCATACTGCTCGACAACGTGGCATCATGGTTTGGGGTGCCATCGGCTTCGATAGACGGTCACCTATGGTTCGTATCAGAGATACAATGAGAGCACGATGATATACGGATGAGGTACTGCGGCCGGTTTCACTGTCCTACCATCAGCATTTGCAAAATGCTGTTTTCTAGCAAGATAACACGTGATCGCACACGGCAACCATCAGCAGACAAGCCTTGCAAAGTATCCAGGTGCTTCCTCGGCCTCCGCTGTCTCTAAATCTCTTACCCATCGAGCATATATGGTGCGTGGTTGGACGTCATTTGACTGTCCTGTCCTCGCCTCAAACGGAGGACAACCTGTGGAGGATTGTTGAAGACATATCGTCATCCATCCCTCACAAAAGTATCCACACGCTCATTGAATATGTTCCTTGAAAGGTTGCTGCTTGTATCGCCGCAAGAGGTGGTCCTAATGCCGACTGAACACCATGTCTATCCTATTGCTGTATTGCATTTTCCTTCTTGAATTAGCATTACTTATTTATATATGCTATCTTTTTTCTGTGTGTTCTTTATCATCACTCTCTATTCGCGCTTTCTTTGCATTTTCTGTGTCGGGTAGTGTATATAGTAAACAGTTGTTGAGAAATCCGTGATTTTGTGCATCAAGATAATTTTTGACATCAATGTATATTCTATAATGTGCATGCGTTACATTAATTTTCCCAACGTATTGAATATGTATTTTCAATTAATCACTTTTAATATTATGAAATATATTTTTTGAATAAATATAATATAAAAATCTACACGTATACTGTTTTAACTGACTTTTATAGAAAGTCTATAGTTATTCTATTCTAAAAATAGTTCTACAATAGATCTTTCAGTCCTTTGTAAACCAAATATACCCCTCAATATATTTCCTATATCGTTTGTCATACATGTATGTATATATTTTAGATGCCTATTCTATATTTACTAGTTCTTTATCTGTACCCATATTATTCATGCTGATATGTACAGGGTGATCATGAAAAAACTTCCCCGATATATGAACCAATAGCGGCCTATCCGCTCAACCAATCGAAATGAAATTTCAGATATTGTTATTTGAAGGTATGCGCTCGAGATTGTGATGATTTTAAACAATAGAGCTCTCACGGTTACGGTTACAGTGAAAAAAATTCGAAATTTTCGAATGGCAACACCCACTTTTTACCTGTGCAAATTGATCAGCGCATTGAAAAACCATAAATGACGTTGGAACGATACACGTATGACGAAAATTGGCGTATTTTTGTGACCACCCTCTATATTTCAATACTATATTTCTGCCCTTGTTGATTCACATTTCATTTATATAGTCTTATATTCGTATCCTTGTACATTCACATTTTAACCATTTTGTTTTATATTCGTATCCTCGTCAATTCACATTTTATCCATTTTGTATTATATTCGTATCCTTATCCATTCACATTTTATCCATTTTGTATTATATTCGCATCCTTCTCCATTCACATTTTATCCATTTTGTATTATATTCGTATCCTTCTCCATTCACATTTTATCCATTTTGTATTATATTCGTATCCTTCTCCATGCACATTTTATCAATTTTGCTTTATATTCGTATCCTTATCCATTCACATTTTATCCATTTAGTATTATATTTGTAGCCTTTTTCATTCACATTTATCCATTTTGCCTTATATTCGTATCCAAGTTCATTCACATTTTATCCATGCGTTCTTATATTAGTATCTTTCTTCATTCACATTTTATCAAGTCAACGGATCTGCTGCATCGTGCCAAAGCAGGTTGGTGTTGGAAGTACGAATGACGACGATTCGGCGACTGTGGCGTATGACAAAAGGATCTACACTCTGCACTCGCTTGGTCTATCTGGCTTAGTTTTATTTTTAAAGTTTTAGAAATAGCAATTGGCTCATAATATTGATTTAATATTAATCATTTATTTAACTTCAAATAACGAAAGATAAAAATCACTTTATTATTATTTTTTATTATTATTTTCTAGATATTCTGTACAAAACTGCATGGTCAGATTGAAATCAAATATGCAATAAATACTGCATAAAAAGCATACGTTTTATTATGAATTCGGCATTTTACTCATCCTATGGTATAGAGAAGATTACACTTCCGAAGCAATTAACAATGTAAAAAAAAATTGTGAAAAAACAAATATGTTTTGTAACTTTTCAACATTAGAAGTATGTTAAAATACATTGTATTTAATTTTCTAACGATGGTTTTATGTACGTATCAAAAAAATCTTTTGTATTTACAGTAAGTCGTTTCTTTTTTTAAAGCAGTTGTAGCTTGTAACTTTTCAGCATTAAAAGCACGCAAAAAAATATTTTGCTAAATATTTCTGTGTTTTAACGTTCTTTTTTGATGTATGAAACAAGAAAAAGCTGTTTCTTTACAGAAAATATATTCCTTTCTTTTGTGAAAACATAAAACAAAGATGTATTCATGATGTTTCAAAGATGTTTCTGACTTTCTGTCAGAAAGTCAGCGACATCTTTGTTCTACTCCCCCGTTCTATTCTACTTCTCAATCAGAGACATTTGTTGCAAGTTTGAAAATGTTTCTAAAGCGAAAGTGTCTGATTAATTTAATTTCGATTAGGCTTCAATTATAGCTTTTCCTAAGATAGGAGGAATCATATGCCGTGGATAATTTTCTTGCACTACTAGCACTCAACAGAACGCAATTTGACAAAGTTTTTAATACGAATTTGTTTTTAACACTTTCCAACATAGTTGAAAAGTGTTTATGACTTAGGTCATTCTGTCTGTTTTTCCGTCCGTTCTCACGATAACTGCAGTAAAACTGACTTTATCAAAATGAAACTTTAGTATGTAGTTGAGACGATCTGTGGAACATATGGGAATGTAAATTAATAATATCACCCAATAAGATTTGGATTGAGCTCGGGTTGAAAAAGTGAAATACACTGAACCCTATGGGACCTAATTTTTCAAACATTTTTTAAACAAAATTAAAATTCACAAATTGGTTTGAAAATTTTAGGAAATATTCCAATTATCCCTTAAAATATATAGAAAAATTGACCAAAATATGTTCGGTAGTTTTTTAAATAAGAATTAAAATAATAAATACACCCATATTATATGAAGCGATCACGTGACCTACTTAAAAATAAAATATGGCATGTAAAAATCGTGATTTTCAAAGTTCTTTCAAATTTATATTTAGTGTTGTATCCGTCCACAAACTGCTTTATTTTTGCTTAATTTCCGTGGATCTATAATATGAAACTACGCAGTTACAATATATTTAAGCTTAAATGATCAATTCCATCCATCTTGTGTCAAAATCGTGATTTTTAACACTTTACAACATAATTGAAAAGTGTTTATGACTTTGTTCATTCTGTCTGTCTGTCTGTCTGTTCGTGCATTCGCACGATAAGTGCCGCAAAAATGACTTTTTCAAAATGAAATTTTAGTATGTTGTTCAGACGGTCTGGGACCTATGAGACTATAAATGAATAATAACACCCAATTAGATTTGGACTAAACCCGGGTTGAAAAAATGAAATACATTGAACCGTATGGGACCTAATTTTTCAAACATTTTTTAAGCGAATTTAAAATTCACAAAATGCTTCGACAGTTTTAGAAAATATTCAAATTATCCAATAAAAAATATGAAAAAAATTTCAGCAATATATATTCGGTAGTTTTTTAATAAACATTAAAACAATAATTACACCCATATTATATGAAGAGATCACGTGACCCACTTCAAAATAAAATATGGCATGCATCTTGTATCAAAATCTTGATTTTAAAGTTATTTTTAATGTATATTTAGTGTTGTATATCTGTTCTAAAACCGCATTATTTTTGCTTAAATTCTGTGCATCTACATTCTGAAACAACCCAATTACAATGTATTTGAGTTCTTTGATTATTGCTACAACAAAGCCTAATTTACCCTTATGGAAAATGTAAACACATGAAGATGTAGGATCAGTTGTATAAGAATTGCTACATTTCCTTAGCGCAAAATTATTTAGCTCTAGATTCTGCAATATGGCTGATATGAATGAAACATTCACTGATTTTACATAGAGAAGCAGACGAATTTTTCGATGAAGTTTTAAGCATAGAGTTAAATTGCTTGTACCTCCATGGTTTTAAGTGTTTAAGTAAAATAAATTATTGTAGTATTGTGATGAATTAAAGGAATGGAATAAAAGTGTATGAATTAAATATTTACAGCTTTTACATAGAGAACTAGGCGATTTATATTTTAATGACGTTATTTGAATAAAGTTCATTTTCTTTGATGAAGTTTTAAGTTTTCAAATATAATAAATTAATGTAGTATTGTGATAAATTTTAAAATGTTACCGCTGAATGTATCGCATTCTAGAGATGTTTAAATAAAATTGCATTGCAGTTGGAAAGTGTTTCAGAATCAATGCTTTATACATGATTGATATTTCTTGTTAAAATTGCTGACGAAGAAACACAATCTACGTTGTGGAGTCCAGTTCGATAATAGGAGCTTGCAATTTCTTCCCAGTATCTCAAGGGTTGAGCGTCGGCTAGCAAGTTCAAAGATACAGGGTTCGATTCCCTGTTGGAGCAGCAAGCTTCTTTACAATGGCGCGACAACAAATGACCCTGTAGGTTAGTGCAAAGATGTCGGAGGTCTGAAAATGACCCTAGTGCGACTAGCACGGATTCAGTGGACTCTGGGATATTGAGCACCGATTTTAAATCGAGAGGATAACGACGACGTAGGAAGCTAACCTGGAGGATAAAATTAGCGTCAGGACGTTTACCTGAGGTAGAAATATCAGGAAGTTGTCAGTCAGATTGTAAGTTTCACGCCAATCTGACATAAAAAGTGGAGAATGCAGACTCCACTTCGACAATAAGATCTTGCAATTTCGTCAGAGTAGTTCAACTGGACTGCGTTGGTTGGCCAGTTCTACGATCAAGGTGTTCAATTCCCCGTTGGGGCACCGAAGTTCTTCACAAAGAGTTTGTGTGTCCTGTGCAGAGCTTTCGTTTATTGATTTGAAAGCGAGTTTTGATCGGATAATCTGATAGTAATGTATTTTTCAGCTAATTTTTTTTATATTTCTGTTGCGAAAGGTAATTTAAACTTAATTTTGAATGAACATGCAAATTTTTGTTTAAAAATCTATGGGTTGGATTAATAGCATGCTTCTTATCAATATTTTTGTTCTTTTTTTAAGTATTTTAGCTACTTTACATTCTAATTTGGTTGGTATTTTCCTAAATCAAACTTTTATCACATGTTGCTGGAGTTATTTTTATCACTAGAAGGTGCAATATCTTGCACTTAACCATGAACTTCTATCTCCTGCACTTATTCTGTCCTTGCTTGAAACATATGGCATAACAACAATAATTTTGGAATTAATGTAATTCAATCTCTCAAAGTGTTAAATATTACTAATAATTTGTAAATATATCAGTTTTTAAATATTTTTCATTAATGTGGATCATTCGGTTATATAATATCATAGCTGTACTTATATGGTAGCCGCTAGCTAGTTGATTAAATTTCAAATTTAGCTGGTTAAATATTTACGTCTAGTAGCCGCTTTGTCTAATAATGTATATGAATTGGATAGATTTGTTAGAGTTCCTGAGAGACTGTAATGACACAAAGCAGATACAAAAATATTCCTGGCCCAACTCAATTTGATAATTTGTTATAAACAGTAATGACTTATAAACATCTAATGCATAGCTGGTCATGCAGTTTTAAATAATTTCTGCTTACTTACAATTTTATTGAGGTGAAAATAGAGGAATTTTACACGTAGAGGATTTTTATCGAGCTACAAGGTCCATCACCTATGGCAAAAGGTTAACTCTTAGGCCTTCAGTTCCAGAGGAAACAAGTCTGAATTCCAAGTAATAATGGAGATCACTGTGAATGCATCATACATTCTCGTAGTCGTTCGAAAACTACTTTATAAAGCATAATCCAGATATAGCAGTTCTTGTTTACATCAAAAGAGCAATAGAGCACAAAATTAATCCAATTAAATCCAGTCCGAGAGTTGTAAACATAGATGAAAGTTTCCTTATAAAATTCTTGAACAAGATCACTTTCTGCTTCCTACATAGCAGATGGATGCATATTTTGTACGTTTTAAAAATATGCACTCAGTTTTGCTGTAGGAATGCTGACTTAGCGAAAATTTCCGCATCAAGAAATCTTTTAACAACAGAATTTATAGCTTGGAAAATCCAGAAGTTCTATTCATAGATTACTTTCGGGGAGCTGTGAAATCCATTTGTGGCAGAAAGGTTCAGTCTCTGGATTTCAAATCCGTAGAACCTGGGTTCCAATCCTAAAAATATGCAAAAGCTCACTGTCATTCTCGAAGTACAGCGGAATTTTCTTTAAGGTGTACATACTTGTTTAAGTATCTCTACAGTGCATAAAAATAATAGTTGAGTGAAAAAATAATCTAAATCAGTCCAATTTAGTGCTAAAATAATCTTATCCAGTTCAACTCATTAAAAGAAAAAGTAATCTTGTTAAATTCTATATCTAGCAAGAAAAGTTTTCTAAATTATCAACTGCTCTTTTGTTCCTTGACTTGGAGAAAAACTTAGGGAATATTTTTAAAGCGTATAAAATATGCATTCATCTGCCTGGTAGGGAGCAGAAAGTGTTAAAGAACTATGCGAGGTAACTTTCTTCAGTGCCCTACTATTCTTTTAATGCAAACAAGCACTACTTTATCTGAGATCTGTTGTATAAAATAGTTTCCAAACAGCGACGAGAATGTATGCAGACACATTAATTTCCACTAGCACACATGAATCAAACCTGGTTCCAATGAAATTGAAATTAGTCATTCAATAAAACAATTCATTCGTATTCTAAACAGTGTTTCTATTAGGCATATATCCGGGGGGGGACGAAGCCCCCGGAGTTATTTTATGTTAACTTAGATTCTATTTATGTGACAGCAGTCAAATATATTTATATAGCGCACATAGAAAATTTGTCCTCCCAAAAGTTTCATTCGCTCTCCCCCCCCCCTTTCGTCAAAAAGTCCTGAAATAAACACTGATTCTAAAATCTCCAAGAACTGTGGCAGTTTGGAGAAATTCAGTTCTTCGACCCTATTACCATAAATTTCTTTTACGTTATTGTTGGGAGAAATAATAACCAAACTCGAAAGACAGAAAAATATATTATAAGAAAAGTATTTCGATCCATACATAAATTCCCAGAAAAACAAAAAGTAACTATCGAAAGACACAACATAACTGGATTACAAAGTAAGCAAAAAATAAATAAAAAACACTTCTGAAAGAAAACTTCTCTTATTTTACTTTTTTACAACTGAAAAATAAAACTTTTGCTTCGATCAGAAACACAGACTAGGTGTATAATTTCTTTACTTCACTGAAGCGAAACTGAATTAGTGTTGGGGTTCTTATCTTTGACGAGTGAAATCGTCTGTATTGTACACAACGTAATTATCTTCTTAAGATGAAGAATCGGATTCTTGACGTATTAAAATATTTGATGAATAAATAATTTACAAATTTTCGAAGTTTATGATATAATTTTAATTCCTTTTCAAAATGATATGTTTTCATTAAAAGAACTTAAATAATATATTTCATTCCCGCTGTATTATTTATATATTTTTACCGAATATATATATATATATATATATATATATATATATATATATATGTAATATATATATATATATAATATATATATATATATATATATATATATATATATATATATATATATATATATATATATATATATATATATATATATATATATATATATATATATATCTGAGTGAAAAGGAAGAAACGTTAAAACGTTGAAAGGGGAGAACCAAATGCGTTGCATATAATGGCCGGGGAGGATGGCGACTCCGCTTCCCGTTTAAAGCAGCTTTTACAGCCCGGGCAACGCTCACGGTACCAATACAATACAATGGTCAGTCCTCTACATGTACATAGACAAAGGTACCCGTATACAAGAAGAGCAAGAACGACATCGACGCAGAAGGAATGGACGCAAAATGAAAAACGATCCTAGTACCAGAGCCTATATATCAACACTTACGCATGCGTGCCAACACACCAGTATCGCATAAATCACAAAATTCCAACCAATTCCCGATGGAAACGGCTAAGGTTTTCTTTATTACCGAAAAAAGAATTATAGCATGCCCGCAAGAAATAAATAGGATAGTGTTTTTTAAAGCTTCGGTTACGATTTTTTGATTACATTTATTGCAATCCCTTTTGAATGTGTTGTAAGCCTGATTTCTCTTGAAATGGCAGACGAGGATGTTTCTGAAAACATTCTTAGTAAGGTACGTCCTCCAATCTATAAGATGGCCAATTTTGATTTCGTAAATATCGCGTTTGTCGTATAAAGTTGTATAAGTACCAAATCGTTTATGTTTATTCATTGATATGTCCAAAAAATTCACTGTACATATGTTAATTTCACCTGATGGTTTGGGATGGGCAAAAAGGAATCAATATTCCAGAGAATAGAGTTGAAAGGGGGTCCCTTCAAAAAGTTTATTCTTGAAAGTAGTGATGAAATACTCCTTTTTTTTTCCCCTACAATATTGATTCCTTTTTGCCCATCCCAAACCATCAGGTGAAATTAACATATCGGTATGTCCGAACAAATGGCAGAAAACTTTTTAACTACAGTCAAATTTGTAAAAATACAATGACATATAGAACAAAAGAATGTAAATGTCATGATAGTATTTATGAAGATCTTTTTCATAACCATATTATTACAGGCGAACTAGCAGTGATCAAGGATCATAAACTAACAAGGATCATCAACTTCCACTTACAGATTGGCAGTAAAGTATAGTTTACCTATCCAAGCTTTTAAAGAATTGAAATGTCACTTTTACAACGCATTCCGTCTACACTACCTACTGCAACATCATAATACCAAGGGTCCATCCATTCCAACTTCCATTCATTGTGTTAAAGAAAGTTTTGTTTTGACCTATACAGATAAAATTGTATCACATTATGCCTTTACTTGTAGAAAATATTATGTGGACACTTTACAA
The DNA here is from genome assembly GCA_951213105.1 of Amaurobius ferox. NCBI lineage: Eukaryota > Metazoa > Arthropoda > Arachnida > Araneae > Amaurobiidae > Amaurobius > Amaurobius ferox. The sequence continues at coordinate 35,050,042 of OX578135.1, read as the reverse complement.
ATGTGTTACCAAGATCGCACCATGTATGCTCAATTGTCCAATAACGGTAGTGTTTTGACTAACAGGATAAAGGCATTATACAAACGTATAGGAATGGAATTGAAATCTGTCAAGTTTCCATATTTAATTCTTATACCTAAATTACACAAAGTACCTGCCAAATTCCGCACAGTCACTGTTGGATGTGGAACTTACCTAACCCAGGCAAATCTGAAGCTTTTGAATATCCTTAAACATGTTATGATTAATCTTAATAAACAAAGTACTGTTATGATTTAGAACGGACAAGAAGACTTAAATCGCCCCAAATTTTGTCACAAGGACATCAGATTTAAAAGCTATGACTCTCGGGATTTGTTTAACAATATTGACTTAACACAGCTGTACCTAATACTGAAGAATTTACATGAAGAATATGACCTAAAAGTGTTTATTACATTTCGTAGATATTTGGATCGATATTTGGATATTTGGATATTTGGATATTTTCGTGGAATTGATGCTAAAAGAGAATATTTTACATGACGGAAATGGCTATTACCAACAAATTAAAGGTATACCCATGGGGGAGCCTGTTCATCCATTTTGGCAGATATTTATCTATCTACTTATCAAAAGGCATACATATTCTTTATGAGATGTCATATTTCCGTTATGTGGACGATGTGTTCTTGGGGTGTTTTGAAGGCGCATCTAATTTCGATTTCACCTTTTATCCAAGAGAATTGGAACAGATCGAAAACCAAGTTGACGAGAATGGTGCAGTGAATTTTTTGGACATATCAATAAATAAACATAAACGATTTGGTACTTATACAACTTTATACGACAAACGCGATATTTACAAAATCAAAATTGGCCATCTTATAGATTGGAGGACGAACCTTACTAAGAATGTTTTCAGAAACATCCTCGTCGGCCATTTCAAGAGAAACCAGGCTTACAACACATTCAAAAGGGATTGCAATAAATGTAATCAAAGAATCGTAACCGAAGCTTTAAAAAAACACTATCCTATTTATTTCTTGCGGGCATGCTATAATTCTTTTTTCGGTAATAAAGAATACTTTAGCCGTTTCCATCGGGAATTAATTGGAATTTTGTGATTTATGCGATACTGGTGTGTTGGCACGCATGCGTAAGTGTTGATATATAGGCTCTGGTACTAGGATCGTTTTTCATTTTGCGTCCATTCCTTCTGCGTCGATGTCGTTCTTGCTCTTCTTGTATACGGGTGCCTTTGTCTATGCACATGTAGAGGACTGACCATTGTATTGTATTGGTACCTTGAGCGTTGCCCGTGTTGTAAAAGCTGCTTTAAACGGGAAGGGAAGTCGCCATCCTCCCCTGCCATTATATGCAACGCATTTGGTTCTCCCCTTTCAACGTTTCTTCCTTTTCATTCGGATATTTTCTACTCTGGAGATGTGAGCAGCTTTGCGCCTGTTCCTGAGTGGTATATTGATTTTTGTCGTCGATTAGTGTAAGTGATAAATTCGAACTTGAATCTGACTTGATGTTCTTAATGTTATAATTAATATATATATATATATATATATATATATATATATTATGTAATATATATATATATATATAATATATATATGTATATATATATATATATATATGTAATATATATATATATATATATATAATATATATATATGTATATATATATATATATATATATATATATAATATATATATGTATGGATATATATATATATATACATATATATATATATATATATATATATATATATATATATATATATATATATATATATATATATATATTATGTATATATATATATATATATATATATATATATATATGTGTAATATATATATAATATATATATATGTATATATATATATATATATATTATGTATATATATATATATATATATATATATGGGTAAAATATGAAAATGGAAAAGTTTAGAAAACATGATTTTTGGCCCAGAAAAGTTGTCCTCATTCTTTATATGAAAATATATTCTGTTTTTAAAATGTCTAATTCTACTTTATGCGGAATTTCAGTCACATTACATAATTTTTTCGGGCTACAAAAATTTCCAAGCCTTAAGTATCCCATTTTAGGACACTTTCCCCTACTATCATAATTTATTTTACTTGGAAATATAAAACTTCATCAAAAAAACAATGCTGTAAAATTGTCTGCTTCTCTATGTAAAATTAGTGAATATTTCATTCATATCACTTACATTCTAGATTCTAGAGCTAAATAATTTAGCATTGAAAATTCAGCAATTCTTAAACAACTCATCTTATAATCACTGGATTTGTTTACATTCTATATTCAATGACTACTGTCACATCGGCGGTGAGTCGGAAGGAAAGTAAAACCGAAACCGATCTCACAACTGACATTCATTGAAGATCGAAGACTCGTAAAGTGCACATTGCTAGAACCTTATACAACATTCGAATAAAATCACTCATAACACAGGAGTACTTACGGTCTGGAGACAACAGTCCACAGATGGGTAGAAAATAAAGACAAAACAGGGTGTGCAAATAATTTAACTCATTAAATTTAACATTCATATTTATTAATATGCAAACCATTTAAAATTGATAATATATTCCAAACAATTGCAGTATTCAACATTTAATTCAAATTTGATACCATCAGAAATTATTTCTATTTTTATATCACTAGAGAACAACATATTATATAATTAATTATTTTTCTAATGTTCTTATAATCAAACACTTTGAATCCTTATTTAATTAATCACTTATTTCTATAAACACAATATAAAGGATTCCACACAAGTTTCATTTCTAGGATGCATTCGTAATTATTACAGATTTTGAAATGATGATTCATTCCCCTTTGTTCCAGAATTATATTTTCTAACTTTGATGTTTTACCTCAAAGTTCTGCATAAATCAAACCTCTATTTCCAGAAACATCAGGTTTTAACTGCATTAACTTGAATGATGAAAATTTCCGCAAATAAATCCGAAAGGAGTATAATGTCACATTGGAACAGAAGGTTCAACAGTTCAAGGGACCACCCGGACCACACCCAAATCGCGCGGTCTTCGGTCAAAAATCACATAACCTAAAATAGAAAAACAAATATTAAAATTTTTGGAATAAATTGCAGATCCCGGTAATATTCTTCCACTGCTATCCTTCAGGATTAGATTTTGGGGAAATCAATAATCCACAGCAGTATGGGGCCACCGGCCCAACTCTTTGTTCCTTTTTCCTCTTCCGTATCTCCTTCCATCCGAACTTCGCAAATTTCAATCTCCAGAAGCCCCTGGAGAAAGCCGCGATCTCCCAACGACAGCCAAGAAGCTCTCTCATTGGCTGAGAGACGAGCAAAAAGTTCGCTTTCGAACAGACGGGGCAGGCGCCACGAAAAGCAACAGCAGAAACATTAAATCCACATCTCAAACGAAACTAGACTTTTGCATATAAATCAATCTAAACAAGGCTTAACACAATGCAGGCGTTGAAAAAGAGAGTTTTTCAAGCCGTGTTTTCACAAACTGTCGAATCGAACATTCAGGCGATACGACACTACCAAACATATTTTGCTGAAATTTTTTTATATCTTTTATGGGATAATTTGAATTATTATTAAAAATTTTTAAGCAATTTGTGAATTTTAACTACGATTAAAAATGCTTCAAAAATTAGGTCCCATAGGGTTCAATGCATATCATTTTTTCAACCCGGGTTCAATCCGAAACTAATTGGGTGATATTATTCATTTACATTCTCATATGTCCCACAGACCGTCTAAACATACATACTAAAATTTATGTTTAGACGGTCATACTAAAATTTACATTTTAGTATGACCTACTAAAATGTAAATTTTAGTATGACATACTAAAATTTCATTTTGAGTCATTTTTACGGCAGTTGTCGATCGAACGGACAGACTGTCAGACAGAATGAACAAAGTCATAAACACTTTACAGCTATGTTGGAAAGTGATAAAAATGATACCTAAAGGTTCATCCTAATTTAAAACATGACTTCTAGTCATGACCTCTAATATACTTTCAACCAAATAAAACCTGACTATTGTACAACACAACATACCTTTCGGGACAATTTAAGCAGCTAACTGAATCACGAAGTAAACAAGAACGAAAAAATATTTTTCAGAGGATTCCTTACTTCTTTTGATTTTTTTTGTAAACAAAAAAATAAAACTTTTGCGCAAACATAGGTAAGATATATTATTTTTCTGGTTCACTAAAATGAAATAGAATTAAAGCATATGGTTCCTCATTATTGATGAGGAAAACTTGTTTAAGGGGACGGTGGAAGTTGATTTTTTTTTTATTTATTGACTTAGAACGTGAAAATTTGTATAAATATTTCTATTAACATTATACAATACCATTGAATTTTTTTTTCAATTTTGTAAGAATTTTGTATTTCTTTTTTATTTATTTTTTTTAACGAAAATTTGAAAATGTTCCGTGCGTGCTATTTGTTCACATTTTTGATTAATTTTACATTATGATCACTCAAGAACACATTATGAACACATTTGGGTATTCATTTTTAAATCCCTTAAAAAGTTAATTTTTTAAAAATATTTTTCTGCATTAAAACTTAATTCCCATCATTTAATTAGGTTCTTTTATTCACTTTTAATTACCTTAATAATATCCAATTATAAAATGCATACCCAGTTTCATTAAAAAGTATGAGAGATGTCTTCTTGCCAAATTTCATGTATATCAGACAAAAATTAAGACGAATGGAGTATTTTAAAAATGTAAAACCTTTAAAAATTCCGTTTCGAAAAAAAAACGCATTCATTCTTTTGCTTACCGGTGGGACAGCGTCCATCCCAAACAAAGAACCTCCCAAAAAGACAGGTATTTGACATACCCTATGCCAAACAGTTCGATCCCCCTTTGCAGGCATTAGCGTGCATGGAAATCGCTGACAGAAACATTGCAGCTGCTGCAGCAGATGCAATGTTTCTCTCGGCGATTTCCATGGACGCCAATGCCTGCAAAGAGGTACCTGTCTTTTTTGGGAGGTTCTTTGTTTGGGATGGACGCTGTCCCACCCGTAAGCAAATGTTAAATTTGTAAAATAATGTTACATATTAAAACTTTTTTTAGTTGATTTTTGCTCCGTTCAACGTCCACCGTCCCCTTAATTTATTATTTGTAATTTATTTGTGTATTTTAAAGTACAGCACATTTTTGTTTTATAAAATTCTTTGATCCAATAAAGTATTTGCAGATGTATAAGACTTGAGATTATTTTCCTATCCTGGTGTATTACTTGATGTGTTTCGGCAGACACATGAAAGTTTTTAAATAATTAGCTTGAAAATAATGTTTTAAGCGTTTGAAATTTCATGCTTTAACATACAATTAGTAATTATAATACAGATTTATGTATTTACTGAATGTATTACCTGTTTTATATACCGGTATTTGAAAATTGCAACACTATGAAGAGTTGACATTATCTTCTTCTTTGACCCAAACCATCCGACCTAGCCGAAGGTGTAAGATATCTGTTTGGACTGCCGGAGAAACGCCACCCAATTTAGACCAGAACCTAGTGAAGGTAGCATACACAGGGACCGTACCCTCTTTCCCTTACCACCAACCTCTCGGAAGGACTTATGGATTATTTAACTCTCCCGTACTCCATGTAAACACGGGGACAGTTTAAGCAGAGCCGGCAATCGAACTCGGGTCGTCCGAGTGGAATGTCAGCGTGTTAACCACTGCACAGTCCCACTCCCTTATGGCATTATCTTAAAACTTACAGGTTATGTATATGAAGTTGAGACATGCAAATGATTATAATGTCGGAGAAAATGACCATGTCGTTTTGGAACAGCGCCCTCTTAACTTTCTGGTCTTGGCTATAAATGGGTAACTCAAACGAAATGTCGAAATCTGTGAAGAACCGACATTGAATTGAAACGGTGTTTCGTATGTAACACTATGCCTCGTCACAGAGGAAGGTCGCATTGCATTATGGATACCTGGCAGACTTTGAGCGATGAAGGATTGTTGAAATGAGATAATTTGGATTTTCTTACCATACAGGATAAAAATATCAGCATAGTGATGCGTACATGGCGTTGAAAAAAAACAAGAAAAATCAATCATGCATAAAGCATTGATTATGAAACACTTTCCAACTTCAATGCAATTTCACTTAAACATCTCTAAACTGAGATACATTCTTCGGTAATATTTTAAAAATTATCACATTACTACATTAATTTATTATATTTGAAAACTTAAAAGTTCATCGAAATAAATGAACTTCATTCAAATGACGTCAATTAAATATAAATTACCTGGCTCATCGGTAATGTTTTTAACATTATCACAATACTGCAATAATTTATTATATTTGAAAACTTCATCAAAAACAACTGCAATTTATTCAAATGACGCCATCGAAATATAACACGCCTGGCTCTCTCTATAAAAGCAGCATTTCATTCATAACATTTTCCCATTCATTTCATTCATCACAATACTATAATAATTTATTTTATTTAAAAACTTAAGACCATGGAGCTACAAGGAATTAAACTCTATGCTTAAAACTTCATCGAAAAAAATCATCCTTCTCTCTGTCAAATCAACTGATATGAATATTTCATTCATATCAGCTATGCAGACTTCATGAGCTAAATAATTTTGCGTTAAAGAAATGCAGTAATTCTTATACAACTCATTCTACATATTTTGCTGTTTACATTTTACATAAGTGAAAAATAGGCTTCGTTGTAGAATTTATCAAATTTAGATGATCATTTAAACTCAAATATATTGTAATTGCGTTGTTTTAATATGTAGATGCACAGAATTTAAGCAAAAATAAAGCGGTTTTAGGACAGATACAACACTCAATATGAATTAAAAAGAACTTTTAAAATCACGATTTTGAGACAAGATGGATGCCATATTTCATTTTGAATTGGATCACGTGATCTCTATTCACGTGATCACTTCATATAATAGGTGTAATTATTATTTTAATTTTTATTTAAAAAACTACTGAATATATTTTGCTGAATTGTTTTTTATATATTTTATGGGATAATTTGAATATTACCTAAAATTTTTGAAGCAATTTGTGAATTTTAAATGAGCTTAAAAAATGTTTGAAAAATTAGGTCCCATAGGGTTCAATGTATTTTATTTTTTCAACCCCTCTCCAAAACTAATTGGGTGATATTATTCATTTATATTCCCATAGGTCCCACAGACCATCTGAACAACATACTAAAATTTCATTTTGATTAAGTCATTTTTACGGCAGTTATCGTGCTAACGGGCAGACAGACAGACAGACAGAATGAATGCACAAAGTCATAAACACTTTTCAACTTTGTTGTAAAGTGCTAAAACCTGGACCGCAAAATTGCATGATTGTACGAGATGAGAGACACCTCAACTGCATGGCTGTGACCGATAATACTGCGAAATCTACGGTATTTACACAGCTGGGGAGCACTATCACAGGTCAGGCTTTATCCTTCAGCAAAGTTTCACGTCATTTGCTTAACAGAGAACTTGTTGTTTACAGACTATTACTACAGATTCCTTTGACCATTAACCAGAGCAGTCTTAGGCTCAATGGGATCCCAGATATTGAAGTGATGACTGGCTATATGTCGCTTTTTCTGGTGAGTTACAATTAAACTTGCTTCACCATGATGATCACTATCGTATTCGAAAGTATCGTGATGAGCTGGAACGCAGCGTACATTTTGTGGCGTCATATCAGCATATCATCAATTGCTATGGGTTGGAGTTGTTGTTGTTGTTGACACCCAGACCGTCTGACCTACCAGAAAGGCTATGGGTTGGAGTGTCATTCTGAACCATTTCGCGATCTCATCTGATACGAATTCGAGGAACCCTCAACAGCCACAGATATATCAGAAATGTTTTAGAAGTAGAGGCTATTTTCTACCTAAAAAACTGACCTGTTGCTATATTCCAGCATATCAATGCTCACACACATATGGCTATGATTGATTATATCTTCTTCAATGTACTGAAGATACGGCTTTATCTCTAGCCTACGCTGTCGAAAGACATGTATTATGAAACAAATAAATGCTGAATTTAGAATTAGAACCGATGTTGAAATATGGAACAAAATAAATCGTATACATCTCTATAAAGGTTATCAATGATTTATTGTAACGTCAGTAATTCCAATTTAAATAGTAATTTCAATTCCACAGTATGATCTACACATAAAACTTTTTTTATTTCATACAGTTACGGATATTAGTTCTTTTTTTAACACTTTACAGCATAGTTGAAAAATGTTTATAATTTTGTTCATGTCTGTCTGTCTGCCCGTTCGCACGATAACTGCCGTAAAAATGATTTTATTAAAATGACATTTTAGTATGTTGTTGAGACTGTCTGTGGGACATTTGGGAATGTAAATGAACAATATCACTCAATCAGTTTTGGACTGAACCCCGGTTGAAGAAATGAAGTACATTGAACCCTATGGGACCTAATTTTTCAAACATTTTTTAAGCAAATTTAAATTTCACAAATTGTTTCAAAAATTTTAGGAAATATTTAAATTATCCCATCAAATATATAAAAAAAAATTCAGCAAAATATGTTTCGTAGTTTTTAAAAAAAAATTAAAATGATAATTGCTCCCATATTATATGAAGAGATCACGTGACCCACTTCAAAATAAAAGATGGCATCCATCTTTTTTCCAAGTGTCAAAATCGTGATTTTTAAAGTTCTTTTTAATTTATATTTAGTATTGCATCCGTCTTAAACCCGCTTTATTTTTGCATAATTTCTGTGCATCTATATACTGCGCTAACGCAATTATAATATTTTTTAGTTTAAATGATCATCAAGCTTTGATTAATTTTACAAGGAAAGCCTAATTTTAGCATACGCAAAATGTAAACAAAGAACGTGATATTTGTAAGATGAGTTGTATAAGAATTTCTGAATTTTTTAACGCAAAATAATTTAGCACTAGAGTCTGGAAAATAGCTAATATGAATGAAACATTTATTGATTTTACATGGAGAATTAGACGATTTTATATTTTTGCCTTTTTCGATGAAGTTTAAAACATGGAGTTAGAAAGTACTTTTACCTCAATGGTTTTAAATTTTTAAGTAAAATAAATTGTTATAACATTGTGATAATTTAAAAAATATCACCGCTGAATGAAAGGAATGGAATAAAAGTTATGAATGAAATATTCACTTATTTTATATAGACAGCCAGGCGATTTATATTTAGATGACGTCATTTGAATAAAGTTAATTTTTTTTCGATGAAATTTTCAAATACAATAAATTATTGTAGTATTGTGATAATTTTAAAAATAATACCACTGAATGTATCGCATTTTAGAGATGTTTAAATAAAATTCCATTGCAGCTGAAAAGTGTTTCATAATCAATGCGTTATGCATGATTGATCTTTCTTATTTATATATATATTGTGGGAAAATCGAAGACGATTCAGTAGTTTTCTTAATTTTCTTTCAAATCTATTGAGTTTTATGGAAATTAATACTAACACCTGCACTTCTCTTCATTTAAATGAACGGTTCTAATCAAAATGGCAAAAATGCCATAAAATATTAAATATGCCAACTGTTATAAACTGAGTAAATGCCTTCTTCTTAGTACGTTTCACCAGGTATCACCAGATATAAATGGACATATTTTTGAAGGAGTTGCACAAGTTCACCTGTTCTTTATATATTGACAAAGGGGATAGCTACAGCTCTACAAGGAATCAAACGATTTTCGTGGTATTTAGCAAGCTTTTTTAATTGGTACCATTAATATGCCTATATCTTTCCAGCAACTCCAAATAATGATAAAAGTCTACTTTGTGTTATTATCTTTGAATTCCCACATAATGGACCTTTGTTGATCTGTAGTGAAAGTCACGTGTTGGACTCATCAGAAATTTTTTCTTCCACTTACGTAGTTTATTCTATGAGTTGTAATTCATGTTCGGTGCAATATCGATATTTACTGTCAAACACAATGGCATACATTAGCTGTTACCCAGAATTTTTTTTCTCCAACCCATATGCTGTTGCGTGTTTAAAACTATCAACTATCATTTATAGCCAGATGGCGAATAAAAGCAATCACGGCTGCATACTGACGATCGTGTGAAAACTAACTCAAATTGGCTCCTTGCCCAAACTCCATGTACTATTTTTTACGTTAATTGCTCTATTTTGTTGTCTTATCACTCTGTTTCTTCCAGAAACCATTCTTCTTTTAAAATGATTGTTGCATTTATTCTAAACATGAAGTTATTTTTAGAGCCGCGTGAAATTGATTCTGGCACGTGCTTATGATTTTATCATTTTTAGTTATTTATACGTATTTATTTATTTATTTATTCATTTTAAGAAACTGGATATGTTACCATGTTTTTAGAGTTGTAAAACTCTAGAAAACGATGTTATCGACGAGCAAAGTTCTTATCGGTATTGCTGAAAAACATTGTCTACATAAACGGGATTGTAATCTTTTGCGTGATAATGTCCTTAGTGACTCTATACATTCATTAAACTGCCTATTGGATATAATGTCGTATGTAAATTATGGCTTATGATGAGCTGAGTTTGTCTTTTGGAATTTAACTGCGAGTTTCTTGATAACAACTTAGATAACAGCGAAGAGAAAAGCACATTCACATATGGTGAACATGACAGACTTCTCCTCACCCCCTAAAGTACAGCTAACAGAACTATCCCTTCCTAATGTTTACCTGTTTTAGAATAAGAGTAATCCCATAAATATTCAGTTTTGTAGATCCAGCGGTGATTGATTGATCACATAGCTTGATTACTCCAGCCCTCATCAGTCCCTTAGATGTGTATTACATAAATACCCTTTATAAGTTTTTACTTAGATCTAAGAAGAACATTTTTGTAAAATGCCATTTTCTTAGCTGTAGGAGTTACGGAGATTCATCCCACACCTTCTTATAGCCTTAGTAAAAGGTTACGGAAATATACCTTATCAGAAGTTAGTTTACCTAATTCTTTTAAAAAGGCATATTTCCGCAGTTAGTAAACTGTTGCTTACCTATGATCCATAAGGAACGTCCCAATAAAAAGGTTCCTTACCCAAATTGTGCATCAGAGATGGTGGTGATTGAGTGAGATTTTAAGGAGTGAATGAATGAATGGATTTACAAAGACTCACTTATCCCCTCAATCAAGGGGATGAGTGAGCTTTTAATAAGTGAGTTCTTTAAACTAGTAGATGATAAATGTGATTGTTTTCTTCATATCTCATTTTAAACAACATAAATTACGTACACTGTAAAACATTCTGCAGCCTTTGCTCATTTGTTTCAGTTATTTTGTTATTAATTTCGGCAAACTGATAAGAAAAGCCACAATTACAGGCGTTCATGAAAATTCCAGCTTCAATTCAAAAATATTTAACTAATTATCGTCTGCGCAGAGTTTTTCTTGTATATATATATATATATATATATATATATATATATATATATATATATATATATATATATATATATATATATATATATATATTATAACTATCAGGAACCTTACTTCCCATTACGCACTGATGAATCCCCTGAAACTTTCAGTAACGTGCTCTTAAATGTTTTACAGTGTATAAGAAGAACGTTTCCTCTGCGTTACTTTTTCTGCAAGAATTTAAACACTTTTAACTTTAAAGACATACGTCTTTGAATTGCCATTAAAAATAAATCTTTATCTTATTATTCATCTTTTATTCCATTTAAGAGGTCCATTTCTTACTTGTAAGAACTTCAAACTAAGTAAACAGCCAGTTAAGCAAATCGCTTTCCTGTGCCTTTGTTATCTAAATGAAGAGGAATTGGTTCGAAATCTCATGGTTACGCAAAGAGTCTGTAGTACGACTTGAGAAAAACTCTTCTCGGATTAAATGAGTTTTAGAGTTTCCCCGAGAAGGAAAAATGCACTTCAGGGAGAAATATTTCTTCAGGAATCGTCTAAAGTGTCGAATCAAGTAAACGGTAAGATTAGCTAATACTTATTCCTGCGATTACTGAGAAAATTTTTTCTTAAGTTTATTTTAATTTCACATTTCTCTGCCATTTATAAAATATTTCTGCTTATACGTAAGTGAAGCACATTTTGTTTTTAGACCTTTGCAAACCTTCATATTTACAATTGTGCACTGTCAAATGTTTTATCGATAAAAAAAAACTTTACATAATTTTTACAAGACAAAATCAATATTAGGTTTCGTTAAATATATTTTTATTTATAATAAAACAGTAGTCAAAATGTATTTATAAAATTATGATGTTTTACCCTACATATGGATTATCTCCGCAATTTATTCTATACTAGCCAGTTACATTTCTCAGCATATCAAAGTACACATGCGCAATTAGTGTAAAATAAAAATATATTTTCATATATTTTTATTGCTTAATTTAAGTTATATCACTTAAGGCGGTTCCTATTATTGCATGTTTTTCATAACCAGGGTCTCTATATTTATTAAAAATACGTAAAATTACCAAACGATATTTATATTTTTCATAAAAATATTCATTATATCCGAAAGTTCGTTTGTATAAAGATCTCGGCATAATATTTCTGTTTAAATGAATTGTACTATTCATAGAAAATAAAACGAAAACATTAAAATGTAAAATGCTGCTTATTCTAAATAAAATAAAATAAAATGCATTTCAAATCCTACTGGATAGCTGAATTGAAAAATGTTTTAATCAAGCGAGAGTTTTGGGACTGTATCAAAAGTCAGGAATTGCAATCCTCCAGGTACATAATTTTGCTGTTAAATCGCAATTCCCAAATGCCATAGCAGTTACGATACCGACGAAATAGTTGGCTTCTCTGTTGGCAGAAAGACTACGCTTGGCAAGTGCAAAATAGATATTCTGTGAATTCGTATTCGTATAATTACGTAGATTAAAAGCGGTTTGCAAACACCTCTAGTATTTTTTACCTTTAGATATATTTATGTTATAGACAATCCTGTAAAATATTTAATTATAATGTTTGAGATTTAAGTACTATAATTGGTTAAGTATAATAGGTTAAATATAATTTATTAAAATAAGGGTGGCGGCGTGTTTAAGCATTTTAAATATAAATATTAAAGAACATTTTAAGAGTGAAAAGTATTTTAATTTGACACCATTTAAGACGCTAAAAATAATACAAACAATCCAGAGCGTTTTTGAGCGTCAAATGTCATTCATCAGTGGCAATGCAATAAAAGAGGAAAATGCATGGGCTCATATATACAGTCAAAAATCGCGAAAAATTTGCTTAAAAATTATCGGATTACTCAAGACAAAATTGAATAAAATTATGAAATTACCAAAATACATACAGCAGAAATAAGTCAGAAATAACAGCAATCTAATAATAAAAATAAAAACAAATTATAAGTAGCAGAATAAGAACTAGATATAAGAATTGTGAGGCAAAGGTTTAAAGTGCAGCGAGTCGAGAATGAGACGCCGCGCTCAGTTTCTCCTGGCGTCTCATCTGAAATCCTTATTTAGCATCGTGTGAAAAGAAAACACATTTTAATATAATTGATGAAATTACTCTGTTAAAAATATATTAAGCAACATTTCAAACATTTTTTTTTCTTTATCGTTTTTTTCTTATCGTATGTCAGATTGCACATTATAGAAAAAATATTTTAATTCCGATATTATCTATTGTATTCGGTCACAGAGCAAGATCGGAGGGTTTCAATTTTAAAATTACTTTATTTAATACACAATCATTGAGCATGAATTGAACAAGCCAAGCACAAGTATAGAGTTTTTGAGTTGGTTTGTTTTAAAAATTATAAAACTTTCAAAAGAATTGAATCTATTATCAGTGCTTAAGAGCTTGAAATAAAGTTTTTGCCTAAAATAAATATGGAATTCCAACTAATAAAAAAAATCTAAGTTGTAAGTCATTGTTTTGAAAGAATATATTATTCTTTAAAGTAATAGTTATTAACACTCTTAAAAATTTCTAAGGCACTAATATGTATTAGGCATTAAATGCAATATTTTTAAATGATTTTCTTTTATACAAGACCATTGCCAATTTATACCTATTAATTTTCATATTAATAAGTATATATGGCTGTAATATAATTACTCGAATTATTGTTAATGAATTTTAATTTTAATTAAATACTTATGTGAAAAAATTAAAAATGATATGCTTATATTATAACCAAATGTTTTTAAAAAAAGGCGTAAATATCGCATGTTTAAATAATTTTGCTTCAGAATTGTTTTAAAATAATTCCATTCCGTAAGTAAAAGAAACCTTCAAAGTAGCCAACATTCGTGTTGTGCCCAATGATGGCAGTTATTGAAAGTTCAACTGCATAACAAAATATATCGCACATCTTTCTGATTTTTAGTATTTAACTAATTATTTCAATGTTGTTTTCATAGTCTACCTCTGTTTGAATTTTTGAAAGAAATACTTACATTCTAAATTGTTTAGATCTACTTCAATCATAATTAGTATCAGAATACAAAAAATATCATTTCATTTGCTTTCATTGTGTTATTCTTTCTAACTTTACGTAAACTATTTTTAAAATATTTTTATATATAATTTGGCAACACTTCTGTTACACTAACGAGTTATAATCATTTGGCTGATATGTTTTAATACGCTTATTTAACAGTATTTACACCCATAACGTCATTCAAATGATTATTTTCAGCATCGACTTTATTACTATTGTGGTTCCTTGCGCTAATATGAGACGATAATTAGAAAAAAATCGCCTCTCCCTACAGACTCAAATTCATGTTTCTATTTTTTATTTTATGATGACTTAAATTAAATGTAATTTTAGAAGATAATAAGGGTACTTTTCTGATATTATATCGAATTTTAATGCATCTTTATTTCATTGCAATCATCATCTCCTCAAAAATAAAATAAAATAAATATCGCGATAACTATTTATGGGAGTCATAAATAGTATAAACTATTTATGGGAGTCATAAATAGTATAAACTACTTATGGGAGTCATAAATAGTCATGGGAGAGCGTTTGGAAGACCCTCAAATTTTCGAATTAATTTTTTAAAAAAATCATGAAATAAATCAAGATGGACAACGAATAGCACAAACTTTAGAACACTAGCTTGAACTGCTTTTGAAATATTGCAAATTTTTTCAAATAAATTTATCTAGAAAATTTGTATAAAAATAAACAGTAGTAAGTATCATTAAATATGTAACACATGACGTTACATTTAGCGAACCCGGTGACTAATTTGACGAAATATCGCCAACTTGGCAAGTTTTTTCATGCGGTGCCACATTATCTAAAATGTCGCCAAATTGACAAACATGATTCTAAAGTCACGTAAATGACGTTAAATTTATAAATAATAATTAAAGTATTTTAATGTAATGAAGTATATATCTTTGGAAATGTCTGCAATATTTCCATTTGTTAAATTCAATTTGCACGAAATATAAGTTAATTTGGTACTTCAAAAAAAATTTCACATTTTGTCATCCAGAAGAAAATGCAAAATGTACTTTTTAACGTCTAAAACACTGAGCCGTGGACCGTGGTTATGATTATTTGAACTAAAGTACTTGCTTTATGTAAGGAAAGGCATGTGTTACCCACACCAGGTTTTTTGATGCATTTAAAAACATTTTAATTAATGGCAAAGCATATTTCACGTATCAAAACACTAAACATTAATCCCATAGACTTAATACGGAGCTTTTTATTTCAATTATCCACATATCGAATTCAAAATTCAGTATTCGTTATGACTTGTAACTTGGCGAATTTTATAAATGTTCCAAATTTCGCGTCAAATAGTCGATGAGAAACAGCGTTAGCAACAGCGTTTTTGAGGCGATGCCTAGGAAGCCATGTTCGTACCTTGCTGCGCTTCACTTATCCCTTTCAATTACATTTTTCATATTACAAATTTAAAATTCGCCTCTTCAACAAACAAATCGATGAGTAAGTAAACACGCTTTGTTAGATCCGGAACTCAAAACATTTACTTAAAGAACTTTCTGAAAGCGCATTTATACGCTTTTTCTGGGAATCTCAAATTCGAATAAAATTTAATTAGCATAACTGTTATTAAAACCTAAAGATTAAAATGACATTCTCATTTAAATTTATCCGACTTAATTTTCAATTAATCAAAATTCATTTAGGCATAAATGGGGTTTAAAACTGCTTCTTTGAGAATTGAAAATAATGTAATCATGCTGTTGGTTGATAGATTTGTAAGGATTTCAAAATAATTCTTCAGTTTTAAACAATCATTATCTGTATATTAATTCTAGCTACTTACATAAATGGCTAATTAAGTTATTTTGCGCAATTATTTTTTTGTTTCAAGACTTGTTTATGAGCAAATATATTTTATTATCTCGCTTTTTAAAATCGGAGATGAAATTAACCTGTGTGCAAACCGTACATGGAGAAACTGTGTTTTATCTGTATCATCTATCAGAAAACTCAACAACGTTTTTACGATGCAAGGGTTTCTATAGCAACTGACAAATTGTGACGTCAGTTGCAAACCCCAGTGCATGGCAGCCAGCGAATGAAACCCTGAATGAATCGAAAATTTTAATTTGCTTACCTTTGTTTGAAGATTCACATAAAATCAGGAAATAGAGCTACTCAAAGAAATAAATTTTTATTTGAATGGGAAGATATACATCCATATTTTTATAGCGTTTGACAGCTAACTTGCAAATGTTAGATGCAGTGAAGTCCAAAAAAGACTACGTTTTCTTTTTTTCAAATATTCTGCGGTATAAGGTAGCAATATTCAATTCACGAATATTACGACGCACATGTTGTTAGTCTGTATAAAAAAAGTAGAGAATAGGGATGTCATTCAGATGGTAAATTTCATTTCCATCTGAAATTTAAAGAAAAATAATGTAGGGTTTACTGCCAACACAGAAGATGATGATATATTTAATGCAGCGTTTTCCAAAGTGTGTTCCGCGGAATCCCAAGGGTTCCACGACAATATTCCACCTGGAATACTGTCGCCGACAGAAACATTGTACCTGCTGCAAGTGCAATGCTTCTGTCGGCGATTTCCATGGACTCCAATGTCTGCAAAGAGGGATCGAACTGCTTGGGATAGGGCATGTCAAATACCTGTCTTTTTGAGAGGTTCTTCGTTTAGAATGGACGCTGTCCCACCCGTAAGCGAAAGGTTAAGACTTAAAAAATGTTCTTAAAAAGTATTAACTGAAAGTCATATAAAAGGGCTGGCATCTACACACTTAAGTTCTGTATATCATAAGCCGTTTCCACTTTAAGCACAAAAATGACGCGCATTTTATTGTTCTGTTAACATACAAATTGCGGTATGTTGTTGTTGAAACCCAGACCGTCCGACCTACCAGAAAGGTGTAAGGTAACTGTTTGGACGGTCGGGAAGTGCCACCCAATTTAGACCGGAACCCAGTGGGGGAGGCATCCACAGGGACCGTACCCTCTTTCCCCTACCACCAACCTCTCGGAAGGACTTTCGGACCCACATGTTTAACGTGATCGTACTCCGCATGAACAGGGCGGCAGTTTTGGCAATGGCTGGAATCGAACCCGGGCCTACCGAGTGCAACTCCAGCGCGCTAACCAATGGGCTACCGCGCCCAAATTGCGGTATGTGAAACAATACTTCATCTCCGTTGTATGTTGACATTTTTTACAGCGTTTTTAATTAAATCAAATAATTGTAGTAATATATTTCTATTCTTTGATTTAGAGAATATCTCCAAGCGATTTCAGTATTTGAAATGTAACTCACACGCCATAAATCAAAGACCAAAAATAAATTCACTGGTAAAATATAAAAAAAAAATTGTCAGATGTGACTATAAATTAAAATATCTCAAGGACAGCCGATTCTACACCGATAGAGTTAATTAAGAAAATTTTGAATATTTTCTTTTAGTGCATGATTGTATAAAAACGACTTTTGTGTAGCCGTTGTCCAATTATAGCAGAAAAGCTGTTGGAAAAACAATCCGCGATTTATAAGTTTATAGAATAAAATTACAAAATTTTAGATTTTAAGTTAAGTCCCACATGAATGCAAAATTTCAAGTTTCTATCTTTCAGTAGTTTTGACTGTGTAAGTGTTCTTTAGTCAGTCAGTAAAGTTTTACTCAGCTGGTTTACATTGCAAAACAAAAACATCCACGATTTATAAATTTATCGAACAAAATTTCAAAATTTTTGATTTTTCTCATTATTTCGAGAACAGAGTTCCACGTCAATGCAAAGTTTCATATTTCTACCTTTTGGTCAAAGTTATAATTTTCTACCTTCTGGTCAAAGTTATAAGTTTCAACTTTCTGATCAAATGCCAACGGCTGTACCGTGCTGAAAACATCGGTTCCCGTTAGATCACCGAAGTTAAGCAGCATCGGGCGCGGTTAGTACTTGGGTGGGTGACCACCTGGGAACACCGCGTACTGTTGGCTCATTTCATTCTATGTGGTGGCCGAACGGTCAAGGCGAGCGTTTCCAGCGTTGATCGGCCGCCACGTTGTGGGTTCGAGTCCTACGTAAGACATGGATGTCTGTGTTGTTGGACGCAATGTGTTCCCACCCCCACTGGTGCGCTGGGGCAACGTCTTTAACGGCTAAGAGGTTCACTGTTCTGGTCGATGTATAGGCGAAGATGAAAGAGTCAATGCCTGGCCATTGGGAAAAAAACCCTTTCTGATCAAAGTTTCAAGTTCCTACCTCCTGGTCAAAGTTACAAGTTTCTATCTTCTGGTCAAAGTTGTAAGTTTCTACCTTCTAGTTTGGTCTGTGGAAGTATAACTTAATCAGCCAGTTTCACTCAACTCCATATGATAATAAATCTTAAATTCGTCTTTAAGCAACTGTGTATAATCTTTTATTCATTATAGTCTTTTCTAGCTTAAAATGTTTTCCATGCACATGACGTCCCAGTTCGAGTCATTACATAATTCCCCTAACATGAAATATCCTAAGGGAAACAAGATGGTCGGCCAGCACTTAATAACATGACTCGCATTTATTACACCTTGAGGCTCAGGGATAGCAGAGTTATATTTTCAGAGAGAATAATTTATGTATGGTGTCACGCGAGAATTGTGAACGGGCACTTCAGAAAGTCCTTTGAGAAAAAACTGTTAGACGAAAAATGTTGTAAACATACATAAGGTACTGCATTTAAGTAGTAGTATATGTAAAGAAATTGATGAAAATAAATAATTCTGAATAAAAAAATCATGTGATTTAATAAATACTATGATGAGTTTACTTTTTAATCAGCTCAGGAATGCGCTCCTACTGAGACACTATTGACATACTGGTAAAATTTTACATGATAAAATCAATAGCCGGTAACTTCGAATTGTTTTAAAAATAAATAAAATTTGCTTATGTTCACCAAGTTATGTGAAACTAAAACAGTGTAAAATCTATCGAAAAGATCTGTATTTACGAAGCTTCCATATCATTCTGAAGAAGAAAGCTGTTTTGTACCTCCAAAACCGATCGACCGATATATGATAATAAATATTTAAAAAGTAAAACATTTAAAAAAAATGAATTAAAAATTTTATTTTTTAAATACACATAATTTTAAGCGTTATATACAGTTCATTATCAAACTGAATTAGTAACTTCTATTGAATTCAGTTTTTAAAGAAAAATATTTATTGTGTTTATGTTGCATTTACGTATGTTTTTATTTTCACTATTATTCTAATTATGACTTTAGAAATTAAGCTATTTTCAAAAGCATAGATTTTATTATTTTTATACAATCTTTTTATAATGAAATTTCTCTAATGGACATTACAGAAACTTAATACGCAATGTCTTTCGTTTTCTAATTAAAAAACAAATATATTCAATTTAGAATAAAATCCAGAAAAGTATTAAAAAAGATATAAATTTAAAATTTTATTTTTTACCTACAAGTAATTCAAAACGCTGTATAAATTTCACTATCAAACTGAATTAGTACATTCTATTCAGTATAGTTTTAAAATAAATATTTCTAAAATTTATTTTAGGAATAGTAATATAATACAATTGATGTGTAAATAACAAGGCGTTATTTTTCCTAATAAGCTAAACTAATAACTCGCAAAACTAATATTGCATCTTTATAAACAGGATAAATAAAAACTTTCTTCCTTAAAATAATAGTTGAGAAACTTTTCTGCTGACAAAGAACTAATGATCAAATAAACAAAACCCCCCGGATGAATTACTTTAACGAATGCTTTTACGAAATACTTCCTTGTTGAAATAAAACGTTCTTCTATAAAGTTTTCGTCTTTGCGTGTGCTAGAGTTCATAAAAAATAAAACTGACATAAAATTTTAATTTCTCTAAAATATATAGGAAAGGGAAAGTATTTTGATGACATCAAAAATCCGGCCCTCGTAATTTCATGGATCTGGGCATCCCTGAATACAAATTAACAATTTTTCCAATGATGCCTGTCTGTTTATGTTTGTATATGTGTGTCCGTGGTCATTGTAATTCTTGAACAAAATAATAACATCGAATGCAATTTGGTATGATTATTAATTGATTAACGTCAGAGGTCTTTTGTTCTTTATGGTGATTTTACTGAAGAAAAGTATTACCAATTTTTTGGAACTTTTTTTACGAAAATTAAAAAAAGAGGTGTTATAAAACATAATTACTTATAAAAAGTGTTGCTGGTTTTACTTCCCTTTTGCCACACTAGATGGCGAAACCATACTAGGTTATTTAATTATTATGGCCATTTCACTATTATTATTATGGCTATTTCACAAGACTGAATTCGATTTCTTCAGAAACCCTGAGATATCGAGACGGCGGTGTTGCCAGCGAATCGTGTTCAGCCTTAGTATAGCATGGTTAAGCTCTAATTTGGCATTCAGTTTTAGTCTTTTTTGCACTGGTGAGGTGAGGGAAATCCAAGTATTTCTAATTTCTGTTTTATTAATTTCCTTGGGCTATCATTTTATGTTATAATCTAATTATTTATTAACTAATTCGTTCACAAATTGCAAATAAAGGGGAAATATAAATTATAATATTCCTAATCATTACTATGAAAATGCTTACAGTTACTTTTAATTATAAAACTTTCATATTCTTAATTTGGCGGAAAAATGGCAAGAACTAAAATATTGATCCAATTTCATTCGTTCGATGCCACACGGCTGATGAATAAAGAACAGGAAATTACTTTACCAAACAACAAATGAGAAAAGTAAATTCAATAGTTTTATAAACAGGATAAATAAGAGCATTTTCCCTTAGAATAATAGTTGGGAAACTTTTATCTTGACACAGAATTAATGATCAAATAAACATCCTGGATGAATTACTTTAACAAATGCCATTACGAAAGCTTTCTTTGTTAAAGTAAAACGTTCCTTAATAATCTAAAATAATGATAGTTTTTAGTCGCGGTGGAGTTGAAGGGAAATGAAACTGTCACATATTTTTCCATATATTTTTTGCTAAAAGTACATTTTCGGGTGTTAAATATATTTTGGTACGCTTAATTGTTTGTATAGAAGTAATTGCTTATTCGAACTATTGATGGATGGTTTTAGAAGATACTGATATTATATATATATATATATATATAAATATATATATATATATATATATATATATATATATATATATACAATATAATATGTATTGTACTTGACATACCTTCTACCAGTTACGTGTTGTGAAGTTATTTATGTAAATATTACTCGATATATCAGCCCATTTTGGTGTCCCCTCGCGCCTCCAAAGTCCCAATCTTCCCCATTCCCCCTCGATACGCCACAGCTATAAGTGACAGACTAAAAATATTTTTTATTTGTGAGATGTATTACATTAATTAAAAGACATAAACTTCCTTCCTTTCGACCAGATCGTCTGACTTACCTGAAAGTGTCTGTTTGGACGGACGGGGCAGTACAACCCAGTTTAAATGGGGCGACATCCACAGGGGCCGTACTTCCTTCCCCTACTACCAACCTCTCGGAAGCACTTTCAGACTCACATATTTAACATACCCGTACTCCGCTTGAACACTGGGACAGTATGGACAGAGCCGGAAATCGAACTCGGGTCCTCCGAGTGTAGTCCTCGTGTTCTAACCACTGGGCTGTCCCACCCCTAAATGACATAAACTTAATTTTAACAGATCAAGACTCAAAGGATTTATATTATACTAGGGGACTACGGTCCTCTGCTCGCTATCGCTCGCTAAAACCAGCAGAACGCCTCGTTTCGCTCCGTCCCTGTAGTTTAGGGCTACGTCCCATAATCGTAGTCTGAGGTCACTGCTTCAAAACGTTTTGATGGGGAAATGCGTCCTATATCAACGATAGTACACGTTCAGCAAAAGAGGTTGGTTGTTCTGATGGCCTACGTGAAAAAAAGAGTTAAAATGGGTTCAGAAATTCTTTAAACGTGTTTTTCAAATCTCGAAATTGAAAATATTCGGAAAAAAATACTTTCCCTATACAATGGTACAGGGTGGCCAAAATAAAACTGGCCCGGAAAAGTTTCCTAATGATCTTCTTGCTGTGTAGATTACGTTTTCACGAAATTCCGAAAAAACTTTTAAGGGCCAGTTTTATTTTGGCCACCCTGTATGAGACAGTAATAGAAATGCATACGTTATGATCCAAAGAAGCTAATGAATGAGCTACTAATGAATGAGCTACTAATGAATGCTTCGTTCTGATTGGTTGGTTATTTATTATATAATATATATATACAATTTCAATAAATGATCCATCTATGGTATATAAAATACAAGTAAATTAAAAATGCAAAATAGTAAAAAAAGGAAAAAAAAATACTAAAATCATAATTTGAATTTCAAGATATTTCTTTATACCACTTTTTCAATACACTTAAAAGTAGAACTTGAATGCCTACAGTCAAACAACAACATTGAACAACATTGAACAACATGCCTTCAACAACATGCATTCAATATTGCAAACTTTTTTAGTGTTTCTCTTTTTATTACCCTGTATATGCAAGGGGAGAAAAGAAGTAACAAAATCTTTCAGAAGTACAGAATGAAAAAAGTCCCTTCATTGACATTAAAAAACTGTAGCTGTTTCCAATAAAGTGGAAAGCAACCTCCATGACTAAAGAAAGCGATGATCTATTTCCTTCAAGCACTTTTTCTAAACCTCTTGGGTGTGAAGTAAATGATAAACAGAAGTTCTATTGATTCTCTTATTTCCTTCCATCTTTTTTTACTTTTCCTATCATATATTGTATAATGCATAAGGAAAGTAACGAAGCATAAGAAAAGTCAATATTTCTGTCTGTCAAGGTTGGTGATGAATTGAGAGCAATATCGCCAACTTGGCGACTTTAGAAAATGTCACTATGTTGGCGATAATTCAATAAGTCGGAAAGTTGAACTTCTTTGATAATGGCCGTCACTGAGTGGGAAGTATGAATTTAATATTTTTGATTAAAAATATAGCGGGTTTCACTACTCGTGGAGCATACATTGTATAATGCATAAGAAAACGCATAAGTTGTTACTTTTTGTTAAAACTATCCAACGAACAGTTTCAACTTAACATAAAGCCTACCTAACAAAACGCTTAAAATTTTGGCATTTTGTTAGGGAGTCGTATAGTAATTATAATTTGTTAGAGAGTCGTATATTAAATTGTTTGTTAGAGAGTCGTATATTATTTATGTCTTGTTATGGAGTCGTATAGCAATTATGTTCTTTTATGGAGTCGTATATTAACCATATTCTTTTATGGTGACGTATAGCAAGTATGTTCTGTTATCAAATATCATAATTATTATGTATTGTTAGGGAGTCATGTAGTAATTATATTTTTATAGATTCGTATAAAAATTTTATTCTGTTAGGCAGTCGTATAGTAACTATGTTTGGTTAGAGAGTCATATAGTAAATATATTTTAAGCCGTATAATAATTGTGTTTCGTTAGAAAGTCGTATAGTAATTACGTTTTGTTAACGATTCGTATTGAAAAAATATTGTATTGTTCTGGACTGATTTCCCCACTGCCCAGAGAATTTAGGAACACAAGCGGTGTAGTCAGACGGATAAGTGGGTATTTAGTACATAAATTTATGCAAACAATTATATACCGGCTTCATATTTAGTTATGCAGAATATGCAATACATATAATGCCTGAGAAAAAGGGTTTTATATTTAAAGCCTCACATGAATTGCCCTGAAACTATTTACAAAATATTTTATAGTTTATTCGCACAAGTATCGCGTAACAAAGCATCTACGTTTGTAAACAACTTGAATTTTTAAATGTCAGATATACTCACACGCACAATGGACGTATACAAATACACTTCCACAGATATATGTATGTAGCAGTTTAACTTTATAGTGGTTTATTATAAGTATCCGGGACATGGAAAGACCACTATAGTTTTGGAAAAATACTGAAAAGTAAATTACTGCTTTGAATACAGAAATATATTTCCAATGGAAGTGCAAAATACAACAAGAAAGATCAATCATGCATAAAGCATTGATTATGAAACACTTTCTAACTTCAATGCAATTTTATTTAAACATCTCTAAAATGCGATACATTCCTCGGTAATATTTTAAAAATAATCACAATACTAAATTAATATATTATATTTGAAAACTTAAAACTTCATCGAAGAAAAAGAACGTCATTCAAATGACGGCCTTGAAATATAAATTGCTTGGTTTAAACATCTCTAAAATGCGATACATTCATCGGTAGTATTTTTTAAATTATCATAACACTACAATAATTTATTATACTTGAAAACTTTAGCGAAAACAAATGAACTTTATTCAAATGACGTCATCGAAATATAAACCGCCTGGCTCTCGCTATAAAATCAGCATTTCATTCATAAACTGTTTTCTATTCCTTTCATTCATCACAGTACTATAATAATTTATTTTATTTAAAAACTTAAAACCATGGAAGTACAAGTAATTTAATTCTATGCTTGAAACTTCATCAAAAAAATCGTCCTTCTCTGTGTGAAATCAATGAATATTTCATTCATATCAGTTATATTGCAGACTGCACGAGCTAAATAATTTTGCGTTAAAGAAATTCAGCAACTTTTATACAACTAATTCTACATCTTTTGGTGTTTACATTCTCCATAAGTAAAAATTAGGTTTCGCTGTAGAAACAATCAAAGTTGGGTGATCATTTAAACTCTTATATATTGTAATGGCGTTGTTTCAGTATGTAGATGTACATAATTTAAGCAAAAATAAAGCGGTTTTAGGACGAATGCAACACTAAATATAAATTTAAAAGAACTTTAAAAATCACGATTTTGACACAGGATGGATGCCATATTTTATTTTGAAATAGGTCACGTGATCGCTTCATATAATAGTCACGGGATCTCTTCATATAATGGGCCCGGGATCTCTTCATATAAGGGTGTAATGATTATTTTAATTTTTATTTAAATAACTACTGAATATATTTTGCTGAAATTTTTTTATATATTTTATCGGATAATTTAAATATTTCATAAAACTTCATTTGTGAATTTCAAATTCGCAAAAAAATGTTTGAAAAATTAGGTCCCATAGGGTTCAATGTATTTCATTTTTTGAACTCGGTTTCAATCCAAAACTAATAGGCTGATATTATTCATTTATATTTCCATAGGTCCCACAGACCGTCTGAACAACATACTAACATTTTATTTTGATAAAATCATTTTTATGGCTGTTGTTGTGCTAAGGGACAGACAGACAGACAGAATGAACAAAGCCATAAACAAATTACAACTATGTTGTAAAGTGTTAATTACAACTATAAAAACAAGTGACAATAGAAAACGAAAAATAAATGACCGAAGTCTGCCCCGAAATGAAACTCGCCAATATAAGGCGGTTTTGGTGTCACCACAAAGCGTCTCACAAAAATTCAGGTGTTCCATCAAATTAGAAAGTGGACAAAATGGATGGTTGTAAATACTATAGATATCTTAGATAACAGAAGTCCAGTTTTCGGTTCAAGGTAGTTTCTTAGATGGGTTGGTCCTACGAGGAGTAATCTAATTAGAGGACGTCTGGGCAACCCTAACGAATGACTGAAAACTGCTGTAATGTGACTCAAGGGATCTTCCCGCCTAGAGCGTTCCATGTCCCCTATAATTCAATGGGAGAAGGTAAAATGCCAAAGCGTCCTTAAAAGAAAAATAATTATATATTTTTAATTATTTCTGCTCCCCCTAAGCTTTGGGAGATATACAAATAAGGAGATATTCTTGAGCGTCGTGATGGAATTTTTCCATCAATGTATATATCAAAAAATATTCATTAAAATTAAAACATCTTAAACTGCGTTTTACTACATTTTGGCGATATTTGGCGGTTTTTGAAAAACGAAACTAAGAGATAGATATATTTGCGCGCATTCATAGCCCGCGCGTTATGAGCGCAAGTAAAAGTTTCTGCTTCCTAAGATATAAATTTTAAATTGGAATCCAGGGCATTTTTTTATATCCCGGGATTTTTTTTAGTGTACTATTACCACTCGAATGTTTTGTTATGATATTAATGGTTTGAAAAACCATTTTATGTGTATAAAATGTGAGAAATGTAGATTAGATGTATTAGTAGTAAAAATGCGATAAACGAAGTTGATAATAGAAAGTAAGTTTTATTTGTTTCGCATACTATTGATTACACACAGTATTTGTTTCCCAAACATTTTTAAAATCGAGATTTTGTCAGTAAAGTATGTTTCAAGATTTCCTGAAATCAATTTAAACATTTTATTCAGGATATTTGTCTGTGTGTGTGAGCATATGTATGCGTATTTGTCTCCTTACCTTTGGGTGAGATAACTTAAGAACCCATGTATTTACCGTTATAAAATTTTATTTGTGAATATATTATGCAAAATATTGAACGACATTCAATAAAAAGAAATGTAAGGGAGGATATTGGTACATCCGGGAAAATGTATTGAAAAATTATTTTCTGTGTATTGAAATATTGAAGAGCACTTCAAAATAGCAGAAAAAATTTAGAATTATGTGAAAATTATTAAACAGCGCAGTTATATGCAAATGCTTGAACTTTCGGAATGCAAATAAATCCAGTTCTCTTTTCTATTTTCAAGCATCATATTTTATAGTAAGATCCTGTAGAAAACCATAAAATTCTATTCATAAAATTCATATTATTTGAATATTTTGAAATAAATTTATAACAATGGTAAGGTTTACAAAGAACTTCAGACGGATAAATCACATGTCGAAGCATTAATAAAAATATTACTTTTCTTTTTTTTCAAGGTAATTCGATTTATTTTCATTTTATTTGAACATTCGATTTATTTTTATTTCATTTGAACATTCGATTTATTTTTATTTCATTTGAACATTCGATTTATTTTTATTTCATTTTAATATAAATTTCTGTAATCCCGTAAGATGACACTCTAAATTAACACTATAAATTTTGTTCAGATTTATCAAGATAGTACATTTTGAAGAATGCATGTACAAAATATGTTTCTTTCCTCATGATCCTAATTGTAATAGGCACTCTACTGATCAACTTTTTGTATAAGTGTATTAATTAATATAAATGAATTTAATGTAAATAAATATATTAAAGTTACATATTAAGAATATTTTTGTTTATTTTTGCAAAAGTGTTATAAAAAATACCTATATCCTCTTGTTTTTCTGAAAATATTAAAATTTAATTGTCTTTGAAGTTTCATTTCATACAATTTTTTTAGTTTTTAATCAAATGCACTTGATGAAACAACCCGCTACTAACACATACAGAACATATTTCTCATGTAGTGAACTGCTTGCTATATGTTATATACTGAACCGTTATAAAAACAAATAAATTAGGTATATAACTTATCTTTAAAAAATCAAGACCAAAAGGTAAAAGAAGTTAGATTTATTATTCATTGATTTATTTTGAAATCCATATATATATATATTATTCAAAGTGAGAATTTACAAAATAGAATTTTAGAAGAAAAAATATCCAAAGAACCATCTGGAAACGAAGTTTTGTGCTTTTGAAAGAGAAATTGTTTAGCGATTAATGAAAGTCTGTTTACTGCAGCGATTTGCTTAATTATTACCAATACCTCGTTAACAATATTAACAAAATGCTATCTATTGATACATTATTTTTATATTTTATGATAAAAAAAAACTGAAATATTAATTAAAAATTATTTGAGATCATTTTCTGCAATGATAATTTGAAAAAGATATACAAAACAGCAAACAGTCGCAACAAAATGTGAAAATAAATGTAAAGGAAAAGAAAGTGTTGAAAAATCTTAACCCACGCATTTTGAACCTGTATATTTTAGAACTTTAAAAATACGTAGATTACGATTTTTAAACAAAAAAATTGCAAATAACAATTAACAAACTATCACAATGTCACATTTTTATAATTTTTTGTAACTCTTGCAAAGCGTCGTTATATCGCGGACGTGTCAAATTAGGCGACCATTTGTAGAAACGAAGGAGGAGATTCCGGGAGATACTGGCTATGCTTCTAAGATGGCTAAACAATGGAAAGGCTGCCTCTATTGGTACTAGCTCTTGGGGTTGGACCTAAACTGGAGTTTTTTTTTTATATAACACCCTACTATCACGAAGTTATTAAAAAATTGGATTTGCACTAGTGATCCGCACGGAGGGTCAAGGGTTAAATCGCTTCTAATAGTGATTACCACTCAAAGAGTAAGAAAAGAAGGCGTGGACCTAAAGTGATTAACAGCTGACGAACAGAAATAGTTAATCAGCGACAGATGTTTGATCCTTTCTTGTCAAAACCAAGTGAGCAGAGTGAGATGTTAAATCCGGATTTCTAGTATTGTGAAAGTTGATTGGGGATTCCAAGGAACCAATGGCCTATGGATTCTGAGAGCAAAACAACTTTCTCAAATTTATGGTGTAAAGTCACTAATTATCTCAATGCAATACTGGAGGGTCTCCATCTCTACATCAAAAGCCTGTCTGTTTTTTTTCGACAGAAGCATAAAAGGATATGAGACTCGAAAAGACTCTTGAACTTTCTGGTGTATAAACACCAGAATGGGGCTTGTCCGTTCATAATGCAACCAATTATGTTTCGGATATTAAAGTGCCAATGGTCTCTGAGGCACACAGAATGTCCGAAGAGAATATCTTAAAATATCTGTAGTTGGCTCTTTCTTGAATACAACATCTACAAGATTTAGAATTGCCTCGATTTGAAATATCCTCAAGCGGTTTAATGATTTAATAATTTCCTGCCCTCTATCATGCACAACCTTATCCTATAGTCTGGATTCTTTGAATAAAACCATATTAAGTCTTTACATTTCCAGTGATAGTTTGATTTTAATACAGAAAGGGTCCTCAATACCATAAGTTTTAACAGCTTTATCCTTTATAATAACTTTAATACGATAATTTTTTGTTAATAACAGCATGGCATAGATTGGAGTAGAATTGGTAGCTCCAGTAATATGCCTCATTTCCTAGTTTTTGTAAAGTTTCCATTTTGGTCACAGATTGGTCATTTGACGTTTTAATTGGTTCACAACATGTGATTAAGTGTGAAATGAAAGTTTTATAGGGAATATTTACAGTTGATCTGGTACTTTACCCTAAAAAGTCAACTAAACGCTTTAAGATAGTAATCCTGCTAAAATAACGATTTGATACTGACTTTATATATGACATTCAATTTAGTTTGTTGTCAAAAGTCATGCATAAGCATTATTAATCGTGTCAATGATTGCAATCGCAACATTCCTATACCTCACTTCAGGGCAGAATCCCTAGTGGACTTCCGAGAAGAAAATAAATAGAAACAGAAAAAAAATACAGAAATAAATAATAATAACTTAATTTGTCGGTGGCAAATTATGGCAAGAGGTTTCTAAAAATGGAGTTTTCAAAATTTTGTAAAAATTCGCTAATTATGTTTTTACCAAAATATTTTCCTTGAAATATCCATTTCTCAGAATTTACAATAGATAAATTTTAGTGAATGACTGATATGGATTTAACTTTGAATTTCACAGTGGGTAGGGCTTTACTAAAGTTTTTCACTTCTGGTTCTTTTCCGGTTTAGATGAAACCTAAAAAACCATTTTCAGGATTTCCCTTAGTTTTAGTTTCTGCCTAAATTGGGTTTGTAGGAGATTGAAACAATTTACCTCTACGTGGTGATCTCTAGGTAACGCAACAGAGTGCAAATTCTTAATTTTGATTAAACAATTTCATAACAACAAAAGCAATCTTATACATAAAAAGTTTTAAAAGCAGTGACCCACTTTGTCGTGCTTTAACTTTGATTCTAAACTTTAAAAGCCGAAAAACGTATTTGCACAAATAAAGAGCTAAATACAATACAATTCTGAAGACGTTGGGGATTTTTGGTTCTAGTTTTGCTTCCAACTTCAAAAACTTCTGAAAGAGACTATTCAAAGGAGTATAAAAATGCTTAACTGTTCCGTTAAATATAAAGTGTACATACCAATTGTCACTCCTTTATAAAATTCTTGTTTTATTGTGCAATTGCGTAAGTTTATAAAATAAAGCATACTGATTATTTTAAATATATATTTTGTCGGATATACTTGGATTTTCTTCAAGAGTCAATCAAGTATAAAAATCAAATACTAAATATGATTTTAATATATTTTTTTAGATCCCATTTTACAACAGTTTGCAACAACCGTATGAACACACAAAAGTTATGTAACTCCCTGAGAATATGGAAAGGAACAAATGTATTATTACAAACATTCTTATGTTCCATCCGTCTCAAGTTCTTATTTGCGAATAGGGAAGGAAATAATGTGAAAGAAAAGAATGGCAATTTATTATATTGCCATTCCGATGAAATGAAAGTAGACTTGTTTCCAATTATGTACGAGTGGAAATCACCCTCCGAGATTTAAGTGGTGTCCCATTCCAAGTCATTTTTATGTATCTACTTGAATATGATATGGATAATAAGCACCTGAAGGAGTTTCATTGATTGCCTTTTTTGAGTCTTTTCCATTGATTGCTTTTTCTACTAGACCTATCCCCATAGACACGTACTGTACGGTCTTCTTTAACAATGTTGAAAAAAAAATGCCCCAAAGTGTGTAAAGAACTTTGCTGCCCCAACCGGGAATCGAACGACGAATTTTCGTACTGCCAGTTGACGCTGTACCTTTGAGCTATCGGGATGGAATTGTAAGCTTTTATCGTCGAAGTGGACAGTGCATTCTCAATCCTCTATGTCAAATTGGCGTGCAGCAGGCAATCTGACTGACCACCTCCTGCTATTTCTACCTCAGGTTAGCCTCCTGATGTTATTTTTGCCCACGAGGTTAGCTTCTTTTATGATCGTTGACCTCACGATTTGAATTCGGCGCTCAATATAACAGAATCCTATAAATCTGTGCTAGTCGTACTAGGGTCACTTTCAAACGTCTGACATCCTTGTACTATCCTACAGGATTGATTTGTTTCAAGCGTTATTGTAAAGAATCCTGCTACCCCTCTCGGGAATCGAACCACTGATCTTTGTACGGGCCAGCCAACGCACTACCATTAAGCTACTGGGATGGAATTGCAAGCTCTTATCGTCGAAGTTTACTCTGCCAATGGATCAGTGACAGGTTAGGTGGAGGTCCGCGGTTAGATTCGTGATTAGAGCACGAGTTCTTTTAAAACGCTGAAAAGACTCAAAACTCTCAAGTAAAATGCAGTAGGTTACTGACCAGAGTTTAAAAAATCTGATGTGGGCTGCCCATGATATTCCCTACAGACTCAAATCTGTTTTCTCCTGCTTTCTTTTTTAATTATTTTGAGTTTAAATGCACGAAATTCACACGGTTAAGTATTTGAAATTAAACTGACTTTGCAATTTTAATTCAACGATCATTTTTATTTGGTGACGACGTATTTTCAAAGTCGACATTGCAAAAATATGAAAATTCTTAAATATACCAGAAACGGCTAGTCCTAGAGTAATGGGATTGGCCTTTCTTTTCATTGGCAAAAATTGCGTGTAAAGCAAGCATTTAATTGATACATTTAAACATAAGTTATTTTAGATTTTGAGAAATTTTGAGGGTCATTTCGCAAAACAGGGCAGGTTTTTTTTTTCGAACCGTACCATAATCTATTAAGCACCCGTGTAATCTACAAATGACTTATCCAACAGCTTTCATGAATTTTCGTCGAATAGTTTTGAGCTATAGTGGATACATACATTGAACAGACACACACAGAGACAGACGCACATAGAGACAGACACATAGATCGACACTTACACAGATGTCACACTAAAAATAGTATTTTCCTGTCCTGGAGTTCTCGAAGCGGTCCTTCGAAAACTCGAGTTCCGATTTTTGGCATGATTTCAATACTTTCCCTATACATTACCATGCATTGTAGAGAAAGTACGAATTCCGATTTTCAAGATAGCTGAGAATCCTGCTATCACTAAGCCTCGAAGAACATCGACGTCACATTCTGCTTTCGAACTTCAACCAAGTCTGAAAGATATTCCTTCATCCCATATCGTCCCTAATGCATCGGGATTTGCAAGACTCCTCAAGAATCTGCTCACTGGTCCTCCAATACTTTCATCTTCAACGAATAAAATGGTCAATGAATTCATCACCTTTACGCCACCAAGTACTTGTATACAAAATGTAAATGAATATGGAGTGTCATATTTGTACTTTGTTAGTTTTACAGTATGTTAAACAGTAATTGAACTTCCTAGGAGAGCCTGGGGTTACAAAGGGTTAGATGCCTGCGTTCATCAAAGCCCCCCAGCATGGATTCGAAACAACAAAGCAGAATTTGATCATTAATTGTTAATATAAATACAAATATATATATATATTCTATTCTACAGCTATCTCTGTCTACTGTTATCCCCACTGCGCGTTCACTGCAGGCGGCCCAAACTCTAGTTGTATCAGCCGATTTAAGTTTATATAGACGCAAACCCATTGGGTCGGCTCCTGAGCTCGGAATAATAAATAAATAAATAAATAAATATGGCAGCAACTTTCATCTCGCGGATGCTCCAACAGAAATGATGTCATCCTGGATTAAAATATGCAATGGAATGACGAGGTTGTCCAGATATAGAGTATAATGTTGATTTGAAATCTGAAGAAAACATAGTCGTCTTTTGTCATAATTTTCTTTTGCTGTTTAATGTATTTCTTGATTGAAGCTGTAATACATAAAAATACCGATATATAAACTTGAATAACATTAATATAGATGCATTTAATATTACACACTCTATTTTCATATTCAATTCTCCGTATTTGCCCCCATAATAACGTAATATACAATAAAAAGACTAATAGTTACGAAAGAAATGGAACGTTCTGTTGTCTTTTTTTTTTCAGATTTTTTTCAGATTTTTTCTTCTGCTTTCACATTTAGATAAAATACGTTTCCAAGATTATGAAGGACCAGCGATTTTGTCAAAATTCCGATTTATATCTAAACTCTATACATTTTTGAGACTTTTTCTGCTTTCACGTGTACGCAGTATACGAAACTTGCCACCCAAATTAGGTCCAAATTGCTTCAGTGGTTTAGGAGTTTACAAAAGGCCAACGTTTTAGCACCCACAGACACATCCACCCTACCCATCTACTTACCTACAGCACCTACTTATTTACGATAAGACTTTAATTCAATCACGACCGCCAAACTTTTCTTAGGCTACGTCGGTTAAAGTAAATGTTTGCGAATTCTCTACTGCCAAAGCATATTTATCAGAAAAAGTTGTACAAGTCGCAATTACTCCGCACTAGGAAAATATCATGTGCAGTGAATTGATATTTATTAAAACGAAATGTCACATTTTTACTGGCGATATGATGTAAAACTAAAAAAAGTGATTGTATGTGTAACACTATTTGATGTCATTAAAAATAAATAAAAATAAAATTTTCGCAGACTTTTATGTTGGATGCTGGATTACGTCTAAAATCAAATGGGTACTAATATTCACCCACTATGACAATCATACAAAATTTTGTTTGAGATCCAGATATAGATCGTGATATATCATATTTACAGGCACAGGCACTCAGACATACTTACTCAACACAGATACACACACAAATTATCCCTAAAACATGCGATCAATATTCAGGAATGCTTGAATTTGTTATTTCGCTTAAAGCCGAATTCGAATTTCAGAACAATATGCACTGTTCAATGTATGTAAGGAAAGTGAAGTTTTTTCTATTAAGACGTAAATGGAAAGCACCCCTCAGTGACTCAATTGGAGGTATAACCCCTTTTAGCACTTTCTCTGAACCTCATGGGTGTGAAGTGAATACTAAACATAAACAGAAGTTTGATTGATTGATTCTCTTATTTTCTGCTACTTTCTTTGGCTTCCATGGGTGAATTTCTCTAAGTATTTGTACCCCCAAGCATACATGTACAATCTTACCCGAAACTATATGAAGGTATTTAAATTAAGGATCTAAATTATGAAGAATATACTATACATGTATATTAGTATAAATTAAAGGGCTAACATTTTTAGTTGCCTTTTTCAATCTATATTACAGAAGGATTTTATTGATTACCAGCAGTATACCCGTTCTTCGTACGGAGTATATAATATAAATAAACTTAAAATTCACGATCATGTGCAAATTCCTATAGTATACTAAATGATATTGTTAATAAAAATATTATATTAAAATACTTAATTTATGATCCTAAAAAGAAGTTTAAGAATCTCTGTTCTCGCTATACAAAATTATCTTCAAGGACAATCTGAAGTATAAAACGTATTGGTACTGTTTCTAAACAAATGTACAAAAAATATGAAATTGAACCGATATATTCAAAATAAAATCGCTAAAATTGCATGGGACCCGTACTACTTATAATTTCGCATATTAGAAGATATACCCGTATATTAGTAGAAGAATAATCGTTAACAATATGTGAGTTTCTAAAATATTTGCCAAAATGAAACAGATCACGTAATAAATTGAAAATATCAATAATTCCGTAATCTTTAAACCTAAAGATCGTAATTCATTCCAATATATGCCAATCTATGTCAAATATATGTCAATATACCTTTACTACTTATACTCTCGTAGATTAGAAGATATACCCGTGAAGTTGTAGATTACCGGACGTATAATATATGAGCTTCAATAATTTTTGATAAAATAAAACAAAGACGTAATAAATTGAAAATATCAATAATCCCCGAAAACTTCAATATTAATAATGTTTAAACCTAAAGACCGCAATTGATATAATCCAGTCAAAAACTTAATATCAGTGAAATTTATTTTGTATACATATCTTTGTTATTTAAATCGGAAAAGATTTAATAAAAATCGTCTGGTGCATAAACACATTGGATTTAAATCCGTTGCTAAGCGACGTGATATAATTTTCTTCAAATAAATGGGTTGAAAAAATATCGTCCGTATAATGCTATCTCTATGGAAGATTTAATTGTTCATTTTTAATTAATATCTAGACAACTCCTGGTCTTAGAAACTCGACACATGGACTAAATTTTAAGTGGGAATATTTGAAGGCTATCCACAAGATTTCATTAAATTCGGATCAGCCATTCTTTCGAGATGATGAGATAGACAGACATACAAATTTTCAATTTTATTTATATATATTTGTAAATATTTATAATAAGGTAGTTTGCATTTATTTGCAACCAAAATACTGAAATTTATATTTTAAACATATTTAAATATTTGTTTACATATATTGGAAATTTGGGTGATATGAAATGAAACTCAGAACTACCCATAGGGGCAGGAAAAAAATCAAATTTGGTATGGATGTCGAATCATGAGAGAGCAACAAGCGCGAAACGCCTATATCCAGGATTGTTCTTTGATAGTATCTTCATCTTTGACATTATTTTACTGTTTCCTATGGAGTATATAGGTTTAAGTTTTTTTTTTAAAGTTTATATAGTCTGAGATTCCTGATATGACATTTCAATACACATTTGAGTTTTTGCAGGTTAGGAGGGTTCACATAGATCTGGAAAAATTTAAGCTGTTTGGCAGTTTAGATTGTTGTTTTAGGATATTTATTTATTCTGGTTCCTGATTTTATTATTAGCTCAAGGGCACTAGAAGAGGGATTGACCGGATTTCAGTTATTCTAAGTTGAGAACAAACAGCAAGGGGTCTCTTGCGATCTCTACCCTTTCGATGATCATAGTTATGTAGACTGAATATTAGTTCATTGGGAACTGTTGGCAATTTACTGAAAAGGTTTACCTCATTTTTTTTATGGGTACTTATGGTTTTGATTTTAAAGTCCCTCCTTATAACCGAGTTCCTTAAGTATCTATTGGCTTTTCTAATCGTCCTGAAAATTTTAATTTGCTTGAGTGTGTAGTTGTATTTTACAAATTGATATCAAATTATATATCAAATATCAAACTTGAAGGGGGGGATCATAAATGTAATGCAGTACAACCGGCAGCAGCACCTCATCAACATATCGTCGTGCCGTCATTGTGTCTCTGATACGAGCCAGAGGTGACCGGCTATCGAAACCGATTGCACCCCAAATCATAGTGCCGCGTTGTTGAGTAATATGGCGTTCAACAGTCGCAGCAGGATTGAATTAATTCCCACGTCGCCTCCAGATTCTCACACAGTGACTGTCATTCGACAAACAGAACCGAGACTCGTCACTGAACAACTACCCTGTCCCATTTAGTCGTCCAAGAGGCTCGGGCCCGACGCCTGATTTGTCGTTAACGGCAGTCTTCGTAAAGTACCATTTGAGTGCAAGCCGCTTTCGGTCAATCGTCAAGAAACTGTTTTCGCTTATATTGGAACATCCAACGTACCCTACAAATTCTGAAGAATGTCGACAGTCGTCGTTTGTGGGGTCGCCACCGCATGCATTCGAATGCGTTGATCAACAAGTGCTGATGTACTTCTGGATGTACCTGTACCACTGCGATGATTCACATGTCCTTCTTTAATTCATCTTCTTCAAATTCCTTGCACGGTGGGTGCATCTACGCGTGTTTCGTTGGTGATACGTCGGTGCGACTACTCAGCCGTACTTAAGCCTAAAATTAATCCCCTCGCACTATCGTCCAAATGCTGAAATGAACTTCGGTGTCATCGGCGAGGCACCCCTCTTCAACAACAAGTGTCTTCTGAAACGAAAATCAGATCGGAAAACCGGTTTCCATAGGCGATAGAGAGTAACAACTGTTGATTGCCGTTTCCATCTCTTTTATCCCACGTTCTGTTTACGTGGCCTACTTGCATTTCAGATCATTTGCATACATCGACCAGATACCTTTCTTTCTCAATTTTCATAATTATACGACCAAAAGCTGCATGGTGTTGCATTTTCTATGTCGGGTATCGCATCAAATAAGACACTACAATGCGTACTCAAATATCGTGCTCCTTTACTGGATTAGTCGATTGGTGTCGTGTCCCTGACTCATCATGGAAGGCGATTTGCCATTGCCTCGTTGCCAGAGAGTACCCTAAGAAGGTTATATTGGAATTCTGCACCCATTTCCACTCAATTTTGACTGGAATGCAGTCAAAATAACATCCACGGGGACAGTATCCACCTTCCCCTGCCACTATCCTTTGAGGAATCCTTTCGAAGTTACAGATTTAAAAAGCCTATAACGGTAATAGATTTGGCAGCTCCGAGAATCGAACTCGAGGCTTCCCACTGCTATTTGCGTGTCTGGGCCATCCCTTGTCTTCTTTATTGTATTAAAAACACTTACCATAAAAACATTGTATTAAAATGTTTATTGTATTTAAAACAGTATTAGCCATAAACTAAAACTATTCGAAGTTTCAGTTGAATAAAACAAAACAATTAAAAAACGTTTTAAAATCCTGCGAATCTAAAAATTAAATTGGGCTTATTAAATTGGCATGAGTACAAATTTAAACAGTATCATTTAAAATATACTGGTTATCTTGAGGGAGATATATATATGCTGTTACATGTGGGTATCTTCTATGTAAGTGGAAAAGTGGAAATATCGCCATCTTTCTCCACCATTTAAAAATATACATAAACTTTCAAAAAGGCATGCAGGAAATTTATATTACAATCATTCATTCCTTTGATGTGCGTCATTTTTCATTGTTCCATACAACAAAGAGAAGTTTGTCAATAAAAAGTACAAGCGTACAAAATAAAAAAAAAATATTATTGTCTTTTCTAAAAAAAAAAATGGAAATTAAGCTATTTTTAATGACGTGTAAAGCACCTTCCATGATTTCAGTGGTAATTCGTTTACTCCAAGTAGTAATTCGTTTTCTAAACGCCATTGGGTGTGAAATGAAAGATAAATAGCAGATGTTACCGTATGTTCAAAGCTTCTTTTCGGCTTTTATGGATAATATGCATATTTATGCATAGTAGCACATTACTTGTATTATCTCAAAATCCCCGTCTTAGGGTCCACTTTCAATATCGAATTAAATACTATCATATCACATTTCCAATATATAGATGTTCTTCAGCTATACAGACGAAGGACGGTTTTTCATGTCTACTGAGATAAGAGTTCATTACTGTGAGACCAGAAATTGTTCTCACATGAGACACTTTTATTTGAGTATTTATGATGGCCAGAATGTGAAATGAGGCCATTGGGTTGAGAAGAACCAATGAGCGCCAAGGGGAAGAAGGGCGGAGCTACCCCCCTTGGCGCTCATTGGTTCTTCTCCACCTAATGGCATCATTTCACATTTAGCAAGGCCCCTTTCAGCCCCTCTGGTCTGGCACCCCTAAATTTATAGTATTATGACCTTAAAGTTCACGTTGTCATAAACCCCGGTGCCAGCAAGACTACCGCTTTCTTTGCCGTTCTGGCCACCATAAATACTCAAATAAAAATGTCTCATGCGAGAACAATTTCTGGTCTCACAATTACAATGTATGTATTTTATAAATTTATCATTCAATTTACATCCCGTAGTTAAAAGCTCTGATCAATTTGTGTCCGACGATGAAGCTGTAAACAAAATTTCCTTATGCAAATATTAAAAAAAATGTGTGTTAAATTTTAAACAAAATATTCAATTGCTTTATAAAAAAACACTGATCCAAGTAACTCCTGATAAACTTATACTTACGTAATTTCCCTATTATCATTAAAGAAGAAGTATGGAATAATTAATATCCATGTCTGTGAAAATTTTCAGAATCATTAATTTCCAATTCCCGGTGGTATTTAATGAGACCCACGTGATTTGTTACAAATTTGGTTATTGTATGAATTGATTACACAAAATTTTGGCAGCTATGGTGCTTTGACCGTTGTCCCAGATTACCAAAATAGCCAAACAAGTATATTTCCAGCTTCGTTTAATGGTAGATTGTTTCAGAGATCGACTTTATGCATGTTAAATCTTCTCTGTGTTGTTCGAATTTGTATGGTTTTACTATAATTCAATCTGTAGTTGCTCATTTTATTTCGGTGAAAGTCTTTTAACAGATTTCGGCGAAATATTCCATTAAATGCAACTTTTAATGTGGCCAATAGAATCAGTTTGATTTTGTCGAAATGTAACTGATGTAGTAAATTTAGATTTATTAAAGTCATTTTGATTCATCCAGATTTATCACCCGGAGTTCAGACTGTTTTCATAAAGCTCTGCACAAGGCGTTTATAACCATAGACAAAATCGTCAAATGCTGTGAGACTGCGAAGTTCCGGAGTCCCATCTGTCCTGCTTATTGTACCTTTTTTGCCATAAAAGTTTTATAGGGGGCATTAGAATTTAATTTTACCTAGAAAGTCTTGTAAAGGTTAATACAGCCCCGGTTCTGCCTTTTATTTAAGTAACTGGAAGTATATGTCTCTATGTCTCAGATGAATTTTATTTTTAAGGGCAGTTATCATCTTTTAGAATAAGTTGCATATTCTGATCCTCATTTAGAGCAAGTCTAGAATCATATACAGAATGGCCGTAATTAAAGTAGAGGTGTTTAGAGCTCGATAGTGAGAAAACTGCTGTGCCAAACTCAACCAAATTTGCAGTAAATAATACTTAGACCATGGGGTTTTGATTTTTAAAAGAAAATCAATAGTTCGGATTTTTGCCACCGCGGTCCAAAGTGGCGCTGCAAGCTCTATTTTTGGAATAAAATAGGCATAGGAAGTACAGAAATTTAACATTTTACACTCATTTTGAAAAGGACATCACATTTATATTTTATACGTATTTAGTACATTTTATATTTACATTTTCATCTTACATTTACATACGTATGACATTCATTTTTTACTTTCCTTATATACATAATGTATAAGGAAAGTATTGTGACGGGGTCAAAAATTCGAATTCGAGTTTTCGACGGGAGAGCACGTTTCAAGCATCCCTGATCACGAATCAAACATTTTTGAAGTGATGTCTGTGTGTGTGTGTGTGAAAGTATGTGTGTGTGTGTGTGTGTGAAAGTATGTGTGTGTGTGTGTGTGTGTATGTGTGTGTGTCAGTGAGTCTGTGGAGACGATAACTGACGAACGAATGGACCGATTTGAACCAAATTTGGTACAAAAACCACAATCCGTAAACACTGGATGCCTATTGTTTTTGTACACAATCGAATGTTCAGAACCCCCTAAATTTTCGAATCAAATTTTGAAAAAATCGTCAAAAAATCAAAACCACTAATAAAGTTACGCAAATAGACATTTCTTCTGTACTTTTTCATTAGAAAACGATTGACATAAATTTTAGAACGCTAACATGAACCGTTCTCGAGATATTGTACATTTTTAAAAAAAATTATCAAAAAGTCATATAAAATAAAAAAAAAATATTTCCTATTGAGAAGCAGGTTAACTTTTCATATGTAATACCATGCGATAAATTGAGTGACATCATTCTCGTGGATCTAGCTCGTTCCATTCATGAAAAAAGATACTTTGAATAATACTTTTGTATTTGAAAGCCAATAGTCATTTATCTGCTGCAAGAATAACTTATTTCTTAGTACATAACGCTTGGCGAGATTTTGGCGACTTTTTTTTAATGTTGCCAAATTAACGAAAATCTCGCCAAATGGATAAAAATGACGCTAAATCAATGAAAATGACGACTAATTGTCGAAAATTCAATATCTTGGAAAGAATATTAGTATCTACTATAAGAAAAACCTATTTTTTTACTGTAAAAGTAGTAAATTCATTACATTATATAAGGAAAGTCATGTGTTGCCCACATCAGATTTTTTATATTGGCATCATTTACATGTGTGATTCAATATGTTTTCCTTGCATGTGTTCCAAAAAGTGCATATTCTGAACAGCATTCTCTATTGTGGAATGCAGCAGATCTCCATTGATTTGCTTGACGTGCAATGTTATTCGGTTCTTTAAAGTGGTCAAATTACCCATATTCCCTTGGTGTACCAAGCGTTTTACATGACCCCACAACTAAAAGTCACAAGGGGTCAGATCAGGCGAAAGGGCTGGCCACTTCATAGGAAACGCTCGACTAATTATTCGGTTGTTGGTAAAATGCTGCCGTAGGACTTCCTGTACGCACAATTCATTATGAGGGGGGTGCTCCATCCTGCATAAATATCGTGGATTCAAGACATCCACGCTGTTGAAGTTGCGGAATAACAAAGTTCAGCAGCATTGTTCGATACTTCTCAGCATTGACGGAACTTTCTGTACTTCCTATGCCTGTTGTACTCCAAAATTGGACCTTACAGCGCCACTTTGGCCAACGGTGGCAAAAATCCGAATATATTTTTTTTTTAAATCAAAACCCTATGGTCTAAATAGTATTTACTGCAAATTTGGTTGTGTTTGGCCGAACAGTTTTCTCACTATAGGGCTCTAAACACCTCTACTTTAATTATGCTCGCCCTGTACAAAATATATTTATGCAGTACATCTGACTAACAAACTTCAATTTGTGAACACCGAGACTCAGATTTATCTCTTTTA
Organism: Amaurobius ferox; assembly: GCA_951213105.1. Taxonomy (NCBI): domain Eukaryota; kingdom Metazoa; phylum Arthropoda; class Arachnida; order Araneae; family Amaurobiidae; genus Amaurobius; species Amaurobius ferox. The sequence continues at coordinate 35,007,931 of OX578135.1, read as the reverse complement.
TATTTCAAACAACAAACACATTTGCGTGCATATGCAGGCACATATACACGCATATCTGTACACGCACACCAATATCAAAGAGACGAGAATACACGAAAAATACATATAATATAAAGTTCAAATTTATGGCTGTTTAATGTAAGTAGATTTACATGTAAATGCCACACCATATTTACATGTAAACACTGTGCACTATGCATTTAATTTATGAAGGATCATTCTACGTAAAATGAGCACAGCTAGTAGTTTGCCATTTTATTATATCTTTATATTCCCATCATAGTAAGTACTTTTTGTGTGTTTACCAAAACAGTATTTAGCTTTTTATTATTTGCCACCATATTTGATCTAGATCTATTTTTTTTTTTTTGCCAGGGAGGGTCAAAATTCGGGTTTTCCGTGGTTCGCGGAACTGCCTATAACTCCATAACTATCCAAGATAGTTAAATAAACATTCACCCTTAAAAGTAAATGTTTTGAGCTTTTTGAATAGGTACTTAATGTGCGTTTAGTATTTAGTTTATTAAAATAAAAATGGACTTAAATTCAGTAAACATCGTATGCAAAATTGTCATTTTCAGGTAGCTATAACTCCAGAAGGGCTATAATCCAGGAATGAAATATGTTTTCCTCACAAACTACAGGAAGTCAGATTTTAGCTTATCAAGAAAACAATCCATATCGTATCCTTTTCACTGGTTAAGGTCAGATACCTAGAAAGAAAGACCTGATAAAAATGTGAAATTCTGTGTCTTAACTATTCTTTTAATATCCTATAAGTGGTATAAATTTCCTTTAGTGGTTCAGTTTGATTTCAGAGTTAAAAGGACTGCACTGTGGTTAAAAAGAAACAAAAAAACTCTCTCGATATACAAAAATGTACGCTTTTATGTTGTTATTATGAGCAAATATAAAGCATATCATTAAAAACATTTTTCAATTAGATTTTTAAAAACTTTATATATATATGATATTTTGAGCTTATCTTATTGGTTAGTTAGGGTAAATAAGATATTTCCAATTTTTTTAGAAAACATAAAAAATTAAGTTTATGTTTCTCTTTTATAGAGTGCGTGAAATCTGGTAGAAATTATGTCTAGTAAGAAATATTCAACATACAACATTTAAAATATAATATATCTGATTGTTTTAAATTATATATATCACATTTTCCCATAATAATAATCTGTAAATGCGTAACTTTTTGTTTGCAGTGAGTGTGATTTTTGTACTACACTTTGACTTTTCATAATTCTAAAACCAGACAGAACCACGAAACGATGTTCACACCACTTATAGTACTAATAGAGTTTCTAACAAAAAAAATTCAAAATTTTGACATGTTCCCAATATATTTGACCTTGAAATGTGCAATTTTTGAAATTTTGACATGTTTATTGTCAAAAAACAGTAGAAAGAGGGTGTTAAAAAGGAATCTTTTCTTGATAAGCTAAAAACTGTGTTCTTTTGGTTTGTCAAGAAAAAATATTAGTTCCTGGTTTTTATCCCTTCTGGAGTTATAGCCAGCTGAAAATGTCGATTTTGCAATTCATATTTGGTGAATTTAAGTCAATTTTAATTTGGTTAAACTAAAAATTAAATGCAACTTAAAAAACTATTCTCAAAGATCAAAATGTTTACTTTTGTGGAAAGGAGGAGTGGGATTTTGTATATTCAACTTTGATAGTTACAGAGTAATAATCATTTTCGCGAACTCCAGAAAACCCGAAATTTGGCCCGTCCCGGAAGGTAATAATAGGCCCAAATAAAAAATAATGACGAATTAAAGAAAAAGAAACTAGAAACTGTTTTGGTCTACCCACGAATGGTACTAACTATGGTAGAAATATAAAAAAATAATGAAATGGTCAGGCAAACCCCTGTGCTCATGTGGAATGACCCTGAAAACGAAATAGCTAAAAATATATTAAAATTAATTATATTTCTAAAAGAGACAAACAGAATGGAACTGCTGGTATGTCCAAAATTGAAAATTAAATTGTTATTAAATAGTGTAATTCTGAGTAAGGTTGGCTTTAAATAACAAAAAATCAAATCAAATGTATTGATAATTAAAATATATTGATTCATCTTAAGAAAGAAAGAAAAAACATATGTCTTCCGTCATATTTGCAATTTTCGTCTAAAAACCTTCAAAAAGAAAATACATCTCAATTACAGAATAAACAGGACTATTTTTTCCTTTTTTTTTATGAGTGAGTTTAGAACACAAAAAATAATTGGCGAGATGATTTTGTTATCATTTGCTCGAAATTAGGAAAGAAACTGACAACTCAAGATATGAGTAAATGATGGTGTTATGTTACAAAAGTCTCACGACTATTAATATTAATTACGTAGCAATTAATAGCATATGTTGAAAAGTTTAATAACTGACATGTTAAAAACTGGCCAATAATAAATTACTTAATAATGAGATAATTTAAAATCATTATTTTTTTTTCTTTTATATATATATATATATATATATATATATATATATATATATATATATATATATATTCCATATATAGAGAAGTCTATTATATCATTTGTGTATACTACCGGCAGAAACATAACACTCGCTAAATATTTGAAAACAATATTTTTATGAAATTAGTTTGAAGTAAAAAAAAATGAAATATTACAAATTTGTATTATATTGAATTATAGTAAATAATTGTTTTATCTTAGCTGGTATTTAAAGAAATTGCAAAATGCCAGTTATTCTTAATAACACAAATTTCCAGATATCGTGATACCCGTTTGTTAAAAATATGTACCGATGTACTGTGCCACAAAAATTCGACGAATCTGCTACTACTGAAATTATAATTTGACGTCCCACTTTTGACTGTTTTCGTTACAAATTTTATTTAAACAATCTCCTGAACATACCCATGTAAACGTACACATGTATTTGTTAAACAAATGCTGATATGCTGGCCGCACTGAGAAAACCTCATGTAGGTGGCCCTATAGTATTGCTGAAATCGTAATTTCTATTTCAACTTTAAACAATTTGTGGTGAACAATTAAACAAGAAAGATCAATCATGCATAAAGCATTGATTATGAAACACTTTCCAACTTCAATGCAATTTTATCTAAACATCTCTAAAATGCGACACATTCCTCGGTAATATTTTTAAAATTATCATAATACTACAATAATTTATTACATTTGAAAACTTCATTGAAAACAAATGAACTTTTTCAAATGACGCCATTGAAATGTAAATCGGCTAGTTCTTTAAATAAAAGCAGCATTTCATTCATAAACATTTGTCCATTCATTTCATTCATCACAATACTATAATAATTAATTTTATTTAAAACTTAAAATCATGAAGGTATGAGTCATTTAACTCTATGCTCAAAACTTCATCAAAAAATCGTTTGCTTCTCTGTAAAATCAATGATTGTTTCATTCATATCAGCTATTTTGCAGACTCCATGGGCTAAATAATTTTGCGTTAAAGAAATGCAGCAATTCTTATACAACTCATTCTACATCTTTTGGTATTTACATCCTCCATAAGTGAAAAGTAGGCTTTGTTGTAGAAATAATCAAAATTGGATGACCATTTGGACTCAACTATATTGCAATTGCGTTGTTTCAGGATGTAGATGCACAGAATTTAAGCAAAACTACAGCGGTTTTAGGAAGGATACAAAACTAAATATGAATTAAAACGAACTTTAAAAATCCCGATTTTGACACAAGATGGATGCCATATATCATTTTGAAGTGGGTCATGTGATCTCTTCATATAATGATCACGTGATCTCTTCATATAGAGGATGTAATTATTATTTTAATTTTTATTTAAAAAACTACTGAATATATTTTGCTGAATGTTTTTTATATATTTTAGGGGATAATTTGAATATTTTCTTAAACTTTCGAAGCAATTTGTGAATTTTAAATCCGCTTAAAAATGTTTGAAAAATTAGGTCCCATAGGATTCAATGTATTTCAATTTTTCAGCCCGGGTTCAATCCAAAACTAATTGACCGATATTATTCATTTATATTCCCATAGGTTCCACAGACCGTCTGAACAATATACTAAAATTTCATTTTGATAAAGTCTTTTTTACGGCAGTTATCATGCTAACGGACAGACAGACAGACAGACAGACAGACAAAATGAACAAAGCCATAAACACTTTTCAACTATGTTGTAAAGTGTTAAAAAAGAGAGATTGAAGGTAGTTTAAACACATTGCGTTGATACTTTGCCGCAATAACCCACCATTAAATCTTTAGTACGAGTTCCTGGAATAAAATATATTAACCTGATACTACACAATTAACTGCACCCATTTTAACTTTAAAATACATATTTATTAAGCACCTTATAATAATAATTAGATTACAACAATTATACTTATATATTTAAGGAGGAGACTGGACATGTGAGACTAGACATGCAAAAATTCCTAAACTGACTATGAGATTTTATATATGTTTTTAAGCACATACCTTCTTGTTGTCGTTAGACGTTTAGGGATCATTGGTTGTTAAACCACCGCATCATCACTACACTGTATGAGAACCTTGATGCATCTCTTTATGCGACTGTGCCGACTTTAATGCATATTTGCATCCCGACTCCAACTGAACTTCCAACTGTATTCTCCAACTTTTCTGTTCTTCTCTATAGAACTTTCTGCATGTATATTTCGACACTAACTGCTATCAATTATTTTCTCCAATTGTATCTTACATCTCTGAATCTAAATTGATTTCTTTTACATATCTCTGTAGTAACTATGTAGAACCTTCGACCGATTGCCACCTCTTTTTGCCTGAGGACTCTTCGGCGACATTTGGTTGACCTCAGGGCGACGCGCGGTAACACTCCTTATTGGTTAACCTTTTAACCAATCCCATGGTTTTTCCTTTAGCCTCCAGTTAGTGCTCTGGCTCGACCAAACCTGTACTTGAAGCCCCCTTATTTATGACATTGCTGACCTCTCGAGTCAGGGCTGCAATGCATTGGCGTCTTCCAGTCTGGTCCCATTGTCTGGCCGGATAGACAGCATAAATCCACTTATAAACTTGTCTACGTGAATCTTGGTTTCACACAATTCTTAATCATTTCTTTTATTAAAATAATCTGCAAAAAGTGTAAACTTCTAAAAGACATTAAAAAATATGCAATATTTTTTCTTAGTCTATACATGAGAAGTGAAGATGGAAGATAAATGAGCAGGAGTGTGGCTCAACTCGACTGTCTCATATCAACATTCATTTTTAGTAGTTTTTTTCACAAATTTTACAAGAAAATTTTTGAAAAATCTCTGTCAAGAGTCCAAATGAGTACAATTATAGCGTGTTACTGTTAACTTTAAAGGACTGTGATTGTAACTATTTTTGAGCTATTTATTCGATTGAAATCATTCACAATGTAACACAATGTATCTTGTCCTCCATATACACAACGTAACTTAATGTAACACAACCGTATGCCAGCCGTATACACAATGTAACTTGCCCTCAGAGGAGATTCGTAACGTCACGTACAAAAAATTGTATCGGGACTATTTTTCACAATAATGATTGTAACTATTAAGTCTGGCGACGCGGTGGTCGAGCGGTCAAGGCAGGTTCTTCCGAATGATCGCTCGGTTGCCGGGTTGTGGATTCGAGTCCCACCTGCGGGCATGGATGTTGTGATGTTGAGGTTAAGTCAGTCTTCTGCCCTCGTGGAGCCTCTTCTCAAGTGAAGTTGCATACTACCCTTCGCCATGTACCAGGGGTCTTTGGACTTGGTGTAAGGCTTTCCTACACCAAGGAGATTTGTAAAAACAACTATTAAGTATCCTGATCATTGAGCCATAAATAAACCTTTTTATGCATGACTGTATCAAATTTTGTCTCATGCTGCCATGTTAAATATTAATTTTCGAATAAATTTCGACGTTTTTTCTAGAATTTAAAAAAAAATCCATTTAGTTCTAGATTTTTTTATAGCAGAGCCGGATATACAGTTTCGTGAAAATCCATTAATATTTGTGGTCGCTATCGTGCACACAATCGAAATCGACCACAGATATACAAATAGACAGAGAGACGGACATCACTCCAAAAATAGTCAAAATGTGTTCAAGAGGTCTTAAAACATATATTGGCATCAAAATCTCGAATTCGAAAATTATCGTGAAAACAATACTTTCTCTGCACTGTATTACATAGTACGAGGAAGTAAAAATGAGTTGTAAAAGAGCATGGAAATTTCTTATATAGTCATTCTGAATAGGGAAAAAGAAATAAAACTGTTTCCAATAAAGTGCCAGTGAAAATCTCGTGAATTGGTGATCTATTTCTCTCAAGAGTTTCTTCTGAATCTCGTGGGTGTTAAATGAATGCTGAAACAGCAAACTATTTTTTTTATTCATTCTCTTATATTGCTCTCTTTTTTCACTTTGCTCATTGAAAGACAGAAAACGCAAACACACTTTGTGTCGTTTCGCTTAGCGTTTTATCAAAATTTGTCGATAAATAATTAATTTATCGACTTGCGGTGTTTGATTTTCGAAGTTGCGTTTGTTCGGGGATTTGCCCAACACAAAATAAACTTTTATTTAAGAAAATCCTTCATCTTTGTCTGCCCGTCTGTTACGTTTGGTGACAAATTTGGCGCAGTACCACACTTTAGCTATTTTCGGGAAATATCGCTAAATTGATTATAAGTCAATATCTCTGAAAATTACTTTTTATTTCTTTTTTTAATCCCCATCGCTCTGTTGTAATTATATTTGTATGTTTATAATTCAAGATATACCAATCAACTTTAATGAAATGTCGCCTAATTGGCGATAGTTCAATGTATCTGAAAATTAAATGTCTTTTCTTTAATAATATCTACAGTTTTGACTGAATTATTAATTTAATAGCCTTGATCCAAAATATAGAGAGTTTCACTATTTGTGCGACAGGTACGTTTCGTTGGTTGTTTCTAGGAGGGTTGAAAAGGAATTATGTCTCGTTAATAATTATGCCGTATAATGTTAATATGTTGATAAGTATGTCGTATAATAAATATGCTTTGTTAGGGCGTCGGATAGAAATTAAGCTCTGTAAGGGCGTCGTATAATAATTATGCTTTTTAAGGGGATTGTATAGGAATTATGCTTTGTCAGGGGACTGTACAGGAGTTATGCTTAGCTAGGGGTTATATAGTAATTGTATTTTGTTAGGTCGTCGTATGATAACGAATATTATTGAGGTACGTTGCCTGAGTGTCCAGGGATTATCTAATTTTATGCATTCCATACTCCCCGACTCCACCTATAGGGAGGGGGAGGGGGTAAGGATCCAACGTTCGGATTGAGATCCACAACAGATGACAACATTCATGGACCGCTACCGTTGTATGTCGGGCCTAATACCCAGTAAAAGCACATTACTCTACATAGAAAAAAAAAGAGAACCACATGCACTAAAATCACATTTTTCATTTCAGAGTTTTTATTTATTCTATTTTTTCACAACTCTCTTATAAACAATGACAAGCATGCACATAAATATCTGTAGGCAGTACATGACTTTCCTTACATCAATATTAATTCCCCCAAAACGATCATCACAGAAATTGAACTGTGAACTATTCTCCAGGATATTGAATTTTGTTCAATTTGGCAACCTTTTTGTAAATTAAACTTCGGTTTTGTATATTTCTCGTTCGCCAATTAGGCGACAATTTCAAAAATTGCCAATTTGGCGATATATCACCAAATTAGTCGCCAATGTCACCAAATTGCCTCTAAATTTGTCGTCAAGCGTTATTTACAGATAAGGAGATGCGGAGAAGAATGAATATTTTTCTTTTATAATATTAACTGATGGTTTGAGTTCTAATCAATACATGTCCTTGCTCATAAATGAAACGAGCTAGATTTACGAGAATGATGTTAGTTAATGTGTTTCATAATATTGCATATGGAATATCAATCTATTTTATGATACTGACTTCTTATGTAGTTTTGTGTAATCTTTTTATATTTTTTCTGAAAATTGTGCAATATTTCAATAAATCCACAACCACTACCACCGCCACACACACACACACAGACCAGGAATGTCCGATTCGAATTCAGAGATGTTTGAAACGTGCTTTTACGAGGTAACCTCGAATTCGAATTTTCGACCCCGTCATAATATTTTCCCTATACATTTTACAATGAAGGAAAATAAAAAACATTTAAAAACGTTGAAATGAATGTATTTATAATTTACTAGCAGCATACCCGTTCTTCGTACGGAGTATATAATACAAAGAAACTTATAATTCGCAATGATATGCAAATTCTGTTAAAATATTAAATTTATTGCTCCTAATGAGAAGTTTAAGAATATCTGTTCTCACTATGCAAAATTATCTTCACGGGCAGATCTGAAGAATAAAACATCCTGGCCCCTTTTGTAAGCAAATTTACAAAAAAAAGGAATTGAATCAATATATGCAACCCCGTACTACTTATATTGTCGCAGATTGGAAAATATGCCAGTGTGTTAGTAAAAGATTACCTGTATTACAATATGAGTCTCAAAAATCTTTGCCAAAATAAAAGAGATGGCGTAATAAATTGAAAATATCAATAATCTCCGTACTCTTTATATCAAAAGGTCGTAATTGATTCCAATATATGCCAATATATATCAAAACATATGCCAATATACCTGTACTACTTATATTCTCGTAGATTAGATGATATTCCCTTGTATTTATAGAAGATTTCTAGTACAACGTATAATTTATGAGTTTAAACAATTTCTGTCATGATTAAACAATAGGATAATAACTTGAAAATATCAATAATCCCTGAATCAATAATCCCCGAAAATATCAATAATATTAACGTTTAAACCTGAAGACCTTAATTGATATTATCCAGTCAAAAATGCTATAAGAAAAATCAAATCGTTCTTTTCTAAAATATATTTTTATATCCATTTATTTATTATTCAAATCGAAAAAATAATAATTACAAATTAACAGACAGATTTAATTTAATTGCGTTTCTGAGCAACATGATATAAGATGGAATCTTCCTCATAAACTGCGAAATTAAATAACCTTTTGATTTCTTTATACTTTTCGTTGTTCAGTAAAAGCATGTGAGAAATAAACCATGGAGATAGATTTCCCATTTCAATCATGTTTCAAACAATTCATGTTTTCAGAAAGTGACTAATTAGCGCAAAAAATATCCCATCAACTCAGAGATAAAGTTTTAAATAATTTTCAAACGATTTTCAAGCTTTTCGTTTGAATAAACCACGGGGTTAGAGAGTAGAACTCCTAGGAAAAAGTTTCGTTTTTCACTAATATCTCAATATCTCCTGGACTTAGATACTTGAAACTTGGACTAAATTTATGGGTGGCTATTTCAAGGCTATCCACAAAATGTCATCAAATTCGGTTCAGTTGTTATCCCGTGATGATGAGACAATCGAAAATTTCGTTTTTTATTAATATCTCGAGAACCACTGATCATAGAAACTCCAAACATAGACTAAATTTTAAGTGGAACTATTTCCAGGCTACTCACAAAATTTTATCAAATTCGGATGACAGGACAAACAGACAGACAGACAGACAGACAGACATATTTTTAATTTTATTTATATAGATTACTGCAAGCATTTTTTGATATGTTCTATTTTTAATATCCCATAAAAGGAAATGAAAGGGAGTGAAAAAATTGCACCAGAGTAAAGAATAAAAATGTATCTCATTGTCATTCCGAAAAAAAAAAGAAAAAAGAAAAAAAATAACGTTAGCAAAGCTGTTTCCAAAAAGCGCAAATGAATAACATCCCCCGCGACTTAAGCACAGATATATTCCCTCAAGTGCTTTTTCTAAACCTCTTGGCTGTGAAGGGAATAATAAACAGTAATAGAAGTTTTATTTATTAACATATATTACTGCTTTATTTTCATTTCCACACTATTCATAGCAAAATATATAGGGAAAATTTTGGAATAAGGTGTTAAAACCTTGAATTCTAGTTTTCGTTTTTACGAGTTTGGCTATCTGTAATACGGATGACCGCCAGGGTTTTTTAGAGGTAAGATGGGTCCCAGGACAGTTATAGTTCGGGGGGCCCTTATGAATAATAAATACATAATTTTTTCATTATAAATAACATTTATGATGCAAATGAAGAGCATCTCTCTCTCGGCTCAAGCGCAGATAAATTTCGCTCAAGTGCTTTTTCTAAACCTCTTGTGAAGTGAATAATAAACAGTAATAGAAGTTTTATTTATTAACACCATATTGCTACTTCATTTTTATTTTCTTACCATGCATCGTAGAATATACAGGGAAAGAATTGGAATGCAGTGTTAAAAATTTGAAGTGTTAATTTACTGTATTAAAATTTTACAGTCTGTGCGGTAAAAATTAGCGGTGTTAAAAAATTTCGTGTCCCTGGCGAGTTAATATACACATATTTTTCTATGTATCTACTTAACATGCTTGGAGAAAAAAATATTTTACAAAAAATTGAATTAAACAATATTTATTTTAAGTACCAGTATTTAAGTCTTCCAAAGACAAGGAAACTGACAGTCTTTAAAAATTAAGTAGCAGCTTTTTCTAATAAGTTCTATTTTGTTTAACAATGTATGATGCTTAGAGTAAAAAATTTCTTCTGAATCAAAACTTGGTTCAGTTGTGTTTTGTGTTGAGAACTAAAAGTATTCAAAATTTCAGCCTTCTAGCTCATCAGGGACTTATGGAAAATCTGAAAAGGTTTGAAGGTATATTTGACCCCCTCCCCACACCCTATTACCACCACTACCACCTCCATTACCAATTTTATTCTGCTTCTTAAAAGGAATCGAAAATTCGGCTTTGTTAGGTACTGTCCGGTTGATGTTGTTATAAGTGTGCAAAGAATTAGTTTTCTCTCATTGGAGGGCTTTTGGAGGGTATAAAAAGATAAAACAACATTAGATAATTATTATATAGATGCTTTATGAACCTTTTTCAGCAAACTCTCATATTGCTCCTTAAAAGCCAATATTTCCGGTAGCACCTATATTTATAGATATATATGAAAACTCATAAAGCTTTTCATTATATATCATCTGTAAAAACTTTTCTGCGAAAACATCGTATGTATAAACTTTCTGTGGAAACATCATCTGTAAAAACTTCCTGTTCGTCTGTAAAAATTTTTAATTTTTTTAAGGCACTTCTCTCGGCAAATACAACCGACGTCTGTAAAATGAAAAATAAAGAAATCTGGAAAAAAAATCAGTTAAATTGACGTTTAAAATATTTTTTTAATAAATTGGTAAGTGAAGTTTTTACTAATATCTGTTCGATGACTTTTTTTTAAAGAGAAATGGTAAACATGAAATGAAATAAGAATTCTCATATAATTAACCGAATCTTTTAGTTCAGTGTTTTTCAAAATTTTTTGGTCGTGGAAGCCCTTTGAAAATTAATTCGATGGCTGAACCCCAAAATGAGAAATTAATTGTGGTCCAAATTATGCATTCAAATTTCACACGTTTTTTTAATTAAGAAAATTCATGCAAAACTATCATGTTGCTGAACCCTTAAAATACCGTCGTGAAATCCTCGCGGGACCCCAAAGATTCCGCGGAACACATTTTGGAAAACACTGTTTTAGTTCATCCTAAAGAATTCCTATAAAGGCTTACAAATGTGTCATAATAATTCAAATATTCGGGTTAGCCTATTTGTTCTATAATTTGTTCAATAATTCCATTATTCTATAATTTGTTTTTCCGAATTCCAATATGTTTTATTGTTGAGAGATTTCAAACTCTCTATTGGAAGGTGTTAATTTATTGAAAATTCCTTAAAAGCCATAAATATTTTAATCCTTTCAGTGGCATGACTACACATTTTGGGTTCACACGCTAAATTATTTTGAACCTCAGGTCCCCTCCTTTCTAGCAGAAATTTTTTGGATGTAATCTGAACTAGTTTACAACTGATGAATTTACTTATAGATAAGAAACACCTCGGAGTGCAGGATACAAAGTTAATCATGAAAGAAATGTGACGGGAATAAAAAGGAAGTATGTGATGGAAGTAACACCATATTAAGAATACCTGAGAGTAAAACATTGCTATAATTTGAAGGTCTGGGTTGCTTGACTTTGGCGACAAATTCGGTGACAAAAATTCAGTAATCGTGTAACGACGAATTTGGTGGCAACATTTGATAATTTCTAGTAATTCCTTGAATTTTATAGATTCACCAAGAATCCACGAATTACGATAGTGACACAAGTAAAAGTATCTGTCGAACATAGAATACAGAAACTAATATGTAATTCTTTTCCTGATTATATATACCTTATAAGCTATATTATAAAATAATTCTAGTAGTAAAGAGTGAAAATTGTAAATTTTAGATCTACGACACTTATGTATATATAGACCTCTGCTCGATTTGCCAGTACGGGCTACCACTTGCGCCAACCGCATGCTCCTCAACTGGTGGAGTGATTTCAAACGATACATACAACTAGACGTTTCATCGTCGATAACTTTGTCGTTTGTAGACGGGATAACTGTATGATTTCCACAAAAATAAATAAATAAAATGTGAAAACCTAAAAATGTTAAAACTTTTCTCTAGGCCCATTTTACCATCACCACATATACAACACACAGCAAATCTCTCCATTAGGAAGATGCAAAAAGAGTGGTGTTTCACTTGAATCTATAACAAATAACAGAGTTACTTCCTATATTTTATTTGGAAGAAATAACATATAATCGTATCACATAAATATGTTAATATAACATTTGCAAAAATAAATAAATAAATGAATAAATAAATTAAAATAATAATAAATACATAAAAATAAATAAATAAAAATTAAATTAATTAAATGAATAAAAATTAAAAAGTTCTTGTGCCAACCTTTTCAGCAACAAATTTAGCAAGCTGACTCCGTTATATTCATTTTTCTGATCTCATTATTTTCAATCTCAGGACGGCAAAATTGTCCGACAGAACCTCTTTTGTTGAATTTAATTTGTTAAATGATCTGAAATTTCAACAAAAGCTACAGTTATCGGCAGAGTGAAAAACAGCAATAATACAAAATATACATCAAAAAAATCCCTTTCCATCGATTTATATTCCGTAATTAACATTCCTGCGAGATATTTAATACTTTATCTGTGGCTTTAATTTATTTCTCATCAATGTTTTAATGTATGCAAATTGAATGGGAAATTGTGTGGAAAGAAGGTTGAAGTATTTTTTCTGAAGAATTTTAAAAATTGCAATAAATCCAAATCCTTTGATTTCAGATTTTCTCTCGATTACAGTAATCCAAATGCGTTGTTTATTTCCCTTCATTCTTGGTCAAGAAGATTAGAAGAGGCAGTGCTAAACTTATTAATTTATTTTAGCGATTAACTAATATCTTGTTTTGCAGATCTGACTGTGGCAGTCCTAAGGCCCCCTAAGCTTTGCATGTTCTTTATATAATTGTTTCCTCTAAATTATGTGTTCTAATAATGTAAATTTTTTGATCATCAGCAGATATTGCAGATATAGGTACATTTCTTCTTATATCAGTAAAATGTCATTAAATTACCTGATTTATATAACTAACACGTCCTCCAGTAGCGTCGTTAGAAAAAAATGTAAAGTGAGGGGGGATTTGGTAACCTTTCTAGATATCATGGTCCCCCTTCCCCCTCGGCGGCGCCACTGTAGCCGACAGAGCAGAAAAAACATAATTTAATATTATAAGCGATTTATATAATAGGCCAGGTTGATAAATAAGAATTGCGAAAATTTTCATTCAGTAATGCATAACTTCTATTTAAAAAGAACATAATTTAAGATTATAAGCGATTTATATAATAGGCCAGGCCAGGTTGATAAATAAGAATTGGGAAAATGTTCATTCAGTAATGCATAACTTCTATTTAGAAAGAACGTAAAACCAAAAAACAACGTCCTATGATTTAAATCAAAATTAAATCAAAAATTGTAATACTTTTAAATTAGGTATCTCTCGATTCTCAGCTTAAAACAAAAATCATCAGAAGAATTTTAAGTCAAAAACTCTTGAAAGCCTATAAATATGTAAAAGTGATATTATACTATAACCTAAACTGATATAAATGGGGAAATGGATAATTCATCAGTAAAAAAACTATAAAAAAACAGGCTAATGATCTTGAAAAACTTTACATAGAGTTGCAATGGGATACCGCCATCTAATGACGAACTTTGCTACTGTTAATTTTCTTCAATCGCTTTCTTAAGATGAATGTAGATGGCAGCACCAAAGATTTTCGAAACCTCTTAGACTAAAGTAATTTACTCAAGACTCATTTTGCAATTTATTCTAATGTCATAATTTCACATTGGATGTTATTTACCACAAGTTTATCAGTATATTATTTTCGATAATTTACATGCATTTCAGTATTCAACTTTCTTATATTCATATTCCATTTGCTCTAAAACTTTTACATATTAAACCAAAAGAAACCATTAAAATTACCATTCTGTGTCTCAAGATGGCAGCACTAAGTATGCTTGGCTTTTTTTAATATATATTTCTGTATACATATTATGAAGGAATTTTATTATAAAGGGACTGACTGACTGACTCTATGTTTGGCAGCAATTCTGAAACGATATTACATTTTTTTTCCCCTCTGGGGTTTCAATTATTTTCAATATTGGTGTCAATAGCACATAATTTATCAATCAAATCACAGGAATCAAATAAGGAAATTAAATTTAATAAAGTCTGTGATTAATAAACGTATAAATATATATATATCAAATAAAAAATCTAATTTTCTGTGAAAAATTAAAGTTTAGTTCAATTGAATACTGAAAGAATATGGATTTATCAAATTCAAGATTTTTAAAAATATATATAGCTGCACTGAAAATAATAAAAATAACTGTTGAGGTTTTACTACGATAATAATAATAAAAATAATAATAATAATAATAAATCACGTTTAGTAGGAAATACAGTTTCTAGATCAATAATTTATTTCTTAAAAGCTATTATAGTTTCCGAGAAATCGTCTCGTCAAGTTTAATAAGGATGAAAATTTTTCGTTTTTCAAGTTTGTAATGCTTATATCTCTAAAGTAGAAAGTGAGGAGTAATTTGTAGCCCTTTGAAAGCCCTAAAGGGATATATAATTTGATTTTGAATTAGATTCTTAGTTTTCAAAATATTGGTGATAATATCTATGTTTTAATGCTTTGAACTACTTTGAAAATGTGATTCTATTTTTGATATTTCAATGTTTTGAACCATTTTTAAAATATGGTTCTAATTTTTATATTCTAGTATTTTGAACTGTTTTGAAAATGTCTAAAGAAGGCAAACCACCCACAAAGAAATATGTTATTTGCGTTAAATCATTTCAACTCCGTTGAACTGGAGCCACTGCCGAATTTTTATCATCGGATACGATAGAATTTCTATAAACACCGGCGTGAATAATGATTACTCGCCAGCTTTTTCCGTAGATAATTTGTCTTATCCATTTCAATTTTAATGAGCAGCCTTTTCTAGCGCATACACGGTGGAGCAACAGGCTCAAAGTAATATACTTTTTGAAGTTTATTTCAGATCACTTAATTGGGAACTGCCGTTAATTATTTATAAGTATGAAAAACACGTCTACAAATATTTTAAAATATTTTCTAGCAAGACTACAATTTAGTAAACTGTATTTAAAAACACCATCAACAGTGTACACGAAAATTTACATGCCAGCGCGCGTTCAAACGTCATAACGTCCAGCATCAGTGGCAATGCTAATGAAATAACAGACATGAGCTTACAAAATATGTACATAAATAAGGTCAACCAATAAATGTTTCATTGGAAGCAAAGCACTAGATTTCCAGAAAATCATATGACGTCTCATTCTTATGTGTATGATTATATGATTTCTGATTATATGATTTCTGATAATATGATTATATGATTTCTGATTATATATGATTATGTGATTTCCCTTATATGATTTTCTGGAAATCCAGTGCTTTGCTTTTGATGAAGCGTATATTGGTTGGCCTCATTTATGTACATACTTTGTAAATTTAAAGTATTGTTGGCTTGATTTATCTACGTACTTATTTGTAATTTACGAAGCTTTTAGTACTAGTTTATACGACTTACCACATGCAAATTGTGTATTCGTGATTTCGGACAGTATAAAAAGCTTAAGTCTGTCTTTTCATTGACATTGCCACTGATGATGGACGTTATGACGTCTGAAATCGTTCTGCACTCTAAAATGTAAATTTTCGTGTACGTAATTGATAGTGTTTTTTAAATATAGTTTATTAAATTTGCCGTTAATTAGTTTTTTTTAAATTTAAGTAAGTACAAACAGTATTTCTTTGACATATCACATGCAGTAAGTGCAGACATTGCCCTCTCCCCCCCCCCCCCCCCTCGCCTGCCTCCGATGTTGTAATTGTGATTCTGCAGAGCTAAACTGTGCTAGTAACTGTAACAACTTCAAACAGGATATAAAATTATGTCTCTATATTTCTATACTGTTTTCAAAGTATATTTTTCTTTATAAATATTGGTAGAATACATTTTAAAAGTTAACACTCCTACACAGTTTTGGTTAAGTACCATACTTCCATAGAAGGCGGATAAAATAATTTATGGAAATTCACTCACTGAATGAGATACTTACCAGAAAACCAAGTACCAACCGGTTTCGGAGGTAAAATAAGATAGTAATTAGTACATTTGTATGGACCATAATCATTACCAAACAAAAATTCGCAAAATTACAGAAAAAAAAATCCAGGAGGAAGGAAACATAACAACCGAAGGGATACAAATGGAAAAAAAAATGAGAGCAAAGAAAAACAGCCAAAAGAATAAAACATTTTAAAGAAAATCCAAGGAGGACTGAGAAAGAAAAGTAGAAGGATTTAAAACGTTTATTGATACAGGCGTTTTTTTCTTTGAGGTTGATATGTCTTGAAAAAGGAGGCTGTTGCTTCTGAAACTATCAAATACTTCCATCCTGGTGATCGAATTTTTTAAAATCATCTATAATATAACAAAAATAATGTATCCTAACATTTATTTTATTTGTTCTATAACGATAGGGGGTTACATTGTCCTTTCCATACTATTATGTGTCAAACCACTAGTCTGTTGCCCGAGCAATATATTCTGAACTATTTGAAAAAATAAATTGAAGATATATTGCCATATCTAGTTGGTTATTAAGTTAGACTTTAGAAATAGTTTATAATCTAACTTCAAATATTCAATTTTCCGTTTCATTTCAACAAAATATACGTCAATAACTTGCCTTATATTACGGATGGTTCAAAGAATAAAACTAACTTTTTAAAGTATTTATCGTTGATAAATAAGTCATGCGTAAGAGGTGTGTTGAAAATCTGAATTGATTTAAACATATCTAATACCATTTTTTGAACCCTGGCAAAGTGACACATTCAAATAACTTTTAGCAAACATTTTTATCAGATGGTCTTTCAATAAGATAAAAATGTTTTTTTAATTTCACCAAACTATTTTTTCATTCTTCTAAATAAACTGAGCCATTTTACGTGACGCATTATTTTTCCCTTCCGAGCGTTTTCCAAACATGAATATTTATATTTCCTCAAATATTTATCATTGAAATTTATCGTTTGCGAATCCAGATAAATGTTTTTAATGCTTGCAGGGTTTTTATACCAAACAATTTATAATCACAATAGCGCGTGAAAATAACACACGTCAAAAGAATTACCATAAATCTAAATAATAAAGACAATGTGTTGTTTATTAGGTTTTTTCTATGCACGAGATTTACAAAGGAAATTATTTATGCCAGAAAAATGCAAAGAACAAAAAATTATATATTTAAAAATGGAAAATGTATATATTGTAAAAACAATCAAGCAAATAAATCTAATGTTCCCAATACATGACTTAGCCCACATGGTAACAAATTTCGAAATTATGGCAAATAATAGCACACATTACAGATAATTTGATGTAACTTGACACTTAACTCTGTATTGCTAAAAATCTGAAAGCTTTTTGATATTACTTGATAAAAGACATTTGTAAAATTTCATATAATTAACTTGATTATTTCCAATGAAATTGCTATTGTGAAAAATTTAAATTTTTAATGTCTCATTATAATTGCCAAATAATTGTATTCATTTTTGATCAAAAGTACTTTAAGTCGTGCATATTGCTTGACCTGTGGAAGAAGGGTGTTTGTGCCAATATGAAAATTTTAGGTAAATTTAGCTTTTAAAAGCAGTTTTGAGCCTTTTTATGGCTATTATTATAACCTGATTACTTTAAAATGTTTCATTTAATTGATGTTTGGTATCACAAAAAACGGCCAAATTTAGGTTAAATGGTGACGATATAAAATAGGACATTATATTGGCTTCAAACATTATCTTCGCTTCAGAAATTCATGCAAAATTTCATAGATTTAAAATTTGGATAGGGGGGGGGGGGGGTCTTCCCAGCATTTAATCACATTTAAAATTAAAATTAATAGGGTTTCAGTATTCACTGATTGTAATAATTATACCAAATTAATTCCGAAACGTTACATTCGTATCGCATCTACAGACACACACACTAACACACACATACTAACATACATAAACAGATACTAACGCACGCATACTAACATATATACACACATACTAACATACATACACAAACAGACACCTCTGTTCGATTTGTGTTAAGGGATGCTTGAAACATGCTCTTACGTTGAAAACCCGAATTCGAATTTTCGACCCTTCATAATACTTTCCCTGTACATTATACTACGTAGGGAAAGTAAAAGCAGTTGTCTTTCCTTAATCTTCATGGATAGTCGTTGTGATTAATAATTTGTATTGAACTTTACATCAAGCAAAACTTTCCTGTCAGCAAATTTGGCGTGCAAAGCGGATTGATATTCGTTATTGGTCGTGCCTGTCACAACATCGTTAAAAATATAGAAAATGAGGCCGTTTAATGCGAAGAAAGGGAAAGTCATAAATCTTTCCGAACGATGATTTATTGGAAATCCATTTTCTGCAATTTTCTGCATTTTTCAGCACCACCGTAGCAGTTATTCATCGGAAGAATAATTCAAAGGTGAATATGAATCGATGGAACTTTTTTCGTCTAAGTTCATATTATGATATTTTGTAAAATATTTTGGGAATGAGAAGTTTCATTCGACTTTCTAGTACATTGTTATGTACAGTTAAATTTCTTGTTTTATAATACCGGTATTGATACGCAAATATAGATATTTTGGTATTATCGATATGCCAGATTTATCAAGTTGTTACCCTGAAAATTGAACAATTATATACTGTTCTATATTTTCATTATTTCTATAACTATTACTAAGCGCGGAAGTTCAGGCATAATGCCTTAAAAAGATTTTTTTTGTTGCCTTTTTGTCTCATATTCGGAGAAAATGCATTTAAATGTTTTTAATGCGTATTGATGTTTTTAATGCTTTCTGATGTTTTAATGTATTTCGATATTTTTAATGTGTTTTGATGCTTTAATGCGTTTTGATATTTTTAATGCGTTTTGATGTTCTTAATCCTTTTTTTCTTTTTAACACTTTACAACTTAGTTGAGAAGTGTTTATGACTTTGTTCCACTGCCTGTCTGTTCGCACAATAACTGCCGTAAAAATGACTTTATATAAAATGAAATTTTAGTATGTTGTTCGGACGGTCTGTGGGACATATGGGAATGTAAATGAATAATATCACCCAATTAGTTTCAGATTGAACCATGGTTGAAAAAGTGAAATACATTGAACCCTATGGAACCTAGCTTTTCAAACATATTTTAAGCGAATTTGAAATTCAAAAACTGCTTCGAAAGTTTTAGTAAATATTCAAATTATCCCACTAAAAATATGAAAAAAATGTCAGCAAAATATATTCGGTAGTTATTTTTTTTAAATTAAAATAATAAATACACCCATATTAAACAAGAAAGATCAATCATGCTTAAAGCATTGATTATGAAACACTTTCCAATTTCAATGCAATTTTATTTAAACTTCTCTAAAATGCAATACATTCCTCGGTAGTATTTTAAAATTTATCACAATACTACATCAATTTATTATATTTGAAAACTTCATCGAAAAAAATGAACTTCATTCAAATGACGGCATTGAAATATAAATTGCCTGGTTTAAACATCTCTAAAATACGATACAGTCCTCGGTAATATTTTTAAAATTATCATAATACTACAATAAATTATTATATTTGAAAACTTCATTGAAAAAAACTGACATTCATTCAAATGACGTCATAGAAAAAATAACACGCTTGGCTCTCTCTATAACCCAGCATTTCATTCATAACATTTTCCAATTCATTTCATTCATCACAGTACTAAAATAATTTATTTTATTTTAAACTTATGACCATGGAGCTACAAGTAATTAAACTCTATGCTTAAAACTTCATCGAAAAATATCGTCCTTCTCTTTGTAAAATCAACGAATATTTTATTCATATCAGCAGACTCCATGAGCTAAATAATTTTGTGTTACAGAAATGCAGCAATTCTTATACAACTCATCCTACATATTTTGCTCTGTTTGCATTTTACATAAGTGAAAAATAGGCTTCGTTGTAGAAATAATCAAATTTGGATGATCATTTAAACTCAAATATATTGTAATTGCGTTGTTTCAGTATGTAGATACACAGAATTTAAGCAAAAATAAAGCGGTTTTAGGACGGATACAACACTCAATATGAATTAAAAAGAACTTTAAAAATCACAATTTTGAGACAAGAGGGATGCCATATTTCATATTGAAGTCGATGATGTGATCTTTTCATATCATGGTCACGTGATCGCTTCATATAAGAGGTGTAATTATTATTTTAATTTTTTTAAAAAAAAACTACTAAATATATTTTGCTGAATTTTTTTTATATATTTTATGGAATAATTTGAATATTACGCAAAATTTTTGAAGCAATTTGTGAATTTTAAATCCGCTTAAAGAATGTTTGAAAAATTAGGTCCCGTAGGGTTCAATGTATTTCATTTTTTCAACCCAGGTTCAATCCAAAACTAATTGGGTGATATTATTAATTTATATCCCCATAGGTCCTACACCTATGGGGATATAAATGAATGAATAACATACTAAAATTTCATTTTGATGAAGTCATTTTTACAGCAGTTATCGTGCTAACGGACAGACAGACAGACAGACGGAATGAACAAAGCCATAAACACTTTTCAACGTTGTTGTAAAGTGTTAATAAAGAGATCAGGTGACCCACTTCAAAATAAAATATGGTATCCCTCTTGTGTCATAATCGTGATTTTTAAAGTTCTTTTCAATTTATATTTAGTGTTGTATCCGTCCTAAAATCGCTGTATTTTTGCTTAATTTCTGTGCATGTATATTCTGAAACAACGCCATTGCAATATATTTGAGTTTAAATGATCCTCAAACTTTGATTATTTCTACAACGAAGCCTAATTTTCACTTATGGAGAATGTAAACACGTCAAACTGTAAGATGAGTTGTGTAGAAATTGATATGAATGAAATATTCATATTAGTTGATATGAATGAAATATTCATATTAGTTGATATGAATGAAATATTCATTGATTTTACTTAGAGAAGCAGACGATTTTATAGCAGACTTTTTCCAATTAACTTTTAGGCTTAGTGTTAAATTGCTTTTACCTCCATGGTTTTAAGTTTTTAAGCAAAATAAATTATTGTAATATTGTGATGAATGGAAGGAATGAAATATTTACTGCTTTTCAGAGCCAGGCGATTTATATTTCAATGACGTCTTTTGAATAAAGTTCCTTTTTTTCGATGAAGTTTTAAGTTTTCAAATATAATAAATTAGTGTAGTATTGTGATAATTTTAAAAATATTACCGTTGAATGTATCGCATTTTAGAGATGTTTAAATAAAATTGCATTGCAGTTGGAAAGTGTTTCAGAATCAGTGCTTTGTGCATGATTGATCTTTCTTGTTCTTATATTGGTATCAATTTATGTGTTTTGTAGGCATTTCTTTTTCCTAAAGAAATGCCCTGTTGAATCTTGTGATATAAATATTCGCAAGTATAATAGAATTGTTTATTTCAAAAAACATTGTAAATAGTTGCTAACAATGCATTCCTAACAGTTAAGACGAGAAAGAATGCATCTCAACACGAATTGTTAAACAAATACTATCTAAAATTCATATTTATTGCGATTTAACTTTTATTCAAGCGCATTTTTCAAAATTACCTGATATTACTACTTTTCTGAAAAAAAGGAAAAGGAACGCGACTGCCGTGAAGTTTATTATTAAGTGATGTAGTTGGTGAAATTGAATTTTTTTACCGAACAAAAGGGTCACGTGCACGTCATAAGTGAAAAATGCAAGCGAGTTCTTTTAGCAAGTAATGATTTGGAAAAAGTAAAAAAACGCTAAAATCACTGGATGTTGATACTGATAATTCAGCTTCTTAAAATGAATTTTAACAAATGTCATAAGTTTTGAATACGCTTCTATTACCCCCCCATAGAAGTCAAAATATCATTTTCAATTCTAAAACACATTCTAAGTTACTGTAGGACAAAATATTACTGCTTTTGACAATTTAAAAAATCGTCTATTAATTATGTGAAAATACGTAAGAGATATGGTACATAATTTTATAAAATTAGATAACTACTATTATGTATTGTGAATATTTCCAAACATCACTTAATACATGCCTATATTTTTCTGCTTATTTTGACGTTTTATTTTGCTGATTTACCTGTCTTGTATTTCTCTCTGCCTGGACGCCCAGGCTTTAGTTATTACTAACAATGTAAGTGTCTCAATTAACAATAAAGCTCTTAATAACAATCTTAATTTCCTAATCACCCAGGGTATCATTTTGATGAGTAATGTTTTTGCAAGTTTTGAATTTGATGAAGTAATGCTTTTGAACCTCTTTGGTCAAGACTCTTTCAGCATTTTGTCCGTCAATCTGTCAGTCAGTCTGTCGCCAAATTGGTGAAACCCCGCTTTCTCTAAAACCTTCTTACAAAATGAAGTAAAATTTTGTGTGAGTGCTGCATCAAGACGAAAACAACGCTGGACGTCTTTTAAAATCTTGCGCTAGTCATAAACTATGCCTACATTTTGTATAAACGCAGACTTTTGTATATAGGCAATGCGAAGTGAACGTTATCTGCATCAAGAATGTAATAACAGCGTGATATCGCGATTTAAATTTATTGTTTAATTTATTTTTCTACTTTTCGGCTCTAAATGCTTCTTAAGAAGTAAATTTGCATAATTATGTTCGCAGAAAAATACTACACTTTATTGGGGAAAAAAAAAAAAAAAAAAAAAAAAGAAGCACCATGAAGAAAGTGGCTGTTTTTATTGAAATCAAATAATGCGTACAGCTCATACACAGGTAACGAAATGTTTACAAAATCAAGGCCGCAGGACCCATCAATGATTACAATTGCACATTGAATTTTCAAATCAGAAATTGGTGAACCCGCCCTTGGCGGCAATGCATGCTTGTATACGTCTAGGAGTTTCCTGATGTCATCCTGCAATATATTCTGACAGGCATTCCTCAATTGTTGCTCCAGATCTGCTACATTTCGGGGTGCCCGAATCTGGCGGCCTAGCATGTCCCATGCATACTCGATTGGCGAAAGGTATGGTGACCTTGCTGGCCAAGGAACAGTATCAACAGCACGGAGAAAGTCCACAGATATGCGAGCCGTATGTGACGTGACATTATCTTGTTGGAAAATGGCTCCAGAATGACGTGCCATGAAGGGTAACGCAAACGGCCGCAGGATTTCCTCAGCATATCGTTGAGCTGTTAAAGTTGTACGCAGGATGACTATAAGCGACCTGCTGTCGTAAGGGATAGCACCCCACACCAGGGGTAATGGCTGTTTGTATGTGTAACACAAAGGCTGATTGGAACCCCTGGCGCCTCCTCACACATGTCCAATGGTAATCTGCCGGAAGACTGAAGCGTGATTCATCGCTGAACACTATGCGATACAAGTCTGATGGCAGCCATGATGCTCGGATACGACACTCCTCCAAACGACTCTGTCAATATTGTGAGATAATGGGCAGAAGTCTTAAAGGTCGTCGCGAGCGTAACCCCACCCCAGCCAAGTGCCGTGAGATGGTGGAAGGTACCAGGGGTGGTATGGAAGAGGCTGTAGCACGTTAGATGACGGACAATGATGCCGTTGGTCCAGTTCGGGCCTGACGCACAATCATCCGATCTTGCCTCGCATTCGTGCACCTTGGCCTTCCAGAGCCTTCATTCCGCCGATGAGTTCCTTGCAGCAATCATTGCTGCCAGCACCTTTGCACAGCAGTGTCCGTTCGGTGCAGGTGGCGACCTGTTGCTCGGTACGACCATCCAGCTTCACGCATCCCGACTATACGCTCACGTTCGAACTCGTCTAATTGCTTATAAGGTCTTCTGCAATATTGTAACGGCATTATTAGTTGTGTCTCCACGGAACTGCAATACCGGTAACGAGCAAAGATAAACCGCCCACATTTTTAACCTGTTTTATAGGATGCTATTTGAGCAGTAGGAGCGCACGGTATGACCGAAGTTGACACTCATTGGCCTCGCAAATTTAATCATTTGCATACTTGGTATAAAGGAATTTGCATGCGAATTTTTGAGATAGTCGGATTATTTTTTTAGGGGTGCTTTTTTTTTTGCAAAAGAGTGTATTATGCACTTTATGTTTTCAATTTTTTTGGTTTGTTTGAATCTATTGTGTTGTATTCCTGCAGTACAAAGTATGTCTGTTATACACTTCCATGATACAAATGAAATGGGAAAGGTTTTAGCTTCCCGTGTCTTTAATTATTTCGAATCCGGAAACACGTTTACCACACTTTCAAACATGATATGCAGAAAAGTCCTGAAATTAACTAATTTCCAGTAGTTACATAAGCATACCATTTTGAGATTCTTACTGAAATATCACATGATTTGAGCTTAATTTAACATTTAAAGATCCATATAGCAATAACATTCAAATATTGAACTCCATTTTCTACAAACCTTCATGGTGGATAAATAAATTGTATCATTTAAAAGTGCGCTGTTTAATTTTCATAAAATATGCATATATGGAATAGAACATTTGGTTTAAAGTTAGTTCCGTTTTGGATCATTACTCAAATTGATATTTCTAGAAAAAATTACTTGTATACCATACAAATATGCAAAAATTTTTTATTACTTAAAGTACTAAGGGCAGTTTACCAATTATATTGTTTTACTGCTTCTGCAAAAATAAACAAAAATACAAACTTGGATTAATCAAAGTACAGTAAACAATACTTTATTTTCTTAGTTAAAGATAAAACTTCGCTATCAAAGGTCATTCATTCATTATTATTAACTTTAATAAACTGAAGTTCTAATAAAAATATATTTCCTCAATTCTTTCAGCTTTGGCTCTTATCAAAGTTAATCTATTAAATTTAGTTAAATAAGAAGCGGAGTGAAATTTTGTTCTATTTCTGTGCTTTTGATAAATCAATTGTTATGATAAGTAAAAATATAAAAACAAGCTTTTTTATTTCAAAAATAAAGTAATAGTATTTATACATTTCTATTTTTCATCTTCTCTAAGCTCTAAGAACTCAAGTCTAAGAATCCTGCTTAATTGTTTGCACGAAGATTTATCCTAATCCTAATAAGTGGCGCAAATGGAAGATTGGATGGAAGCACTATATAGATCTCTAGAGCCGGAAGTCCAGTGAGCGATAAAAAACAAGATCGCATGTTCAGGTTCTGTTTCCATGGTAATGTAGATGAAGCTGTATTGCTGCTCAGCTTTTATATTTGATCAAGAAATGTGAAAATTACTCGACCCAAGTGCTTAAAATAGATACAGCAATACAACCAGATAAACTAACAATACAACTGAAAAAATCTGATGTGGGCAACACATGACTTTCCTTATATAATGTAATGAATTTACTACTTTTTCAGTAAAAAAAATAGGGTTTTCTTATAGTAGATACTAATATTCTTTCAAAGATATTGAATCTTCGACAATTAGTCGTCATTTTCATTGATTTAGGGTCATTTTTTATCCATTTGGCGAGATTTTCGTTAATTTGGCAACATTTCAAAAAGTCGCCAAGTTGGCGACATTCCGCCAAATTCGTCGCCAAAATCTCGCCAAGCGTTATAGACGAAAAAATAAGTTATTCTTACAGCAGATAAATGACTATTGGCGTTCAAATACAAAATATTACTCAAAGTATCTTTTTTCATGAATAGAACGAGCTAGATCAACGAGAATGATGTTACCCATTTTATCGCATGATATTACATATGAAAAGTGAACATGTATCTCAATAGGAAATATTTTTTTTTATTTTATGACTTTTTGATAATTTTTTTGAAAAACGTGCAATATCTCGAGAACGGTTCATGTTAGCGTTCTAAAATTTATGTCAATCGTTTTCTAATGAAAAATTACATAAGAAATGTCTATTTGCGTAACTTTATTTGTGGTTTTGATTTTTTGACGATTTTTGCAAAATTTCATTCGAACATTTTGGGCGGTTCTGAACATTCGATTGCATATTAAAACAATAGGCTTTCAGTGTTTACAGATTGTGATTTTTGCACTAAATTTGGTTTGAATCGGTCCATTCGTTCACCAGTTATCGTCTCCACAGACTCACTGACACAGACACACACACACACACATGCTTTCACACACACACACACACACACACACACACAGACATCACTTCAAAAATGTTTGATTCGTGATCAGGGATGCTTGAAACGTGCTTCCCCGTCGAAAACTCGAATACGAATCTTCGATCCCGTCACAATACTTTCCTTATACGTTATGTATATAAGGAAAGTAATAAAAAATATCACTATAGACGCCTACACAGAAAACATTTCATTTCCATTATTTTATTGCGCAGTTAACGCCAGGAAATGCATACTTCATACTATACTAATATATAGCTTATTTGCGCGTATAAAGTTACGCGAAATATTTCCTCTAATTCAACCGTTTGCAACCCTCGCTCTTGTCATATCATTGGACAAATTCAGATCTCGTACATTTCCTAATTAAAATAATTAATTATTATAAGATCCCTTAACAGAACATAATTATTATACCACCCCCTAACAAAATGCAGTTAGTTTATGATCCTCAAGACTCACTAAGAGTACCTGCCCCACAAACAGTAAAACTTGCTACATTTTAAATCAAGAATATTAAATTGATAATTTCCATAATGGGACAGGACTTATTAAAGAAATTACTCTTAATTTTCTGAAACACTGAATCAATTTGGTGACATTTCCCGAAAGTTATCAAGTTGACGGTATTTTTCTAAATTTGCATCCGAGGTCACTAATTTGTCGCTAACTTTGTCGACAAGTTGGGCAGATAGAGATAATTGTTTGCTTTTCTTATACGGGGTATTTCAGAAATAAAGTTTATAATTCTGAAACGATTTGTTCTAAACGAATGGTTTTGATGTAAAATGATTATAAATAGAGTACAGAATTTTTTCAAATGAATTTTTATCTCGAGTGTCGTATAAAAATTAATATTGAAAAAATAACTTTTTGTATATTTCACCTAGAGCTAAAAGCCCAATAACAAAACTAATCCTTCTAAACTTTCAGTGCATGCACATGCAAATCTATATGAATAAAATTGAAAATATGTTTGTCTATCTGTGTATTTGTTTCATCATCACGGAAGAACCGTAAAATCGAATTTCATGAAATTTTGTGGATAGCCTTGAAATAGCCCCACTTAAAATTTAGTCCATGTTTCGAGTTTCTTGGACCAGGGGTTGTCTAGATATTAATTAAAGACGCACAGTTAAACCTTCGTTAGATATAGCATTATGCAGGCGATATTTTTTCCAGTAAGTTTATTGGAAGAAAATGATATCATGTCGCTTAGCAACGGATTTTAATCCAATGTGTTTGTGCAGCAGACGATTTTTATTACATCTTTTCCGATTTAAATTATAAAGAAATGTATATAACATAAATTTTTTGGAAATTGCATTTTTGACTACTGGATTATATCAATTACGGCCTTCTGGTTTAAAAATTACTAGTATTATTTCAATTTATTACGTCATCTGTTTTATTTTCGCAAAAACGGTTGATACTTTGAAACTTATTTAGTACGGTTATTTTTCTATTAGTACACGGGTATATCTTCTAATCTACTAGAATATAAGTAGTACGGTTATATCTTCCCATACAATTTTAGCGCTTTCGTTTTGGCATATATTGATTTGATTTCATATTTTTTGTAAATTTGTTTATAAACGGGACCAGGATGTTTTATTCTTCAGATCTGCCTGTGAAGATAAATCTTGTATAACGAGAACAGTGATTCTTAAACTTCTTTTTAGGGCATTAATTTAAATATTTAATATATTGTTTTGAACAAATAGTACAGGAATTTCCGCATGATTGTGATATTTTTTTGTTTCTTCATATATTCTGCACAAAGAGCTGCTATACGGGCAATCTTCTAGTAATACAAGGGTATCCTTTCTAATCTATGAGAATGTAAGTAGTACGGGTATATCTTCAAATACAATTTTATCGCTTTCATTTTGATATTGGCATTTATTACGACATTCAGGTTTAAAAATTAAGGGTTTATTGATATTTTCAATTTATTACGTTATCTGTCCTATTTTGGCAAGCATTTTTGAAAATCATATATTGTAGTACGGGTAGTCTTCTACTAATACACGGGTACTAATACATTTAGCGCATTAATTTTCGCATATATTGGACCTTCAGGTTTGAAGATTTCGGGAATTATTGATATTTTCAATGTATCATGTTATCAATTATTTTTAACAAAAATTTAGGAAACTTAAATTTAATTAAAAACTTAGATGAGTAATATTCTACTAATACACGGGTATGTCTTCTAATATTCGAAAATATAAGTAGTACATTTGAAGAGAGAGCGTGCTTTTCCGCCAAATGCTTAACTAGATATATTTTTGGGGTGTGTGATGCAGGCGTCAACGAGGCATTATGTTTTCCTGGAATTCTGGTCCCGTTTGTAAATTAATTTTCAAAAAATAAGAAGTTTGGTTAACATACGCAAAAATGAAGATGCTAAAATGGTAGAAGATATGCCCGGACCATTTTTATCCTGTTTCAGCAATCGGATAGCCCCTTATCCCCTTAGGTTAGTCCTTATCTGGTATTTTGGCCGAGGCTGTTTTGCAGGAGCTCGAGAGCGAGGTGTTGCCTTATTTCACCATTAAACCTATTCTCTGGTGCCGTTACATGGATGATGTTTTTATTATTTGGGGTCGTGATTTAAATGATCTACTTCATCTTTTGAATAAAGTTAATGATTTTTACTCTTTGATTAATTTTACAGTTGAGCATGAATCCAATTGTTCTCTACAATTTCTTGATGCTCTTATTTGTATTAATTAATAGCGACGTATATGGTCTATATATAAATGATCTATGTTGTGCTTTTCATGTAGCCAGTGATGAAGGGTGTACTAACGCTCGAAAGCGCTCTGGCCATGTTTTTAAAACTTTGTGCGTCTTAAGATGTTTTTATTAAATGACCTTGTCTAACGATGAAAAAAAAAAAAAAAAAAATGTCTAAAGTCCTTAATTTATCATGGTAATAGAGTTTCTATTTAAATTCATATTTCAAATCTGCGATTTACAAAAGTGACTGATTAGCGCAATAAACTCCAACCAAACTCAGAGATTAATTCACTTTAGTTTTAATTCACTTTCACATTTTACACCAGCGATTTCCAACCTTTTTCGTTTGGAAGAACCAGTGAGTTAGAGAGCAGAATTCCTATGTAAGTTTCGTTTTCAATTAATATCTTGACAACCGCCGACTGTAGCAACTTGAAACATAGAAAAATTTTTAAGTGGGGCTATTTTAAAGCTATCCACAAACCTTCTTTAAATTCTGTTCAGGCGTTCTACCGTGATGATGAGACAAACATACATACAGACAGACAGAAATATATTCAATTTTATTTATGTAGATTCCGCACGAAGAAGGTGTATACTGCTAGTTAAAAATACAAATGCAAATAAAAAGAGAAGTTATTAAGCCAAACAAAATTTAATTTAACCACATTTGAAGTTTCTCCAGAGCTGAAGCAAAGGGCGTTTCTTGACAGAAATAGGGGACTGTCTTCAAAATGAATATCGTCATTCTGTTTTCTAACACTTTACAACATAGTTGAAAAGTGTTTATGACTTTGTTCATTCATTCTGCCTGTCTGTCTGCCCGTTAGCACTATAGTCTGTCTGTCCGTTCGCACGTGACCCACTTCAAAATAAAATATGGCATCGGTCTTGTCTTTTTATTTCTTCAAGTTCTTTTTATTTTATACTAGCAGCATACCCGTTCTTTCTACGGAATATATAATATAAAGAATCTTATAATTCGCAATCATGTGCAAATTCTGTTAAAATATTAATTTTATTGCTCCTAAAGAGAAGTTTAAGAATATCTGTTCTCACTATGCAAAATTATCTTCACGGGCAGATCTGAAGAATAAAACATCCTGGCCCCTTTTGTAAGCAAATTTACAAAAAAAAAAGGAATTGAATCAATATATGCAACCCCGTACTACTTATATTGTCGCAGATTAGAAAATATGCCAGTGTGTTAGTAGAAAATTACCCGTATTACAATATGAGTCTGAAAAATATTTGCCAAAATAAAAGAGATGACGTAATAAATTGAAAATATCAATAATCCCCGTAATCTTTATACCAGAAGGTCGTAATTGATTCCAATATATGCCAATATATAGCAAAATATATGTCAATATACATGTACTACTTATATTCTCGTAAATTAGAAGATATGTCTGTGATTTGTAGAAAATTACTTGCACAACGTACTATTTATGAGTTTCAACAATTTTCGTCATAAATAAACAATGGCATAACTTGAAAATATCAATAATCCCTGAATCAACAGTCCCCGAAAATATCAATGATAATAATGTTTAAACCTGAAGACCGTAATTTATTATCCAGTCAAAAATGCAATGTCAATGTTATTTTATATACATATCTTTATTATTCAAATCGGAAAAGATTTAATAAAAATCGTATGGCACATAACACATTGGATCCGTTGCTAAGCGACATGATATCATTTGCTTCAAATAAATTGATGGAAATCATATCGTCTGAGTAATGCTATCTCCATGGAAGGTTTGGCGACATTTTCGTCAATTTAGTGATAACTTAAAAAATCGCCAAATTTATCGCCAAGTGGGACTGTAGAACTGATAGTCCCATTTTGCGACAAATTGACGAAACATCCTCACAATACTATCCCCTAACAAAACACAGTTAATTTCCTTTATTAAGAGCAATTTTATCAATTCCATGATATTTTTATGGATTTACAAATATTTTTATCAATTTGATGATATTAAAAAAAATCGTTAAATGTGTTGCTAAGTAGGATGGATGGACTGACCGACAAATGCTACCGAAACATCATTTCAGTACTCTATTCTAAAAAAAAACAAATTTAATTTCATTGATTTGCGTCATTTTTATCAATTTGGAGACATTTCCGCTAATTTCGTAAAGTTTAAGTAAAGTTACTAAGTTAGCGATATTCCGCCAAATTCGTAGCTCTGAATTTGCAGATCTGGGGAATAAAGTATCCTGTTCCCGTTTGTATATACTAAATGAAAACACTAAAATTGTATGAGATACACCCGTTCTACTCTTTTGCTGCTTCAACAATCGGCTAAATGAATTTATTGGGTAAACACAATATATGAGTTTATTAGCTAAACACAATATGTGAGCTTGAGACCCCTTTGCTAAAATAAATGAAAGTGATGTACACAGTCCGCAATTTATATAATTAAAAGAACAATCAAACCGTTCATTCATAAAATATATTTTTACATCCATTTATTTATTATTCAAATATTAACATATTAATATTATACACGGGAAGCATAATAATAAATATTAACAACACATTTAATTTCATTCCGTTGCCGAGCAACATAATATAAGTTAGAATCTTCCTCATAAAATGCAAAATTAAATAGTCATTTCGATTTCTTTATACTTTTCATAGTTGAGTAAAAAAATTGTGAAAGATAACCCATGGAGGTAGATTTTTCCATTTAAATGCATGTTTTAAACAATTCATGTTTTCCGGTAGTGACTAATTAATGCAAAAATCCTGCACCAAACTCGGAAATAAAGTTTTATTTCATTTTGACGTTTTAAACAAACGATTTTCATCCTTTCAGTTTGGATAAACCACGGAGTTGAAGAGTAGAACTCTTAGGGAAAAGTTCCGCTTTTCATTAATATCTCGACAACCCTTGATCTTAGAAACTCGAAACTTAGACAAAATTTATGGGGGACTATTTCAAGGCTATCCACAAAATGTCATTAAATTCGGTTTTGCCGTTTTCCCGTGATGGTGAGACAAACGAAAATTTCGTTTTTTACTAATATCTCGAGAACCACTGCTTATAGAAACTCAAAACACAGACTAAATTTTAAGAAGGGCTATTTCTAAGCTACCCGCAAAGTTTCATCAAATTCGGTTCAGCCGTTCTCCCGTGATGATGGGACAAACCGACAGACAGACAGACAGACAAACAGACAGACAGATTTTCAATTTTATTTATATAGATTTAGTTTTGTATGCGTCCTAAAATCGTTTTATATTTGTTTAATTTATGTGCATCTACATTCTGAAACATCTCAATTTCATTATTTTTGAGTTTAAATGATCATCAAATTGATTATTTCTACAACGAGGCCTAATATACAATTATGAAAAATGTAAACACATGAAGAAGTAGGATCAGTTGTATAAAAATTGCTAAATTTCTTTAACACAAAATTATTTAGCTCTTTGAACCTGAAATAAAGCTGATATGAATGAAATATTTATTGATTTTACATAGAGAACAGACGATTTTATAGCAGACTATTTCGATGAAGTTTTAAGCATAGAGTTAAATTACGTTTACCTCCATGGTTTTAAGCTTTTAAATAAAATAAATTATTCTAGTATTGTGATGAATGAAAGGAATGGAATAAAAGTGTATGAATGAAATATTTACATCTCTTACATAGAGAGCCAGGCAATTTTTTTTTCAATGACGTCATTTGAATAAAGTTCATTTTTTTCGATGAAGTTTGAAGTTTTCAAATGTAATAAATTATTGTATTAGTGTGATAATTTTAAGAACATTATCGCTGAACGTATCGCATTTTAGCTATATTTAAATCAGGCGACTTATATTTCAATGACGTCATTTGAATAAAGTTCATTTTTTTCGATGAAATTTTAAGTTTTCAAATATAATAAATTAATGTAGTATTGTGATAATTTTAAAAATATTACCGCTGAATGTATCTCATTTTAGAGATGTTTAAATAAAATTGCATTGAATTTGGAAAGTGTTTCATAATCAATGCTTTATGCACGATTGGTCTTTGATTTTTATTTATTTATTTATGTTTTATCTTTACTGTTAACTTTCTTTGAAGGTAAAGTGTAATAAAAATTTAAATTAACATAGAAAGATCTGATTGGATAATAAAAAGCATTTTCCCTTTTCATCTCTGAGTATGTGTTAGCATTTATTTTTTTAAGAACAGACCCCTACTTTTGAGAGCCTAACTTCTTTCGCGCAAAATATTCAGGATTGAACTATCAAACCATGATTGGAAGAATTCAAGGGGCGATGAAAAATATTTTGGTATGTAAAATTTTTTAAATAGATGGTATAAAAATTTACCTTTTTAACTTTCATTTTGTTTTCCCCCATCCCCCTTCACCGAATTGAAATCCCACTTGAAAAAAATCTGCTCTCGATTTACAATCTTTCTATACCAAAATTATTCATTCAAACCAAACGATTCCGGAGTTATAAACTTTTTTTCTATTTCTGAAACATCCTGTCTGGTCGGCCGCATAGATAACCACTTTACTGCCACTTTGGTCGGATAACTAAGGCAGAAATCTGGTCATTAATTTCCATACGTTAATGATTTAAAGATGACAGCAATGTTTAGATACAAACTATATTATTTCTTACTCTATATCTAACTTAATATTGAATTCCGTCTAGCCAGACTGTATCCGTTTATCACGATAATGTGCAGGTTGCAGTTGGCACTCCACCAAAATATTCGCCACTTTTATGACATCCTGGTCTCTTCGGGACTTGTATATTCGATGTTTCCTCTCTGCAAATAGCGGCAGAAGCGTCAGCTGCAGAGAACGAGGTTTCTTTATGTAAAACATAAGGCTTTTCACATTCTTTATAAAATAGAAGAGAACAAAATATTCTATGGTAGTGTTAGTGTATCCAGAAAAGATATTGCATATTTTATTTTTATTATTAGCTGAAATATTCATTTTTCTCGGGCATCTTTCAAATATATAGGCGGTTCTAAATTTTTAAAGAAATGTTATTCTGTGTTGTCATGGCATAGATAAATCTATTTAAGTATTTTTTGATATTTTTCAGAACTACAGAGGTTCACGTGTAGTACGGGACGGGTACGTTAAATATGGGGTACGTAAGTCTTTTCGAGAGGTCAGTGGTAGGGGGAAGGAGGGAAGTTCCTATGGATGCCGCCGCCAGTGGGTTCCGGTCTAAACTGGGTGGCACTTCCCGGCTGGCCAAACAGATACCAGACAACTTCGGGTAGGTCGGACGGTCTGAGTCGAAGAAAAATAACAAGAGAGATCAATCATGCATAAAGCATTGATTGTGAAACACTTTCCAACTTTAATGCAATTTTATTTAAACATCTCTAAAATGCAATACATTTCTCGGTAATATTTTTAAAATTATCACAATACTACATTAATTTATTATATTTGAAAAACTTAAAAACTTCATCGAAAAAATGAACTTTATTCAAATGACGGCATTGAAATATAAATTGCTGGATTTAAACATCTCTAAAATGCGATACATTCCTAGGTAATATTTTTAAAATTATCATAATACTACAATAATTAATTATATTTGTAAACGACATCGAAAACAAATGCACTTTATTCAAATGATGTCATCGAAATATAAATTGCCTGGTTTTCTCAATAAAAGTCGCATTTCATTCATCAAAATATTATAACAATTTATTTTATTTAAAAACTTAAAACCATGGAGGTTCAAGTAATTTAACTCTATAATTAAAACTTCATCTAAAAAATCGTCTGCTTCTCTTCGTAAAATCAATGAATGTTTCATTCATATCACCTCTATGAGCTATATAATTTTGCATTAAAGAAATACAGCAATTCTTATACAACTAATTCTACATCTTTTTTTGATGTTTACATCCTCCATAAGAGAAAATTAGGCTTCGTTGTAGAAATAATAAAAATTTGATGATCATTTAAACTCAAATATATTGTAATTGCGTTGTGTCAGGATGTAGATGCACAGAATTTAAGCAAAAATCAAGCGGTTTTAGGACGGATACAACACTCAATATGAATTAAAAAGAACTTTAAAAATTAGGATGTTGACACAAGATGGATGACATATTTTATTTTGAAGTGGGTCACGTAATCTCTTCATAAAATGGTCACGTGATCTCTTCATATAAAGGGCGTAATTAATATTTTAATTTCCATTTAAAAAACTACTGAATATATTTTGCTGACATTTTTTTCATATTTTTTATGGAATAATTTGAATATTTCCTAACACTTTCGAAACAATTTGTGAGTTTTAAGTTTGCTTAAAAATGTTTGAAAAATTGGGTCCCATAGGGTTCAATGTATTTCATTTTTTCAAACCGGGTTCAATCCAAAACTAATTGGATGATATTAATCATTTTATTCCCATAGGGCCCACAGACCGTCTGAACAACATACTAAAATTTCATTTTGATAAAGCTATTTTTACGGAAGTTATCGTGCTAACGGACAGACAGACAGACATAGAGACAGACAGAATGAGGAGAGTCATAAACACTTTCCAACTATGTTATAAAGTGTTAATTACAGAGGAACACAACTGTAGTTGCTTAGTGACACATTCATTCGAATACCATGAAATATTTCAAAATGTTTCATACAACATTGAACAGATTTTTTGCATTTTCACATATTGAACTTCAATTCGATGTGTGACTAACAGACATATCTCCCGAAAGCTGTTCATAATTTAAAATATGATAAAATATTCAAATTATTAGAAATCATATTGTCATTCAAATATGGTACTTGTCCTTTAAAAGGAAAATAAATTGTGAGAAAAAAAATTCTATGTATTCTCCTATACTCCTGAACGACTGTATGGCATGGAAAAAATAGAAAAGGAAATTTTAATTACACACTAAATTGAGAATGCAGGGGTGTATTCAAGTCAAAATATAACTATATAAATTTTATTGCTATCTAAATTTTAAATTATGCAAAATCGTCGAAGGGAAATGAAGGTGTGGGCAGATTGAAGATTTTCCACAATTTTACATAATAACAACTTGGATTATGAAAAGATTCATATAGTATTGATTTGAATTAATCTGCCCACACTCTCATTTATCTGCGGGAAATTTGCATAATATCAAATTTTGATATTTAATAGATTCAACTGAAAGCAATATTATATATATAGTATTGCTTGGAGTTGAATCTGTCTAGATCCTCAATTTGGTCCCATTTCGTGTGTGATTAAAATGTATTATCTACTTTCCATGCGCCACTGTTCTGCAAACGAGAGAATTCTCACAACTTATTTTTTACTTTCTCATATGTAGTTTTGAAGAAGT
Organism: Amaurobius ferox; assembly: GCA_951213105.1. Classification (NCBI taxonomy): domain Eukaryota; kingdom Metazoa; phylum Arthropoda; class Arachnida; order Araneae; family Amaurobiidae; genus Amaurobius; species Amaurobius ferox. The sequence continues at coordinate 34,971,020 of OX578135.1, read as the reverse complement.
ACTGTTTTTACGAAAATTTTCGATTTCAAGATTTTAATTCCAATATGTGTTTTAAAACCTTTTGATGAATTTCAGAAGGAAAGTAAAACTTTACTCTCAGTTGCAACTTAATGAATCATTTTAAATAACGTTAAAGCTTGATAACATATTAAGTAAAAATATGATGTGGGCAGCACATGACTTTCCTTATATAATGCAATGAATTTATTTACTACTTTTACAGTAAAAAAAATAGATTGTTTTAATAGTAGATATTTATATTCTTTCCAAGATATTGAATTTTCGTCAATGAGTCGTCATTCGCATTGATTTGGCGTCATTTTTTATTCATTTGGCGAGTTTTTCGTCAATTTAGCAACATTTGAAAAAGTCGCCAAGTTGGCGAGATTCCACCAAATTCGTCGCCAAAATCTCGCCAAGCGTTATGGACGGAGAAATAAGTTATTCTTACAGCAGATAAATGACTATTGGCGTTCAAATACAAAAGTATTACTCAAAGTAACTTTTTTCATGAATGGAACGAGCTAGATCCACGAGAATAATGTCACCCAATTTATCGTATGGTATTACATATGAAACGTGAATATTCTCAATGGGAAATCATCTTAACTCAATGGGAAATATTTTTTTTTATATTATATGACTTTTTGATATTTCTTTCGGAAAATGCGCAATATCTCGAGAACGGTTCATGTTAGCGTTCTAAAATGTCTGTCAATCGTTTTCTAATGAAAAATTACATAAGAAATGTCTATTTCCGTAACTTTATTAGAGGTTTTGATTTTTTGACGATTTTTTCAAAATTTCACTCGAAAATTTAGGGGGATTCTGAACATTCGATTGCGGATAAAAACAATTGGCTTCCAGTGTTTACGGATTGTGATTTTTGTACAAAATTTCATTCGAATCGGTCCATTCGTTCGTCAGTCATCGTCTCCACAGTCTTACTGACACACACACACACACACAGACATCACTTCAAAAATGTTCGATTCGTAATCAGGGATGCTTGAAACGAAAACTCGAAATCGAATTTTCGACCCCGTCACAATACTTTCCTTATACATTATGTATATAAGGAAAGTAAAAAATACTTAACTATATTGGCGAATTGCAAAAAAGAGACCAAAGATCTACTTTTCAGTCGCACCCAAAAGAATCATTTTAAAAGACATAAAAGATGAAAATGTCAATTTTCAAAAAACTGTCATATCAGTGTCAGATTTCTAACTTCTTTGAAACTAAATTCTTCAATAGGATAAATTATGCTTAGTTTCACTTTTAGCCTGAGCCTGTGATTTTACATTTACTTTCTCATTGAAGTATTGAGAAAGTATTCTTTCCACGAAAATTTTCGATTTCAAGATTTTAATGCCTATATATGTTTTATGACCTCCTGAAGACGTTTTGACTATTGTTAGAGTGATGTCTGTGTGTCTGTCTGCTGCCCGAGATCGATTTTTTGTGTACACAATAACAGCTACAAATTTAAATAGATTTTCACAAAACTTTATATCCGGCTTTGTTATAAAAAAATCTAGAACTAGATAGAAGTTTTTGAAATTCGAGCGAAAACTTCCTGATTTTATATTTTTTTAACATGGCAGCATAGGACAAAATTTGTCATAATCATACATAAAAGGGTTTATTTATAGCTCAATAATCACGAGACTTAATAGTTTCAATCATTGTTGTGAAAAATAGCCGCCATACAATTTTCTTTTGTTTATGACGTCATTACCTTAACCCGGAGGGTCACATTGTCAAATATGGCATCAATCGAAATATTTTTTCAAGATCTTTAAAGTGAATGGTAACATTCCATAGTCTTGATAATTTGGACCCCAAAAAATCGATTTTTTTTTTCAAATTTTTCGTCGAGTTGAGCCACACCCTCAGTTAATTTACCTTTGATTTTAATTTCTGGTTTTAGTTTTTCCTCCACCATTCGCCCTCTTATTTTTTTGTTTGATGTAATTTACGCATAAACCTATGTAGTATTATACATAAACCGATGCTTTAGAAACAGGTTGTACATTTTATCTTAAGATACAGAACAGAAACCTCAAAGAGAAAGACATGGAAGGTCGAAAACGCAGTCACGACGCACATAAATGACGTAACGACGTAACATAATGATGCGAAAATTTGGTAAATGAAAATGTTACGTGATATGAAAGTGTGTTCCGAGTATCAGATGACGTGTGTTCTGAGATCCGAGAACGAACCCGTCAAAGATGTTGAACGAAAAAAAAAAAAGTTTCAAAATAAGACTAGCTTTTTTTCTTCTTTGGTCTATAAATCTTAAGAATAACGCAGTCCAATGGCTTTGACATTTTGTCCCTAGCTCTGAACTGATTCAAGTGGTTTCATGTTAAGAAGAATGATGTTTCACTTTAGATGCTGTCTTACAAGTTTATAATATTCTATTGTGAGAAAATTCGTGCAGTTTTTTTATACGAATATTTAATTCTGTAACAAAATCTTAGAGATCATGTCTACCGAACACCATATACTCATTTTGATCAAATAATTACTTAGTTGATAATTGAAATTAATTTCATATATTAATATCAATTCGTCATTTTTGTTCATCATAAAATATTTATGAAAATTTTTGTTATGAATATTATTTGTTATGAAAATTTTAAAATTTAAGAAGAAAAGTCGGTCTTAACGATAACGTTAACGTTAAGCCTTCTGAAGGTGGTTTGCGCTTCTGCCTTACGCAAATTCCGCCAAATACAGAACAGTTAATGTTGTGCTCTGCCAATTTTCAAAATCGTAAGAAGTTTTTGAAGTAAACAGATTTCTGTCTTAAGTAGATTGCAAGTTATTCATATTTTATAAATAGTGAAAGAGGTTAGTTTCACATATTTTGTGTAATCGATTTCTTTGAAATTCCACAGTTTTATTAATAAGTTATTGATTTAATGGCCTCCATTATGAGAATAAACATATAATTTCTTACAATTTCTTGCATAATATCGAGATCAAGGTTGAACAAGTTATACATTTATTAGGAAAATGGACAGGTCGCAGTTGGCACCCATTCAAAATATGGTCTTCTATTATGCATTTTTGGTTTCTTCGAATTGATATTAAACGTTTTCTCTTCAAACAGCGGGACAAACGGCAGTTGTTGAAAACAAGATTTCTTTATGCATAATATGTTTTTTTTTCATTCCTTATAAAATTGAAAAGGACAATCACTTTTGTTCATGCTGTCATGTCAATAAAATTTTGTATTAGTTTTATTTTAATACTCATATTTTAATATGTCGGATCTGGAAGGTGTAAGTTTGTATATACACTGGGTTGAAGGTAAAAACATCTCAAATAACGAGTTCTATTACTATGAATTGCAATGTGCATGTAAAAGTAAAGAAATGATTATTGCATTTTCATCGTAAAATGACTTTTTATTATAGTACAGTGGCAACAGAAGACCATGATAATACGTAGGATATTATCTTCTCGCGTTAATACAAGCCGCATGTTCAGTGCGACATGTCAAATAACAGTTTCCAGTACTCTGTGGTAGATTATACCAGATGATCTGCAATTGCTTAGTAAAATCAAGGAAATACTTCAATGGCATCAACTGACGTCCCTCTAAATCTAAGTTCGATTTCTCAGAGTTCTGGTATTCTGACCAGCAATAGAAAGGTATCAATACTTCTGAAACACTCTTAAGGGACGTGTGCTATGTGTTTCCGGGCGTTATCACGTTGGAAAACAGTTCAGGAAAAGTGAAAGATAAGACACCATAACAGTTCACGGATGTCTTGAATGTACAAGTGATCTGCCAAATGCTACTTACTCATAATAGAGAAGATTGGTCCGCGTAGGACATGTTTCCCCGAACCGTTACTTCAGATATAATGCAAGTGTGCCGCTATACAGCTAAAGGGGATTAAAGTGCGGATCTAACCTCTTTTGTATACAATAATATGGTTGTATGGATGGAAATATGGAAAACAGATGTGGTATTTAACTTTAAACACAACCCCCCCTCCCCCCACGTATAAACACCGTCTGCTTGGGTCATTTCTTGGTGCAACACAACTGCAAATAATGGTTTTATTTATGTTCGGTAGTCTGTGGTACAAATCTTAAGAGATGACGAGATGTACATTCCATGTACTTTCGCATCCATATGTTGTATACTAATACTATGGTGTGTACTAATACTGAATGTTGCAAGGCCATTGTCAGATATTTGTTTCGGAAAAGTGGGGAAATGGGTGGTGATTGGAACAACCAAACATCTTCTTGGAGGAAAATTTGCAAGTCCCACCCGATTTCGACCAAATATTAAATATTTTACTTTAACCAATTTTGAGGCAAGTTCGTACAAATTGAATGCTTGATTTGGTACGTAAATGCCCTTTTTATCATATGTAAGACTCTAGATTGCGCCGTTTTCGATATTTTTTACTTTTCCTGCGATACATGGTAATGTAAAGTATTTGAATGATGCCGAAAATCTCAATTCCAGTTTTCGACGGATCTACACGTTTTGGGACCTCTAGAATACGAAAAAGAAAACAACTTTTAGCGTGACGCCTGTGTGTCTGTCTGTACAATGTATGTATCCACTCTAACTCAAAAACTAATGGACCAAATTTCATAAAACTTGGTAGTTAAGTCATTTGTGTATAATTCTGGTTCTGATTAGTTTTTGGTATGATTCGGGATAAAAAAACCCTGCTTTTTTTTGCAAAATAGCCGTACAAAAGCAAAATCTAAAATAAATAATTACGTATGCTCAAATATATCAATTAAATTATTGCTTTATACGAAATTTTTAAAAGTGAAAAGAATAAGAAATCTAATCTCATTACACTAATAATCTAACCTCATTACACCAAGACTAGCCGTTCTCGAGATATTTTCGTTTTTTCGTTACGCCACCTTTGAAAATAAGTCCAGTTATCAAATAAGAACGAATATTGAATTTAAAATGAAAATTTAGTGTAATTATAAATAATTATGTGTGGTATTTTTTGCAATTAAACTCAATATAATGAATTATTGAAGCAATAAAAAGAACGCGGATATGAGCATGCAGCGAAAGCCATGAGCTACCCACATCAGATTTTTTAATCTAAAATAAAATAACTCATAAAAAATAAATATAAAATCACTGTCACAAATGAACGAATGATTTGTAAATGCTTTTAACTAGAAATTAATTAACACCTCTATTTAAATGTTATTAATGCTATTTTATCGAACAAATGGTATACATTTTGATACAATTTGTCCAGTCAATTAATGTCAGAAACGTAATGATTATCGGGGTACTTAACCCGGGGAAACACTTTTTAATTTTCAAACATTTTATTCCAAAAACCTAAAATAAATAATAAAAACAGTCTTGTACTAAAATTATTGTGTAAATAAACATTTTATACATGTATTTTATTTAAAAGCGAAAGACATAGCATTCTTGAGGTATTGCATGTTTTGATACGAAATTGAATTTTTTTAATTTGTAGGGAAATTTATGCGTTGAACATATAGAACATTTTACCAATCTCTTTCTTCCCATCACATTAACTCTTTATTGAATTTTTGGCATAAAGACGATATGGAAGTTTAGTTACGAATATGCATATTATCTCATACATTTCTTAACATATTCCTGAGATCGTGGCCCACTAGACCGGTCGTTTATCAAGATTGCAACTGGCACTCTACCAAAATATTCCGCATTTTATGATACCCTGGTTACTTCGGGACTTGTTTATTAAATGATCTCTCCCCCCCCATCCCCAACAGCTGAGGGGGGCGGGAGAAACTGCTTTTGAGAAAAGCCCGTCTTTATGCGAGACATAAAGCGTCACTATTCTTCATAAAATAGAAGAGAACAAATATTTTCGTCAATCTTAGTACGTCCAGGAAATTTTCTACACATTTTATGTTTGCTATTCTCTGAAATATGCATTGTCTAAAGGAGTAAGGTGGTATATATTGGCAACTTCATATTTGAAAAATATTTCTTTTTGATTCATATGTTAGGATATGAATTTGTATTTATTGAAGTGAAGTGATTTCCGGGCGTAGCTTCCTTAATACCGACTGAAATCTAATTGTGTGTGAAAGTTTCGTCCGCGTAGTAAAATTCAACCGATTCGAAGGAAATTTTGTAAAAAAACTTAAACTCACCATGTTTAGGTTATGACGAAGCACAAATCGCAGCCGGCTTCAAACATCCTTTTCTCATCGACAAATAGAATCACAGATTCCCCGTTAGGTAGATGATATGCTATCATCTCAGCTACTTTGACTATTTATTCTTTCATTCTAAATTTCGAGTGGAACCTATATTCTCCTACTGGATTAAAAATAGGATGTTAACTTCTGATCTTTTGGATAACTTACCCATCATGTTTTTTTAATAGAATTGAATCGTGTTCATTTTATCTCTCCTAGTTTGAAAGCAATTCCATAAGTCGCACGGTCCTGGGAAAATCCAAATTTCGAAACTATATAGACTTAGTCATTAATTGCAACCAACCTCTGCAGAGTAAATTTGTTTGCTGGGTAACATTAATTTTTTTGCAGGGAGACATTAATAAACTACTGATATCCAACTGAACAGATATTTTTGCACTATCTATCTGATCTATTGCATTGCTGAATCTATTAACTTTCCTTCTGTATATGAAGATGACCAAACCTGAAGGATATTTCAATGCTTAATCATAATTGCTGTAGTTTATATTATAAACAATGACACAATTGCTAGATGAAAATAAAAAAATCTGATGTGGGCAACACATGACTTTCCTTATATAATGTAATGAATTTACCACTTTTACAGTAAAATAAATAGGTTTTTCTTATAGTAGATACTAATATTCTTTCCAAGATATTGAATTTTCGGCAATTAGTCGTCATTTCATTGATTTAGCGTCATTTGTATCCATTTGGCGAGATTTTCGTTAATTTGGCAGCATTTTAAAAAGTCGGCAAGTTGGCGACATTCCGCTAAATCCGTCGCCAAAATCTCGCCAAGTATAATGGACAAAGAAATAAGTTATTCTTACAGCAGATAAATGACTATTGGCGTTCAAATATAAAAGTATTACAAAAAGTATCTTTTTTCATGAATGGAACGAGCTAGATCCACGAGAATGATGTCATCCAATTTATCGCATGGTATTACTGAAAAGTGAACATGTCTCTCAAGAGGAAATATTTTTTTTTATTTTATAAGACTTTCTGATAATTTTTTTGAAAACTGTGCAATATCTCGAGAACGGTTCATGTTAGCGTTCTAAAATTTATGTCAATCGTTTTCTAATGAAAAATTACATAAGAAATGTCTATTTGCGTAACTTTATTAGTGGTTTTGATTTTTTGACTATTTTTTCAAAATTTCATTCGAAAATTTAGGGGTGTTCTTAACATTCGATTGCGTATAAAAACAATAGGCTTCCAGTGTTTACGGATTGTGATTTTTGTACCAAATTTGGTTCGAATCGGTCCATTCATTCGTCAGTTATCGTCTCCACAGACTCACTGACACACACACACACACACACACACACAGACATCACTTCAAAAATGTTTGATTCGTGATCAGGGATGCTTGAAACGTGCTCTCCCGTCGAAAACTCGATTTCGAATTTTCGACCCCGTCACAATACTTTCCTTATACATTATGTATATAAGGAAAGTAAAAATATAATGTTAAAATTCTAAACGGTATGTGATAGATTTTGAATATGTTGCATTATTATGGTAATTATGGTCTTAATAAATAATTTACCTTTATATTTACCTTAAAATAATTTACCTTTATCTTACAATTTATTTTTCTATTTTGAATTGCAGGACCAAGCGTTAACTTCAATAATGGAAATAATAAAAAATCAAATGTATTGAATCGCATCAGGCTTAGTTAAAATTTCCCAATTAAAGATAACATGGGAAAGATTTTATTCTTTTCAGAATGAAATCGCCGAGGACCCCAATTCTTTCCTTCTAATACTTATTTGAAATTCACTTTAAAGGTTGGAATTTCGGCGATTTTTTTTTCTTATTATTCTTTCTTTTCGGGAATTTATCATCGACTTTTGTTGGCGTTATTCACAGACGCAAAAATTTTCTATTGATAAAAAACAAGAAAAAAACTCACTTAAAACGGCTTTTTCTTAATTGTCTTTCATATTTTGGCTCTTGGACTTATTCGATCAATATTTCCTTCAGGCAGAGCACTTTTTTCTGAATTGCAGGCATTGTTTTAGGCCACGTTAGAATGTATAAATGTATTGCAGTTTATGATTATTTTATTGTGTATAGGTTCTGATTCTGACAAGTGATGACACGGAAGACGTAACGATTGTTCACTGGAAACAAGAAAGCAATTCCTATCAACTTTAAAATGTGTTTGTAAGAATTGCATAAAAGAACATGAAAAATCCGCCCAAAAGAAACCGTACAAATGAAAAAAGATATATTTATATTATTTACATATACAGGGTGTCCCAAAATGATTTAAACGCGCTTTAATTTTTACCTGTTGGAGATACAGTAAGTGGCCAATGTAAATTGCAAAAATGTTGAAAATAAGGTAGGAAATAAGACTACGTTAATGAAATAGTCTTCCCATTCATTTTCAAAAACTGGCACTTTTTAAATTTTTATACGAACCCCTTAGATAAATTTGGTCAATCAGAATTTTTTTTATTTTTAACGCAACAAGATCATTAAAAAACCCGCATTAAAAGAACATGAAAAATCCGCCCAAAAGAAACCGTACAAATGAAAAAAGATATATTTATATTATTTACATATACAGGGTGTCCCAAAATGATTTAAACGCGCTTTAATTTTTACCTGTTGGAGATACAGTAAGTGGCCAATGTAAATTGCAAAAATGTTGAAAATAAGGTAGGAAATAAGACTACGTTAATGAAATAGTCTTCCCATTCATTTTCAAAAACTGGCACTTTTTAAATTTTTATACGAACCCCTTAGATAAATTTGGTCAATCAGAATTTTTTTTATTTTTAACGCAACAAGATCATTAAAAAACCCGCATTAAAAGAACATGAAAAATCCGCCCAAAAGAAACCGTACAAATGAAAAAAGATATATTTATATTATTTACATATACAGGGTGTCCCAAAATGATTTAAACGCGCTTTCATTTTTACCTGTTGGAGATAAGTAGCCAATGTAAATTGCAAAAATGTTGAAAGTAAGGTAGGAAATAAGACTACGTTAATGAAATAGTCTTCCCATTCATTTTCAAAAACTGGCACTTTTTAAATTTTTATACGAACCCCTTAGATAAATTTGGTCAATCAGAATTTTTTTATTTTTAACGCAACAAGATCATTAAAAAACCCGCATATCTGTATCTTTAAAATCAACTGAATTATGATAAAGGAAAAAATCTGAATTATGCCACTTTTCCGTATCATGTGAAAGGCTGTTTTATAGGTGAAAATAGGGATCATAAACAAATTGACGATGAAAATTGTTTAGATAAAAATGTACTTAAAAGTACTTAATTATTGAAAAAGTACTTAGTTATTGAAAAGTACTGAAGAATCTGTGATTGCATCGTGAGCTTACGCGGAATTCCCAAAAATGTCTCCTATGCATTATCATTAAGTTTTATCTTTAATGTGATATGTCACACATTTACATTTCTAATTTGATATAGGGTCCCCATTCACAATATTCAATGTTCAATTAAATATAACTCGCTCAATTTCAAAGGTACAGAGATGCGTTGTTTTTAATGATCTTGTTGCATTAAAAAAAACATTTTCTGATTGAACAAATTTGTCTAAGGGGGTCGTATAAAAATGTAAAAAGTGTAACTTTTTGAAAATGAATGGGAGGACTATTTCATTAACGTAGTCTTATTTCCTACCTTACTTTCAACATTTTCGCAATTTGCATTGCCCACTTATCTCCAACAGGTAAAGAATTAAACCGCATTTCAATCTTTTTGGGACACCCTGTACACTTGTAGGTTAAAACAACAGGCCTTTATAGCATCCATTTCAAAAAAGGTCATCACATTATTTGCTAACAAAATATAAGAAAAGAATAATAGAAATTACAATTATCTTCTTTTCAAATTCACAGGGTTTATACGACTACTATCAGCGATAGTTTTGTTACCAAGTGACTATAGCACCCCATAATGAAAGCCACAAACATTACAAATACCTGAAGGGAACATGAACGGTTCTATCTGACATTGTAGTAACAGCACAGCGATCAGACAAAGTAAATCTGATTCGTTTAACAGAAGCATTAGTCTTTTCATCACGTAACATATGTTGCACAGGTCATTTCGTTGTCCATTGATATGTTTATTACTTTCCTTATATACATAATGTATAAGGAAAGTATTGTGACGGGGTCGAAAATTCGAATTCCAGTTTTCGACGGGAGAGCACGTTTTAAGCATCGCTGATCACGAATCAAACATTTTTGGAGTGATGTCTGTGTGTGTGTGTGTGTGTCAGTGAGACTGTGGAGACGATAACTGACGAACGAATGGACCGATTCGAACGAAATTTGGTACAAAAATCACAATCCGTAAACACTGGAAGCCTATTGTTTTTATGCGCAATTGAATGTTCAGAACCCCCTAAATTTTCGAATGAAATATTGAAAATATCGTCAAAAATTAAAGCCGCTAATACAGTTACGCAAATAGACATTTCTTATGTAATTTTTCATTAGAAAACGATTGACATAAATTTTAGAACGCTAACATGAACCGTTCTCGAGATATTGTACATTTTTCAAAAAATTATCAAAAAATCATGTAAAATAAAAATATTTTCTATTGATAAACATGTTCACTTTTCATATGTAATGCATTGCGATAAATTGGGTGACATCATTCTCGTGGATCTAGCTCGTTCCATTCATGAAAAAAGATACTTTGAGAAATACTTTTGTATTTGAACGCCAATAGACATTTATCTGCTGTAAGAATAACTTATTTTCGCCGTCCATAACGCTTGGCGAAATTTTGACGACGAATTTGGCGGAATGTCGTCAATTTGGTGACTTTTTGAAATGTTGCCAAATTAGCGAAAATCTCGTCAAATGGATAAAAATGACCCTAAATCAATGAAAATTCATTGTCGAAAATTCAATATCTTGGAAAGAATATTAGTATCTACTGTAAGAGAAGCCTATTTTTTTACTGTAAATGTAGTAAATTCATTACATTATATAAGGAAAGTCATGTGTTGCCCACATCAGATTTTTTTTCATGGATAGAGCTTAGACTGACAACATTATATGAATTTACCTTTTGAGTTACTGAGACCGCTATCTTTCGTTGTATATTTGTGATGGACAATGCATTCTCCCAGTGGCAAATCATGGGAGAGTGTGTCCCCCCCCCCCCGTAAAAGCCTGTTTAGAGAAAAAAAGTACTTAAAAACAAACATGTTAAATATTGCTTTATATTGTTGAATCTTGCTATGTTTTTTTTCATCCAATAAACATACTTGAAATATTTGCACCCAAAAGTTTGAACAGAAATGAAATAAAAATGAGAATAGTAATATTTTATGAAAATATTGTACGATACAGGTTTCTAAATATTATACATTTGTATTTGTTAAACTGTGCGGTAAATAGTGATATTACAGTACAATACTAAGGAAATAACTGAAACTTCGTACGGTATTTCAAATTGAATGTGTTTCTGGCTTTTGCTGCAGCAAAAATATCAATAACATCTGTAAAATCTAGCGTTTTAACAAGGTAGTTAGTTCTCAATGCTAAGACTTGACAGATGATTTAGCCTCTTTTTGGTCATTAAGATTCTTAAGTTGTTTTTGATTACTTTTTATTTAGAGAATGACCTTTCCCCACTAGAGTTGGAGACTATCAAACACAGATAAGTACGAAGTACTATTTCAACGTTTGGAAAAGCTTGAATTCAGTTTTCTCCACATAAATACGAATCCAAGCACATTAAGTCCACCTTTTGGGATTCATTTTCGAGTTCGTTCTTATTTTCTTCTTCACTATTGGCCTCTTTACATCACCTTCACGGCGAGCATGATCTTTATAACTTGCTACGATATCTCCGTCAATACCTTCGCTTAGATATTCCTCATGCTGTGTCACTGCTACATCTTGAGAATCTCTATTGCAATCTACTACCGCCACTTCAGAATATTTTTGCATTATGACCAGTCCTGGATTTACTTTTACCTCTCCAATATGTGCCTTCAAATGGATGCATTCTGCCCCAAGCTCACAGTGATTTAAATCGTTTTTATAAACGGAAGTAATATTTTCGCAAGATTTCGAAGTTTCTTCCTCATCTAAAACTATCAGATTTTCCAAAAATCCAAATTTTTCCGAAATGTTGGCATACGCTTGGGAACCATGCCTTAAATTAGAAATCATTGAATCTACGACAGGGAAGAAATAATCTACTTTGAATTTATCACGGCTTTTTAATATAGTATTAGGCGTTTCTTTATTGTCAAAGAAAGTTATACGAGTACTTCTTTCTTTCAATCGCTTATCGGAATCTTCATAATGCATGTTCTTGGTAATTGCTTGGGCGATATTCTCGTACGAATCAAAGTTGTTTCTTTACTCCTGAATGTATGAAATCAAGGAACGAAACATTTTAACTGCAACAGATAAACTCAACGATTCCTTCTGTAGAAATTTATTAGTTTTATTAATGCGCATTAACATATCGTTCCAAAAAATGGTGAAGAACAGCGTTTCAAATTTCTCCATATTTTCCCTTAGTATTTTAGCTTGGGTCTTCGCATCTGCAGACTCATCCTCTTTGGCAATTAAGGACTGTAAAGCAGTTTTTATGCAAGTATAACCATCATTTACTGCATGAACAGAATCAGCTCGGGCTGACCATCGTGTATCTGATAATTTCTTAACTACTCTTCGCTTCGAACCTGAAGACAGCGTAGATATTAATTGATCCCATCTGTGGGTTCATGCTGCAAAGAAAGTGTACAAATGTCGTACAAAAGTAAAAAGTCCTGCACCTGCAAAGTACTTTCTGAAGAATTGACACCAATGAGATTGGGTGAATGTGTTGCACATGGAATAAAATATGCCAGAGGATTTATTTCAAGGGAGTGGCTCACAGAAAATCAAAAATACTTTTATATATTTTAAGCCAAAAAAATTTTTTTTACAAATATTTTTTACTTTTATTTTTCGTTCAAAATAAACCGCCCCCCCCCCCCTCCTCTGAAGTTAGGCCCCCGACATTAGCCGGTATGTTAATTCGCCACTGCATCCTACTCTGTTAGATTTCATTGGAATTACAACTTCTGATTTTTAATCTCTTTATCTCTCTCTTTTTGAACACCAAATAGCACACTGTTTGCTCGATATCACTCAGTAAAGTGAAAGCACTGCAACAAATCGTAGTAAAATTCAAAATTCAATATTATTCTGACCATAATCATCTATTGTATCTAACCAGAGCATTAATGTGTTATGGATGCCGTAATAAAAACTATTGTACCAACCACCGATCTTCCGCTCGCCTGATGATCCTCTACTTCTTAAGCTACTAAAATGATTATCTTTCTTTCTTTCTATATATGAAGAGGATCGACCCGTAACATATTTCGACAGCACCATTTTATTAAAAATACACATAATTAACCCATTAGAAGTAAATCATGAATTTTAAATTTGCAATGCTCTGTTATAATATCTGAATACTAGAAGGTATGCCTATCATATGATGGGATTCTAAATTTGCAAAATATTACCTCCCATTTGGCGTCATTTTGATCAATTTGGCGATATTTGCGACAGCTCGCCAATTTCTTTGCCAAATATTTTAGCAAATTTTTTGCTAAACGTCACGGAAGGACGAACAGCAAAATGGCTTTTTCTTACAGTAGATTCTTATATTCTTTCCAAGTTATTGAATTTTCATCAGTTTGGTGATATTTCCGTTAATTTTGTGATATTTTGTTCAATTTTGAAACATTTTAAAAACTCGACAAAATTGTTGCCACGTGGGACAATTGGACTGACAGACAAAGGCTGCCGAAATACTATCCCTTTTCAAAACACAATTAATTTCATTAATTTTGCTTCATATTTATTAATTTGACAAAATTTTTATATATTTGTCGATATTTTTATCGATGGCGACATTTTCGTCAATATGGCAATATTTTGATAAATTTGGCGACATTTAAGAATTCGCCAAATTTGTTACCAAGTGGGATGGTTGGACTGACAGATAAATGCTTCCGAAACATTATTACAATACTATCCTCTGTCAAAACAGAATTGATTTCATTGATTTGCCGTCATATTTATCAATTTGGCGACATTTCAGTAATTTGCCGATATTTTATAAATTTGGCGACACTTTAAAAAGTCGCCAAATTTGTCGCAAACGTTATCAAAACATCAATACAATCCTATTCCCTTTTGAAACTCAGTTAATTTCATTGATTTGGCGTCATTTTTATCAGTTAGGCGTCATTTTTATCGATTTGGTGATATATTCGTCAATTTCGCAACAATGAAAAAATCGCCAAGTTGGTGATATCTCGTCAAAAATTTTGCCAAGTGTTACCCAGGATACATATATATACAGATAAATCAAGGTGTTTATATTATAAATGTTACACAGGTACAATGATTATTTTTTCATAACTGGCTTTATTTTCTAATGAAACGTATTCTTCTTCTAATTATAATACAACGCGGTAATTAATTTCCCTACATACATAGTACACTCACGGACAATGAAAGTTGCACACCAAGAAGAAAACGTGGTACAACCGCGAAATGATGTAAATAGCTAGAGGGCGGGCTGGTATGCAAATGATCCCAGTCTGGTGTGATTGCTCATGACCTTACACCCGTGAGTGGCGCTGCAAGCATGAACCAGCGGCCTTATACACCGGCGTGTAGTTGACGCCCCATCAATGCGAGAAGCTTCGGGCTACGCAAGCATGAGTACGGAGTGAAAAGAATGGTGGGCAGACGCCAGAAACGTCGATATACGTATCTGACGGATTTCGAGACACGGAGGACCGGCTCTGGACAGACCAGGCATGCCACGAGTAGAGAGAATTGAATGATCTTGCGGCAGGCACGTATAGAGCCCACGGCCACCCGATCTGCCGTACAGGCACACGTAGCGGCTTCTGTATGCCCACGAACCATATCTAGACGCCTGAAGGAAGGGACTCTGCGATTCCCTTACATGTGCTGCCGTTACATGTGCTGCCGTCCCTTGCAGGTGCTGCCGTTAACACGGGAACATTGGCGGCAGTGGTGCCGGGCCAGAGCAACGTGGAACGCTACAGATTGGCGATGTGTGGTGTTTAGCGATGAGTGCCTCTTCATTTGGGGGACCGATGATCAGCGTGTCCGGGTGTGGAGGTCCCCTGCACAACGTCACAATCCCAACCTCGTTATCGAGCGCCACACCAGCCCCACTACAGGGATCATGGGCTGGGGAGCCATAGCCTACGACAGCCGATCCGCTTTAGTAGCGGTATCTGGAACATTGACCGGCCAGGGGTACGCGGATGAGATTCTACGGCCCCATGTTAATTCCAATTTGCATTTTGTCTGTGGTTTCACAAAACCGACGCGTACATAGTAGAGATTTCCCTTTTAGAAACTCGATTTAATTTCTTATTTTAAGATTACATAGTTTCTCTATCATTAGAATATTAATTTCCTTTATATTGAGTTTATAAGATATAGGATTCCGGTTTAATTTTATTTAGAATGTATAAGATTTTTTATTTTATATTATTTTCTTAGTCCATTGTTTTTTATATATATTTTATAAAATAGACTTACATATTGATGACAAAGGCCTAAGATAGGCCCCTCAGATATAGGCTGTAGAGCACTGGTGTCTTCGCTTCTATGTTTAGAGTGCGTCATATAATTGTCTTTTATTCATAATTACAGTACATTTTCCTGGCTTGCGGTAGGTAGCCACTCATAGGCGTTATGTCTATTCTTTCATGAGGTTGTTTAAATCGCCATCTTTACTCATACTCTTTCTTCATAAACCAATTGTGTAGGTCTTAGAATGCGTCAGTTCTTGACACCAGGTGCAGTCGTTTTACCATCGGTGTTCTGGCTCCGTCTCATATTGTTAAAATTCGTATAAAATAGTTTTCTTTATGATTTTCAAAGAAACTAAATGGCAGAGATAGCCACCGATTTAATGATGTTCTAAGAGCCTATGACAGAGATAGCCAAAACTACTATGCTAGACGTTTCTTTATGCATATTTCTCAGCAGCTGCATAGTTGGACTTGGAGCGTGATTTTGATGAGGGTTGAGACTCAGGACTAAGAGAAAAAAAAACAGGTTCATAACCTGTTAGTTTGAAGAATATTCACCAATTGCCAAAATTGGGGTCGGTTAATACACACAGAAAAAAAGGGTCTACCGGTCTCCTATTTTTACTCCTATTTTGTCACTGTATGTTTTTCATTATTCTGAGTACTGCTGGGCTACTCGTGGCTTGCGTGCTGTAAAGCCAATCGTGATTGGTCGGTTATGCAAGTAATGATTACTCTCATTGGTTATTTAGATAAGAATCGGTCTATTCATAAAATGTAGGGATGATATGTCAAGTAGTTCTAGAAAAACATCTGCGTTTTTCGTTGATGACATGTACTGGACGAGGACGTAACCGAGGTTCTAGATGTCGAAATTTGACAGAGTTTTGGAGTTCATGTGATCGGATCCCTTGTTTACTTGGGGTAAAATGGTATCTTGTTTGGAAAGTATTTTGGATGCTCTTTTGAGTATCTTGCCGAAGAATTTTGCAGTTATACAGCTTCATTTTAAAAGTTAGTTGCATGTGTTCGTGTGGGGGAGAGCTGAACTGTTAGCCTGTTATGACCCTTTTGCGCACTGCAGACGCTGAAATATTTAACTCATCATACAGACAGGTACTAAGTGTGAAAAAGGATTGATAAGAATTACTTTTGTCTCTCGTTGCTCCTTTCTCAAAAGGATTTAAAAATTCGAGGATTTATGAAAAGTCGAGCTAAAATGCTTCAAATTTAAAATTTATGAAAATTATTAAATATTTTATCTAAAATATAATATATTCTATGACAAATAATGTTAAAAAAATAATCATTTTTTACGTTTTATTTAATTCTAAAACGATTGAAACAAACTTTATAAAACGCTAACTTGAGCAGTTTTTGAGACATTGGCACGTTTTTTAAATAAATGTATCTAAATAATTACATACAAGTGAACAGTAGTACATATCATCAAATATGTAAAACTTGGTGATAAATTTGGCGCTTTTGCAATTAATTTGGCAAAATATAGCCAACTTGATGATTTTTTTAATGTGGTGCAAATTTACGATAATGTCGCCAATATGGAAAAAATGACACTAAAGTTATGAACATGACGCCAGATTGATGAATTAATAATTAACATATTTTAATGTTATGGAGTATATTACTTAGATGCTAGCAATATTTACAATTATAAAGTTATATTCGCTCTAATTATAAGTTAATTTGGTACTTTGAAATCATTTCACTTGTTGTCTTCCAAAAAGCGCCAAATATTAGTGTACTTTTCAGCTTTAAAAACAAGTCGCCGTGGATCTTATCCATCATTATTTCGCATTGAAAGAAGTAGTATACTTATATTATGTAAGGGAAGTCATATGCTACCCACACCAGATTGTTTTAACATTAATTAATAATAAACATTTTCTGAAGTTTTAAATCTCAACAGTCTTAGCTAAAATTCCCTAGTTGCAGAAAATGCGATAATTTTTTTTTAATGAGACCGACGAAGTTTACAAATTCTTTGTTCTTTTCCATTATTGCTTATTTGAAATTCACTTCAAAGATTGAATTTTCCAAGATTTTTCTACCTCCAATACCTTCTTTTCGTGAATTTATCATCGGCTTTTGTGGGAGTTATTCGCGGACATAAAAGGTCTCTACTAATATAAAAAAGAAAAAACTCACTTAATTTTATTTTTCTTTCATATCTTGAGCTTGTTCGATCAATATGCTCTTCAACCGGTACAATTCGTCTGAATTGGAAGGATAATGTAATGCTGCTATAAAATTTATAGGTTTATGTTAAAGTTTATGATTTTTCTGTTGCGTATAAATTTTGACTTTGACGTCAATAGGTGACACACAAATAGGAAGAAAATTCTGTAGAAATGTAAAATATATGCTTTCAAGAAATATTTGATGATATTTGAGATGACAAACATGTTACACAAGCTAAAAAGATACCATATTTCCTGTTATGTTATAAATTATAATTTTACCTCGTAATTGATAGGGCTGCCATCTGCTTTGATAATAAGATAAAAGAAATTAGGGAAATATATTTTCGGGGTAAAAAGTTGGCAATACCAAAATAATGATATATAATATATATATATATATATTGTATATATAAATGTATATAGTTTATACTTTACCTGCAACACATAGTAACTTACAAATAACAATATCGTTAAGTAATTGCAGCGTAGACTCAAAATTTGAACATGGTAACTTAAAAATAACAATATCGTTAAGTACTTGAATAGATGCAGTATAGACTCAACATTCAGGCGGTGATCAGCATATCTTGGCCATGAAAATATTCTTTTGGTTACACGCAGGGCCGGCCCTAGGTAATATGGTGGTTCGGAGCAAGAGTGTATTTTCACGCCCTACATCAGGATTCAGCCCCCTCCCCAAGAAAAGGAAAAAAATATTCTGGGAAAGGCTAGATTGGAACAATTCAACTAAAGAGATACAAATTAAATAATTTTGTAATATTTAACACTTTTGCAAAAACTTCCTTAAATTTTGTAGTTAAGATAATTTTAATTCTCTTACTTTCATTTGGGAGAAAATTATTGCTGATTTTGATAGGTCAATCTTCTGAGCAAGACTATTGTCAGCTAATGAAAACCGTTTATTATCAGACATTGTACACTGGTGCCCAAAATTACCTTTACATACATAAAAATTAAGATATTTCATGAAATACCCAACCAATATGATTTATTTTTCAGGGAAATGATCAAAAGACAAACCTAATTATAACTATCCAATCCAATTTAATCAAACTGTTTCTGATATGCAAATGATGGCATTCATTACATCATTCAAAGGCAGCATAAGCGCTGTGCATGATATATGTCTCACTGAATTTTTTTTTTTCAATTAAGGATTTAATTTCGGTGGTTATCGACTCAAAACAGTTTTTTTATAGGTTTAAGGCATCATTTGGAAAAAAATATTTGAAGGAATGAGCTATCGACCGTTTAGTAGAGGCTGAGCAGCCGTTGATGAAAATGGCAAGATGACTGAAATTTTCACCACAAAAGATCTCTGTCCTTTGCGAAAAATGCGCAATTTGCCGCTTTTCGCAATTGAATTAAAAACAGTTTAAATTTCTTTCTAAGGTTGTTACCTGACAACTGTGTTTACACAAAATCAGTGCAAAATATATGCACAGTGTCTGTTTATAACCAGTAAGTCAAATGTAAAATATAAATATTTATCATTTTCCTATTGGCAGAAATTAATAAATAGAAATAGGCAATACTTTTTTAATATTTTATTTAAAGAATAATGATTATCAAATATGTTAATTAATTATTATTTATTCTATTGATTTGTACGTTTATTTTGTAAATTGCCCCTGTCTAACCTAATATGTGTCAACCATGTTGGGACTTTATGAAGTATATCAGAGCAATTCCAAAAATAATCACTTCTCTAGCTTTTAAGCTGTCCAGAACTTTATTTTTCATTCCAGATTTGAAATTTACTTTACAATCTCACTACTTTTACATCACGGTTACCTTACACCTTTCTGGTAGGTCGGACGGTCTGGGTCTCATCAACTACAACTACTTTTATATCATATTGAATTTAAGCAATTGGTTTTTGAATTAGTTATTACTCTATTTTACGTGGGATAGCACACTGTTTGTAATAAATCTCAACACATAGAAACCACTATTACAAATCGTAAAGGATATCTTAAGAAACATTAGAATTTTGGAATTATATCGACATCAGTCATTCACTGCATGTAAGTTGCAGTTATTAATTGCTTGGCTGCCACAGCTCGGCTGCCGATCTTCGGCTGGCCTGATGACGCTCTTTGCCTTAAGCTACTGAAATTATTATATTTTCTTCTATATGTGAAGTGGACCGTCCCCGATGCATGCTGAAATACTTAAGCATAATTGCAGGGATTCATCATGCGTACATTTTGATTAAAATGTGTGCATGATGAATCACTTATAAGATGAAGCGATTATTTGAATATTGAAATTAATAAACATATATTTTCAAACATATAGTTTTAAATCTCAGTTTTAGTTAAAACTCCCCAATGAAAAGAAACGAGATAGACTTTATTTCCAAAATGAGATAGACGAATTTCGCCAACTCTTTTCTCATTTTCTCTATTACTTATTTGAAATTCACATCAAAGTTAGGAGTTTATACGATTCCATTCCTTCTTTTCGCAAATTTATCATCGGCTTTTGCTGGAGTTTTAAAATAAAAAAAAAATCTTTATTAATGAATAAAAACAGACAGCTTACTTAAAATGTCTTTTTTAATTTTATTTCATATCTTTGTACCTGCACTTGTTCGATCAATATTCTCTTTAACTGATGCGCTTTCCGGAATTGGAGGGATTGTGTTGTGACACTATGGAATCTGTAGATTTATGGTCTAGGTTCATGATTCTTCTGTTGCGTATAAGTTTTGACGTTGACATTAATAGATGGCACCAATATTAAGAAAATACCACGAAAATGTAAAATCCGTACATTCAAGAGATATTTGACAATATTTAAGGTGATATTCATTATTTATTTTATATCTTGGTTCTCATATTTGTTCAACCAATATGCCCTTCAAGCGGTGTGCTTTTCTGATTTGGAGGGATTGTGTAATGACACTATAAAATATATAAATTTATGGCTAGAATTTATGATCTTTTTATTCCGCATAAATTTTGATGTTGGTATCAGTAGGACACCAATAGTAAGAAAATCCCGTGAAAAAATAAAATCCATATATTCAAGAAATATTTAACAATATTTTGGTCGATAAGCATACATTGTATAAGCTAGAAAAACATCGTGCTTCACTTACGTTAAAAATAAGAATATCTCGATCTAACGTAATTGATGGGGTTGCTTGTTGTTCTGATGATTAAGGAATAAATGTAAGTTAAAGACAGAAAAGATTAAAAATAATGAAATAATACTATTCTTTTATACACTTTAGATGACCTATAGTATGATTTGCACGGCCTACTACTCATTATAAATAATGATTTCGTTCCTATTGGAACGATAGTAGCTCAATGGATATAGTGTAGACTAGTTAGGCATAGCTCAATGGATATAGTGTAGACTGGCTAGGCATAGTTCAATGTCTCCTAGCCATATTGAAACCGGATGGCTAGATGATACTCTATCTTTTGATCTTCGAATACAGTTATATTTCTTTCCATATTTTAAATGGAACCTATTTCACATTCTAGAAAATTAACTCACTTTTAATTTAAATTTCAAATAGAATTATGCTTTTGCATTTTAAACCTATTTTGCTTTTATACAGGACACCGTCTTATTATTGCAGATCTTCGAGAAACGTAACCGCTTTCATAAATCGCGAGGTCTTAGGAAAATTCCATTTTCTGAATTTTTCAGACTTCAAACATCCACCACATCTAATATCAAACCTGTATGGTTTAGCTGTTCATATGCTATCTTTAAAAGCTCTAGCATCACCAAAGAATCTAACTATGCATTTCCAGCAAGCCAGACGATCTTAATCCTGTTGAGCCACTGAAACAATTATCTTTCAGTGTTTGAAAAAACGAGCGGATAAATAGCACCGGACCCACTCCGATTCGACCAACAAGGAACCACTACTGACGATGATGCGTTTGACGTAGCCGATGACGTAGAGTACACGTTGATTCTGGTTAGCGGAGCTTTTATTTAGCATTCGCGGCAAATTTAAGTTTCGTGAATTTTTTCTTTTTGAGAAATATGAATATTGATCCAAAGCTTAAGGATGGACCAAACACTTCACAAGCCAAAAACTCACAGAAAACGGAAAAGTTTTCTAAAATGTGCAATTGCAAAAAGATATTTTCCAGTAAATCTACCTTTTACAGACATAAAAAAAAATGTACACCAGTTGCTGAAAAAACAAATTATGTTTGTAAAGAAATAAATTGTAATTTTGCAGCACTGAGAAGTCGGATGATTTTCGCAATCATTTACACACTGTTCATGGCATGGAAGAAAAAATCTGATGTGGGCAGCACATGACTTTCCTTATATAATATAATGAATTTACTATTTTTACAGTAAAAAAAAAGGTTTTTCTTATAGTAGATACTAATATTCTTTCCATGATATTGAATTTTCGACAATTAGTCGTCATTTTCATTGATTTAGCGTTATTTTTATCCATTTGGCGGGATTTTCGTTAATTTGGCAACATTTCAAAAAGTCGCCAAGTTGGTGACACTCCACCAAACTCGTCGCCAAAATCTCGCCAAGCGTTATGCACTAAGAAATAAGTTATTCTTACAGCAGATAAATGACTATTGGCGTACAAATACAAAAGTATTACTCAAAGTGTCTTTTTTCATGAATGGAACGAGCTAGATCCACGAGAAATGACGTCACCCAATTTATCGCATGATATTACATATGAAAAGTGAACATGTTTCTCAATAGGAATTTTTTTTTATTTTATATGACTTTTTGATAATTTTTTTTAAAAATGTACAATATCTCGAGAACGGTTCATGTTAGCGTTCTAAAATTTATGTCAATCGTTTTTTAATGAAAACTTACATAAGAAATGTCTATTTGCGTAACTTTATTAGTGGTTTTGACTTTTTGACAATTTTTTCAAAATTTTATTCGAAAATTTAAATGGGTTCTGAACATTCGATTGCGTATAAAAACAATAGGCTTCCAGTGTTTATGGATTGTGATTTTTGTACCAAATTTGGTTTTAAGCGGTCCATTCGTTCGTCAGTTATCGTCTCCACAGGCTCACTGACACACACACACACACACACATACTTTCACACACACACACACACATACTTTCACACACACACACACATACATACTTTCAGACACACACACAGACATTACTTCAAAAATGTTCGATTCGTGATCAGGGATGCTTAAAACGTGGTCTCCCGTCGAAAACTCGAATACGAATTTTCGACACCGTCACAATACTTTCCTCATACATTATGTATATAAGGAAAGTAATAAAACATGATAATTATTTTCAAAATTATTCAGGTATGTTCGCATTTTCATAACTTCTATTTCAATAAGTTTTATTTATTGGTGAATAAAATAAAATAGTTTCACATAAAAATACAAAGAATGGATGAAATGCATGAGATTTTAAAATGTTACCTATGTAAGATGAATACAAGATATAACATATGTGGTGAGGTGGATTTTACACATAAATACAATAAATATTAAACACTTAAATACATTACCGATACTCACCAAATAGTTCCACCAGGCTCACGCGCGTTAAAGTAAAGTGGGGTCCGATTGGACCTAAATACATTGCGTTTGCTAAAACAATTAATCACTCCCTTTTTTGTGGCCACTTAACAATTTATTTACAAAACACATGAAATCTCAATTCAAACATTAAATACAAAATACACAATTACAAATGAGTTCCCAATTTACCTAAGCTTGACCTCAGGGTGCACAGTTTATTTTGCATTAATTTGCATATTTAATTTATTTATCATCCAAACTTGTAATTAATTTTTTTTTTTTTTTAAGAAAACAATATATATAAATATTCAATTTTACGAATCTCCCATTTAACATAACCTTGCCCTTACACTATTGGCTCACACAAATTCAGCTTAAACATTCATATACACATTTTAAATCAATATATAATTCTCATACCTTCATTACATACGAACTCCAGTGAGTGCTGTAGCTGACCTCTGCACGTTGGAATGGGTGGCACGATTAATTGAAGTTTGGTTCATTTATTTGAATAGTTCATGGAAAACACTACCAGTCTGAGAAAACACGGTGCGTATCACCAGGTGACGAAATTTTTTTGCCAAGTATTATTTTGGAGATGAGCACACTGTCCACTTTCCTTCTCCTCCTCTTAAACGACGGCTTAAGTCCCAGCGGCTCTTGAGTGAGCATGCGTACAGGTTTTGCCAAATATATACGTTTTCGTAGAGATTCGTCTGCTGCTTAGGATCCCGGGATTGATGCTCCTCAAACACTCCATACACGCAGTGTTACAGTTACCACGGCTTAATGCAGCTAAAGGAGCAAGGTCCTACACCGCGCCGTTTTAGTGGTAGAGCTGTGTTGCACTGCAACTAACAAAAACAAATGACGATGGGCATACTGTTCACTTTCCTTCTCCTCCTCTTAATTTCGGCTTAAGTCCCAGCGGCTCTTGAGTGAGCATGCGTACAGGCCCTTGCCTAAAGAGTGGAGATCAGATACTTTATTTGTAGAGATTGGCTGCTTCTTAGGAGCCCTGGATTGATGCTCCGCAAATATTCCGTACACACAGTATTACAGTTACCACGGCTTAAATGCAGCTAAAGGAGCAAGGTCCTACACCGCGCCGTTTTGGTGGTAGAGCTGTGTGTACTGTAACCAATTAAAAACATGACGACATTCTTCCATTCCTGGTCGTCACCGCCCGAAGAAATGCGCCGTCGCGCTGAATTAGGCTCGGCTCGTCTTGGCAACGAGTCGCCATCTTTACCGGACTCACTACGTCGGCCCCTCGGCAAAGGCATTTGCCGCCCGAGATAGGAACCGCGGATGCCGGGTCAGAGATGCATCAAAAATGCATGCCGGAGCGGACTTCACAAAACCACAAGTGCCACGCACTTGGAGTGCTCTCTACTCGAGCTCAGAAAAGCAACTCGATTTTTTTTACATTTCTAAAACTTCCAGAATTTTAAAACAAGGGGAGCGATAAAAATACAGGGAGGAAGTCCCCACTTCCCATTCGCTGCTTCCCAGGCGCAATAAAAAAGGAGGTTCAAAAATGCTTCATACCATTGGTTTTAGAAGCGACGCTCATTTTTTATGCGCTCCACTCAAACACAAGAACCAGAGGGCTTCCAAAACCAGGGTGGTCCAAAAGACCGGACATCGACGCGCGCCACACCTGACAGGGCTATAAATTTTCAAAGATTTGTAGCTCAACTTTGACATTTTGCTGCAATTAAATCTCTGAATATTTACAATCCATGTCAGTGCGCACACAACCCAACGGCGCCAAAAATCCCAATTCCGTCTATGCAAAGGCCTAGCTATCTACATAAAACAAAAACATAGTATACATTTCAATATATTTACACCATTCCCTTTTCCCAGGGTTATGTATAAAAAATATGTGATTGTCATACCACATATTCATGTAAGATGAATACAAGATATAACATATTCTCATAGATTAGAAGATATACCCATGCATTTGTGGAAGATTTTCCGTACTACGTACTACAAGCTACAACAATTTTTGCCAAAATAAAACAATGACATAATAAATTGAAACTATTAATAAGCCCCAAAAATATCAATAATAATAATGACTGCAACTGATATAATCCAGTCAAAAATGCAATATCAATAAAATTTATTTCATACGTATACATATCCTTATTATTTAAATCGGAAAAGATTTAATAAAACTCTTCTGCTGCATAAACACATTGGATTTAAATCCATTGCTAAGTGACATGACATAATTTTCTTCAAATAAATTGGTGGAAGAAATATAGTCTGCATAATGCTATCTCTATGGAAGGTTCAATTGTTCGTTTTTAATTAATATCTTAATATTTAGACAACCCCTAGTCTTAGAAACTCGAAATATGTACTAAATTTTAAGTGGGGTTATTCGAATGTTACCCATAAAATGTCATTAAATTCGGTTCAGCCATTCTCCCATGATAATGAGACAGACAGACAGATTATCAATTTTCTTTATATAGATTATGCAATTGCTATGTCAAAAATATAAAATAATATAAATATGTACATAACTGTAAAAACTTGTGTAAATACAAATCTTAGTACATTCCTACATAAGCTGATAATGATATGTAAGAAAATAACAAAAATACAAAATTGAGTAAAATTTTTGAGTGGATAACAATTTCTTCCTAGCTATTGACATATTTACATTTCTCAGCTGAAACATATCATTTATGAATGACTGATTCTGGATTAAAATTATCCAAATGTAGACTTTTAATAGATATAAAATGCAAGTTTGCTCATTTTGCTTATTTTCAATCTATTTCTCTAAATCTATATAAATAAAATTGAAAATCTGTCTGTATGTGTGTCTCATCTTTATGGGAGAATTAACGGAATTTAAATGAAATTTTGTAGATAGCCTTAAATTTTCCTGATTTAAAATTTAGTCCATGTTTTGAGTTTCTAAGACCAGGGGTTGCCCAGATATTAACTAAAAACGAACAATTAAACCTTTCATATAGCATCAAGCAGATGATATTTTTTCCGCCAATTTGTTTGAAGAAAATTTTATTATGTCGTTTAACAACAAATTTAAATCCAATTTGTTTATACGGCAGCTGATTTTTATTAAATCCTTTCCGATTTAAATAATAAAGATATATATATATATAAAATAAATTTCACCGATATTGCATTTTTGACTGGATTATATCAATTATGGTCTTCAGATTTAAACATTATTATTATTGATATTTTCAGTTTATTATGTCATTGTTTTATTTTTGCAAAAATTTTTGAAACTCATATATTGTACGTAGTACCGAGTAATCTTCTACAAATGCATGGGTATATCTTCTACTCAGAGGCTTACCCTGACTCTAAAAGGTGTGTGGGGGGGGGAGGGGCAACTGTTTAGCATTTGCTTATGCCAGGGTTATTTTAAATGAAAAATACGCATAACAATAACAAGAAAGATCAATCATGCTTAAAGCATTGATTATGAAAAACTTTCCAACTTCAGTGCAATTTTATTAATAAAAGTCTAAAATGCAAAACATTCCTCGGTAATATTTTAAAACTTATCACAATACTACATTAATTTATTATATTTGAAAACTTAAACCTTCATTGAAAAAAATGAACTTCATTCAAATGACGGCATTGAAATATAAATTGCCTGGTTTAAATATCTCTAAAATGCGATACATTCCAAGGTAATATTTTTAAAACTATCATAATACTACGATAATTTATTATATTTGAAAACTTCATCGAAAACAACTGAAATGAATTCAAATGACGTCATAGAAAAAATAACACGCATGGATCTCTCTATAAAAACAGCATTTCATTCATAACTTTCTCCCATTCATTTCATTCATCACAATACTATAATAATTTATTTTATTTAATAATTAAGACCATGGAGCTACAAGTAATTAAACTCTATGCTTAAAACTTCATCGAAAAAAATCGTCCTTCTCTTTATAAAATCAATTAATATTCCATTCATATCAGCCATGCAGACTCCATGGGCTAAATTATTTTGTGTTAAAGAAATACAGCAATTCTAATACAACTCATTCTACATATTTTGCTGTTTACATTTTACTTAAGTGAAAAATAGGCTTCGTTGTAGAAATAATCAAATTTGGATAATCATTTAAACTCAAATATATTGTATTTGCGTTGTTTCAGTATGTAGATGCACAGAATTTAAGCAAAAATAAAGTAGTTTTAGGACGGATACAACACTCAATATGAATTAAAAAGAACTTAAAAAATCATGATTTTGAAACAAGATGGATGCCATATATCATTTTGAAGTGGGTCATGTGATCTTTGCATATCATGGTCACCTGATCGTTTCATATGAGGTGTAATTATTATTTTAATTTTTATTTAAAAAACTACTGAATATATTTCACTGATTTTTTTTATATATTTTATGAAACAATTTGAATATTACCTAAAATTTTCGAAGCAATTTGTGAATTTTAAATCCCCTTAAAAAATGTTTGAAAAATTAGGTCCCATAGGGCTCAATGTATTTCATTTTTTCAACCCGGGTTCAATCCAAAACTATTTGGGTGATATTATTCATTTATATTCCCATAAGTCCTACAGACCGTCTGAACAACATACTAAAATTTCATTTTGATTAAGTCATTTTTACGGCAGTTATCGTGCTAACGGACAGACAGACAGACAGAATGAATGAACAAAGTCATAAACACTCAACTTTGTTGTAAAGTTTTAAAAATGAATAAATAAACAAATAAATAAAAAATAAAAAATATTAACATTAGTAAGCAAGACTTTATACATTAAACGACTTTAATAATTCATATAAAATTAATGGATTCAATTTCAATCAAATAAATAATAACAAGAAAGATCAATCATGCTTAAAGCATTGATTATGAAACACTTTCCAACTTCAATGCAATTTTATTTAAACAAGTCTAAAATGCAATACATTCCTCGGTAATATTTTAAAACTTATCACACTACTACATTAATTTATTATATTTGAAAACTTAAACCTTCATCGAAACAAATGAACTTCATTCAAATGACGGCATTGAAATATAAATTGCCTGGTTTAAACATCTCTAAAATGCGATACATTCCTCGGAAATATTTTTAAAACTATCATAATACTACGATAATTTATTATATTTGAAAATTTCATCGAAAACAACTGAAATTCATTCAACCGACGTCATGGAAAAAATAACACGCCTGGCTCTCTCTATAAAAGCAGAATTTCATTCATTTCATTCATCACCATACTATAATAATTTATTTTATTTAAAAATTAAGACCATGGAGCTATAAGTAATTTAAACTCTATGCTTAAAACTTTATCGAAAAAACTCGACCTTCTCTTTGTAAAATCAATGAATATTTCATTCATATCAGCTATGCAGACTCCATGGCCTAAATAATTTTGTGTTAAAGAAATACAGCAATTCTAATACAACTCATTCTACATATTTTGCTGTTTACATTTTACATAAGTGAAAAATAGGCTTCGTTGTAGAATTAATCAAATTTGGATCATCCTTTAAACTCAAATATATTGTAATTGCGTTGTTTCAGAATGTAGATGCACAGAATTTAAGCAAAAATAAAGTGCTTTTAGGACGGATACAACACTCAATGTTAATTAAAAAGAACTTAAAAAATCACGATTTTGAGACAAGATGGATGCCATATATCATTTTGAAGTGGGTCATGTGATCTTTTCCTATCATGGTCACGTGATCGCTCCATATAAGAAGTGTAATTATTATTTTAATTTTTATTTAAAAAACTACTCAATATATTTCGCTGAAATATTTTTTATATATTTTATGGAGTAGTTTAAATATTCCCTAAAATTTTCGAAGTAATTTATGAAATTTAAATCCGCTTAAAAAATGTTTGAAAACTTAGGTTCCATAGGGCTCAATGTATTTAATTTTTTCAACCCGGGTTCAATCCAAAACTGATTGGGTGATATTATTTATTTATATTCCCATAGGTCCTACAGACCGTCTGAACTACATACTAAAATTTCATTTTGAGTAAGTCATTTTTACGGCATTTTTCGTGCTAACGGACAGACAGTCAGACAGAATGAACAAAGTCATAAACACTTTTCAACTTTGTTGTAAAGTGTTAAAACCGATAAGAGGAATTTATGTAATTCGTAATATTCATACGATATACTATTTTTTTTTTATTATTTCTGACAATTTAGTTCCTCGTGCGCAAGCCTAAAAATTATTATTTAAGTAGTTTATTATTATTAAGTCGCTATTTAATTATTATTAAGTCGCTTATTTAAAACCAGGCAACAATTCGTTCTAGTATAGTATAAAAGTAAGTATTAAATATCAGCAACTTTAGTTAAAATTCCCCAATATAAAAAATGAGATAACTTTCTTTTTAAAACGAAATAGGCGATTTCCGCCATTTCTGTATTATTTTCCTCCTTTACGAAATATATTTCGCAAGTTTGAATTTTTAAGATTTTTTTTTCTTCCAATCCATTCTTCTCTTAGATATATTATCGGTTTCAGTTGGAGTTATTCGCAGAGATAAAAATTCCCTATTAATATCCAAAGAGAAGGTTAAATGTACTTTTTAATTTACTTTCCTACCTTCGCGTCTGAGCTTGTTTAATCAATTTATTCTCCCACCGGTGTACTTTTCTAAATTGTAGGAATTCTGTGGTGCTATTGAAAATATATAGATTTTATGGTCCATGTTTATAATTTTTCTATTAAGTATAAAGTTTGATGTTAGCATCAATAGATGACACCAATAAAACAAGATTTGGAGAAAATATAAACTCAATACTGTCAAGAAGTATTTAGCAATGTTTTAGATGATAAACATTAAACATAACCTAATGACGCCATGCCACCATTTACTTTATAAATAAGAATGGTGTATCGGTTGCATTTTTTTTTTGTAGTATTGCTATCTGCGTTGATGATTAGACGATGTTATTGTGAAAACAAGGAATATCAATCATGCATAAAGCATCGATTATGAAACACTTTCCAACTGCAATTCAATTTTATTTAAACATCTCTAAAATGCGATACACTCAGTGGTGATATTTTTAAAATTATCACAATACTACAATAATTTATCATAATTAAAAACTCAAAACTTCATCGAAAAAACAATGAACTTTAGTCAAATGGCGTCATCGAAACATAAATCGCCTGGCTCTCTATGTAAAAGCAGGGACTATTTTATTCCATTCCTTTCATTCAGCGGTGCTATTTTTAAATTTTCACGATACTACAATAATTTATTTTACTTAAAACCATGTAGGTAAAAGTACTTTCTAACTCCATTCTTAAAACTTCATTGAAAAAGGCAATACTAATATTAGCTTTATTGCAGACTCCAGAGCTAAATAATTTTGCGTTAAAGAAATTCAGTAATTCTTATACAACGCATCTTAGAGCTTGATGTGTTTACATTCTGGGTACGTTAAGATTAGGCTTCGTTGTAGAAATAATCAAAGTTTGATCATCATGTAAACTAAAAAATATTGTAGTTGCATTGGCGCATTATATAGATGCACAGAAATTACCCAAAAATAAAACGGTTTTAGGACGGATGCAACGCTAAATATAAATTAAAAAGAACTTTGAAAATCGCGATTTTGAAGTGGGTCACGTGATCTCTTCATATAATATGGGTTGTTGTTGTTGAGACCCAGACCGTCCGTCCTACCTAAAAGGTTCATATAATATAGGTGCAATATCATATAATATGGGTGCAATTATTATTTTAATTTTTATTTAACAAACTACCGAGCATATTTTGAAGGTTTTTTAATGTTATTTACTGCATAATTTGAATATTTCCTAAACTTTTCGATCAATTTGTGAATTTTAAAGTCACTTAAAAAATATTTGAAAATTAGGTCCTATAGGGTGTATTTCATTTTTTCAACCAGGGTTCAATCCAAAAGTAATTGGGTGGCATTATTCATTTACATTCCCGTATGTTCCACAGACCGTCTCAACAACATAATGAAATTTCATTTTGATAAAGTCATTTTTACGGCAGTGATCGTGTATTGACAGACAGAATGAACAAAGTCATAAACACTTTTTAACTATGTTGTAGTGCGTTAAAAGACCCAGCCAAATAATGAAATAAATTTGATCATTTTCACTTTCTTTCAACGTAGAGTTTGTAATAAATAAAGAAGTCACAGCGTAAATTAATGCGCAAATGAAATGATGAAAGCTGATGGTAGTTCTTTCTTCAAAAGCTGAACGTCAAATGAGTGGTTTACCACGTGTGCTAGAAGATGATAAATTACAGAAAGTAGTGGCGCCGCCTAGTGTAACGAAAGAGAAGTAAGATATGAAACAGTAGATAAAATCCTAAAATAGAGAAAGAAAGTGACGTAGGTGAAGGATAAGAGAGACAAATGAATTGAACATGGTCATGCCATAACTCAGAAAAATATGGTGTCATATACGATTCATTGACCAGATCTTTGGAATTTGTTTGACATAAAAATCTTCGAAGGAATCCAGATCAAAATATAACAAAACATTTTGAGCATTAGAGGAAGAAGAAAATTAAAAAGAAATATGACTAGTCATCCAACTATGATTTGTAATAGAATATATATAAATATATTAACATTTGATACAATTCGTAAATGTGCTTCAATATCGTCACAACTTAAAAAATCTCATATTTCAGTATGAGCAAAAAGTGAAATATAAAACTCTAAATCTAATTTTAAGGACAATTCACTGTCCTTTGAAGAAAACTGTTCTCGGTAAGAAGGTTGTCTATATCCATTAGAATGTTGCGAGAAATGTAATTTGTAACGGAAATACGTATTCAAGTTAAACAACTTCAAGGACTCACTATGTGGCTGGAACGAAGATGCATTTTGAATTGTGTCTTGTTCATAAAAAAGCTGTGATATTTTGTCCTTGAGTTGAGTTACATTTGTTTTTGAGTTGAGTCATTTTCATTATCCAAATGATTAACAAATTTTGACTTGTAAATATTTTATTTCAGTTTTGTCTTTGTTCTCAACTGACCCATAACAAAATTCGTTTTCCAAGTTTTTTTTAAATGATGTGAATGGAATGAACCTTCCAGTATGAACTCTAAAGTGACACTGTTCATTTATTCGACTCAAAACTGGATCACTGCACTAAGGACACTTGTACTATCTGGCGACGAGTTTTGTAACTACGAAAATGCCTCTCTGTATGGCTATAATTTCAATCCACACTAATTCCAATATGGCATTAACTTAAAATCGTTATTTTTTAGTTGTGACGCTATTGTAGCCGATGTGTGAATTATTCTATATACATAGAATGTTGTGGGGGGTCTATTTCCATTATTGAAAAGAAAAATTAGCGTCCCAGTAGCATAATGGATAGAGCGCCTGCCGGTTAGGTGGAGATATGTCATTCGAATAAGGGAACACGAGTTCGGTTATCAGTGTTTTATTTCGAAATCCTTTACCTCATGCCTTGAATAGTTCCTATTAATTGATGACAATTCAGCATTGAATAGTTCAATTTTATTACTTTGACACCTTATATATTCATTTCAAATATCTACCACTAAATTAAATTAATTATAATGAGTATAATATATGAAATGAAGAAAATTCTCACTCGCAAGCAAGGTTACTATATCCTAAAATAGGTTGATTTTAACGATGCGCTCGCTGTCATTGGCTACTGATTGTGACGTCACCATCGAGTAAGTCAGAGCCAAGCCGCAACGGCGAAGCCCAAGAATCGCGTATTTGAAATATCCCAACTTCTTGTCACACGTCTCTTCCAAAATATTTTGACAAAATTAAAATCTCTATTAGAAATTTCATCACCACCATCAAAATTGAGCCCGTTATTTGAGCCGCTATCGCTTCTTTTATTTAAAAAAATCTGATGTGGGCAACACATGACTTTCCTTATATAATGTAATGGATTTACTACTTTTACAGTACAAAAAAAATAGGTTTAGGTTTTTCTTATAGTACATACTAATATTCTTTCCAAGATATTGAATTTTCGACAATGAGTCGTCATTTTCATTGATTTAGCATCATTTTTATCCATTTGGCGAGATTTTTGTAAATTTGGCAACAATTAAAAATGTCGCCAAGTTGCCAAAATCCCGCCAAATTTGTCGCCAAAATCTCGCCAAGCGTTATGGACGGAGAAATAAGTGATTCGTACAGCAGATAAATGAGTATTGGCGTTCAAATACAAACGTATTACTCAAAGTATCTTTTTTCATGAATGGAACGAGCTAGATTCACGAAATTGATGTCACCCAATTTATCGCTTGGTATTACGTATGAAAAGTGAACATGTTTCTCAATAGGAAATATATATATTTTTTATATACCTTTTTGATAATTTTTTTTAAAGATGTGCAATATCTCGAAAACGGTTCATGTTAGCGTTCTAAAATGTATGCCAATCGTTTTTTAATGAAAAATTACATAAGAAATGTCTATTTGCGTAACTTTATTCGTAGTTTTGATTTTTTGACGATTTTTTCAAAATTTCATTCGAAAATTTAGGGGCGTTCTGAACATTCGATTGCGTATAAAAACAATAGGTTTTCAGAGTTTATGGATTGTGATTTTTGTACCAAATTTGGTTCCAATCGGTCTATTCGTTCGTCAGTTATCGTCTCCATAGGCTCACTGACACACACACAGACATCACTTCAAAAATGTTCGATTCGTGATCATGGATGCTTGAAACGTGCTCTCCCGTCGAAAACTCGAATTCGAATTTTCGACCCCGTCACAATACTTTCCTTATACATTATGTATATAAGGAAAGTAATAAATTGCTTGTAGTCCACTATTGCCGCAAAAATTATCAATTGAATATAGACTACGAATCAGTGGCGAAGGGTTATTAATCAGCGGTTGAGCCAATGAATTCGCCAAAGGCAAATACGATTGCCTTAAAACTTGGAAAAATTAACTAACAAAACTAACAAACAATTGGAAAAATCCCCCTCCCCCCAAAAAATATGATTTTTTCAAAAAACAATCAGTTTTCAATATTTCTCAAAACATAACAAAATTGCTTCCAAACCTCAAAATTAATTGGTCTACTACATTGTTTCAGTGTTGTTCTTTTCCTTCAATTAAGAAAAAAAATCAAACATGAGAATTTCAATACTAAATATTTTATTAATTTCAGGCTCTGAAATTCACCACTAAATTTCTGTATTTACATGTAGACGCTTTTCCCTCCACATTCAGTCCACGTTTCTTTGTCGTATTTCTTTTTACTTTCCTTATATACATAATGTATAAGGAATATATTGGGACGGGGTCGAAAATTCGAATTCGAGTTTTCGGTGAAAAAGCACGTTTCAAGCATCCCTGATCACGAATCAAACATTTTTGAAGTGATGTGTGTGTGTGTCAGTGAGTCTGTGGAGACGATAACTGAGGGACGAATGGACCGATTCGAAGCAAATTAGGTACAAAAATCACAATCCGTAAACACTGGAAGCCTATTGTTTTTATACGCAATCGAATGTTCAGCAACCCTCTAAATTTTCAAATGAAATTTTGAAAATATTGTCAAAAAATCAAAACCACTAATAAAGTTACGCAAAGAGACATTTCTTATGTAATGTTTCATTAGAAAACAATTGACATAAATTTTAGAACACTAACATAAACCGTTCTCGAGATATTGCACATTTTTCAAAAAAATAATCAAAAAGTCATATAAAATAAAAAAAAATTATATAAAATGAAAGAAAGATATTTCCTATTGAGAAACATGTTCTCTTTTCATATGTAATACCATGCGATAAATTGGGTGACATCATTCTCGTGGATCTAGCTCGTTCCATTCATGAAAAAAGATACTTTGAGTAATACTTTTGTATTTGAACGCCAATAGTCATTTATCTGCTGTAAGAATAACTTATTTCTTCTTCCATAACGCTTGGCGAGATTTTGGCGACGAATCTGGCGGAATGTCGCCAACTTGGCAACTTTTTGAAATGTTGCCAAATTAACGATAATCTCGCCAAATGGATAAAAATGACGACTAATTGTCGAAAATTCAATATCTTGGAAAGAATATTAGTATCTACTATAAGAAAAACCTTTTTTACTGTAAAAGTAGTAAATTCATTACATCATATAAGGAAAGTCATGTGTTGCCTACATCAGATTTTTTTTGGGGGGGGGGGGTGATATGCTAGTAATTGTAGAAAGAGAACGTTTCTTCACTTCTCTGGATACACATCTCGTTCTTCTTTCTGATGTCGTGTTTACAATACAATTTTCTTCGAAATTTTTACTTAAAAAATCATAGCTATTATTTGTTGGAGTGCTGGGCCTTGCACTAGAAGTATTCAATTTCTGAGATGGAACAGCATTGAGGTTCAATCTTCTTGACGGGGCTAATTGTAAAATTTCAGCTCTTAAATCTCTAGCATAGTCCTCCTCCACAAAATGCTCGGAACATACACATGGATTTAAAAAATTCACTTTATCCAATCTTCGGGACTTAATGTACCATTTTTTTTCACATAGATTCGTCTTTAGGGAAACTATGAAAAATAATTCCCATACCCTTTGTGTTACGATTTGTGTTCCTACAGATAGTAACTGCACAATTCGGCATGATGTTGATGAAATTATTAAGTACTAAATAAAAGTAAAATAGCCACACTTGAATGTGTAAAAGAAATCAAACGATGCAAAACAAGATGTAAATCCAAGTTCAATATAAATAACGTAATCAACATCAACTGCGGGAAGAACAGCAAGCAATCGAGAAATTTTGACTCGATGATGACGTCATGCGCAGATTCGGAAAACAGGTGTCGCGTTGCGCATCGCTTTTACGGTCCCCCCTGCTCGCAAGGGAAAAAGCGCATTCCACTCATCGAATGTAACTAGTTCCAAGAATTTCTTCCTTATTGCAAATAATTCCATTATTACAGAATTAAATCTATTTTTTCTCATTATATATAATTACATATAAATGTTTAAATATATATTTTTTCTTTTAGGTAAGTTTATCAATTATGGAATTTCTTACTTGAAGAGTAATATTGTGATCGGGTATGTTTTATGAATTAATTATGGTGCTCCATTTCTAAAGGAACTATTTTTCTTTGTTTACTTATTGTTATTCTTGGTAAATTGAAATATTGAACAACATGAACGGTTAATTACAGGCTTCTGCAGTCATATACCATGCAATATCAAGCTTGTTGCAAGATTAAAAATACGTATATACAAAAAAAAAAAAAAGAGGACATTATGTAGGTAATCAGTGTGTGACTAAAGGCGACAATGAAATACGCTTATCGTAAAATACGAAATACATTTAAACTATCAAGAAATGTACTGTTTAAAATAAAATTAAAAGCAAAACACTTGTGTCTTATTACTAATAAAACTATCTACTATCTATATATACTAGTAAGACCAGCGGGCATTCTGCCCGTAAGCAATTTAAAAAAGCAGTTTATTCATGAGATATCTTACTATAATAAAAAAAAAAAACACTCAATTACTGACTGCCCCAAAATGAGGTATTTTAATATCCATTGTTGTAAATAAGTTAAAAAGAGTCCAATGTCCAGCTTCGCTTTCAGTGTTTGATGTTAAACTCAACGTAATGCTCTAGAATTCTTCTCATTATATGTACATATTTTACTTAGGTGCGTGGCACTAAAACAGTGACTAATTATGGTTTGCCAAATGGCAACGAGTTTAGCCTAAATTATATAATTTAAAACAGAGAAGAAAGTAAAGGAAAACTTTTACTCTATGCTTTAAAAACTTAGTATCCATGGAGTTAAAAATATTCATGGAGTACCAATGTAGTAAAAAAGTATCCATGGAGTTAGAATCTGTGGAGTTAAGCATCCATGGAGTAATTTATCCATGAAGTGTATCCATGGAAGTTAAAGAGTCCATTTACATCTTTGTGCTTTTGCTCAATGATGAAATAATTATACATTATTTGACCTGAAATTATTTTAATTTAAATAGGTACTCGTATATGGTTTATGCTTGATTAAAAGCTCGTATAATAAGGAATCCGCATGTGTCTGGGGATGCTGGGAGTGTAAGAGCTATACTTTCATTTTGATAATGATTGTGAGAAAACAGAACTCAATACCATTGAATATCAATCTTTGAAAAAGTCGAATGGCGATTCACACTCCAGAGATTGGATAGTAAGTTATTGTGGCGGTTGGACATCGCCAATCCTGAACTCGGGACCTCGTGTTTACAGGACCGACATTATAATCATAGAGCAAAAGCTAGCTTCGGCTCAGTTCTTATAATTCGGGTACAGGTTCCAAGCATCTTTGATCAGATGTCTTTGCTGCCGCACACTCCCCCACCTGATGAGGAACCCGGGTCAAATTTCGGTGTGGAGGGGGGCCATTTCAGAAAACCCCGCGTGTCCCCATCCGAGACTCAGTTGAGGGGCTAAAAGACCGGGAGGCGTGTTGCCTCGGGCGTGACGTCAGTCGTGGTCAACCAGGAAGGGAGTGGCAAGGCCTTTGACTCCGTGTGGTGCTGCCATCTCGTGTTGAGAGGTGAGATCGTTGGCGCGAGAAGGTTGCGTGTTTCAAACATCCAGTCATTATTGTGGCGGAAAGGAGAGTCGCCGGTCCCGAGCCAGGACCGAACGCGAGACCTCGTGCTTACAAAACCGACATTATAATCATAGAGCAAAAGCTAGCTTCGGCTCCGTTCTTATAATTCGGGTACAGGTTCCAAGCATCTTTGATCAGATGTCTTTGCTGCAGCATTACCAACAGATCATGAGTTTTAAAAGACACTAGAGCACAGATGTCCTGCGTGGATACAGCTAAGAGTTTATTAATTCATTGCAATTAAGCCTGTAAAATGAGGATGTGAGGTGATCACATTTTCGAATATGATCAATCTAATTTTAAGCAGTTTTTATTTGCTCTACTTACATAGTATAATGTTTTTCGTGTTTTACAGTGGCTAAAACGTGCAGATCCGTCGAAAAGCCGAGTTCATATTTTCGACAGTATTCCAGTACTTTCCATTAATTACCATTTATTGTAGGGAAAGTAAAATGGAATATGATTACAAATCAAATTCGAGTGGTTATTTATTTCGAAATATCAGTTTCAACTTTGCTACTATAACATAATTATTTGTTGAAAATTGAATACGTTATAGATTGGTAGATTACGATAATTAATATATTATTCGCTTTATCAAGTTTAATATTTTATCTTAACATTATACATATTTTAATCTCTAAAAATGTAGTAACATGAAATATAATTCTATTTAAATTTACCCCGATTCAGAAACATAGAGCAATAAACGGTCAAGTTGTTCGAAAATATCTTGGAGATTCTATGTATTTCTGGTATGCTTTGCAAGGTTTAGCTTTTAGAAGTGCCTCTTACAAGTATAAGCGCTGGTGAGATCTGTGTACTGTTGGTCTTTCTATTTCCCCAAAAGAGTGTATTCATGGTCCATTAATTCAGAATACTTTTAGTCCATTATGTTGAGGGAATTGACGGGGCTGAATAGACTGCATTCTTTAAGCGTTTAATATTTGAGTTTAATATTTTGATGAACATGTAATCTTTCATATACGATACTGCAGAATTTCAAGAAATTTTTATTCATACACTGAAAAATATTTGCAAGCATGTTTCTGTAAGCTTCCCGGGAATTAGCTGTCTGTAATGACGAGTAATGTTCCCGATCGTTATGATAACACACCCACCCACACATACACACACACCCACACACACACATATATATATATATATATATATATATATATATATATACATATATATATACACATATATATATATATATAACGCGCACACACAAAAATATTTCTTCGGCAGGCGATAATTAGCGGAATATTTCAGAAATGAAGCTGGGATTTTCATGAACGCATGTAATTGAGGCTTTTCTTATCAGTTTGCCTTAATTTTCAACAAAGTAGCTGAAAAAAATAAGCAAAGATTCCAAAATGTTTTACAGTGTAGAGATATCGTGATAAATGCAGAGGAAAAAAACAGGGGGACTTGGGCAGGGATTACAATAAGAATTGTCGAACAAACAGTGGAGTTTCCAATTATCGAAACCTTTATTATCTGAATTTCCTAATTATCTAAAATTTTACTATCCGCTGTCCAATCAACCGAGCACTTCTTTTTCTTTAAGATTTTATTGTTTACATAGACAAATAATTTTCCGGGAAACTTAACGAGGCAAGAAAATTATTTTTCAAGACTGCATATGTTAGTTCAAGTAAATACGTTAAGATGCCCACTAACAAGGGAATGTTTGAGACAAATGAATGCCGAAATTACATGCATGGTATAAGAAGGACGTAT
Organism: Amaurobius ferox; assembly: GCA_951213105.1. NCBI lineage: Eukaryota > Metazoa > Arthropoda > Arachnida > Araneae > Amaurobiidae > Amaurobius > Amaurobius ferox. Next base: position 34,931,029 of record OX578135.1, on the reverse strand, counting down.
TTTAGCTCTCGAATTGAGTGCAGAATTCATATTTTACAGGAATTGAGTTGTTGCACAAATTGAGTACATAAGTCAGACTTCGTTGAAGTACGATATTCTTCGTGCGTTCCAGCGATGTCTGAAAGAAGAAAGAGAGCCTTTTTGTTATTAAGTGAAAAAATATAGATTTGAATAGTTTGAAAAATTTTGCAGGATGAAGTACATTTGCAACCAAGTACGGTATTGCAAAATCTAACATATCCCAAATGAGAAGAAATGGCTATTCCATTATCTCTATATTACATGTTTATTTTTAAATACACACTCTCTGCAATTTTCAATAACGTCTAATATTTATGCAAAAAAAGAATAACATGTATCATACCTTTTCACACGTCAATTTTCAATTGAACCATAGGTTCGATTCCTCAAAGTTTGCTTATCCGATCTGACTTAAGTCTCAACTGCAGCATTCATGGCTAAATTCTCATCTGCTGTTTATTTTCATATTTCACTTATCTTTTTTGACAAACCATTGATTTAATATTCCATTCTGATATTCTTAGTAAAACAATCGGTATAACGGTGTTTGGTTTCTTATTTTGAAGAATGCCCCATTAATTAATAAATATGAAACAATAAGTGTTTCCAATTTTCCCCAACACATGCCATTTATTTTTGCTATGCATGGCATGTCTTAACCTTTATAGAAGTTCCTCATTAACTGGTGTCCTATCAGTGTATTGCAGGCCCTTTCATTCCCACAGAAGAGTGGATTCCCGCTCCATCTAACCGAAATATTTTATGGCCTATTCTGTTAAATGGGATGGATATGGTGAATGATACACATTAAGAGAGTTCCTCTTTCTAATATTATTGTAGAAAATCTATTCAAATATAGAGGTTCAAATATAGAGGCTACTATAAATGTTTCTAAAGTAAAGGATCAACAACAAGTGAATAAACTACAAAATTCCATGAATTTTCACCCCATTGGTAAGCTCGAGTGGATATATATTATATGCAGGTACACCATTCCACATAATATTTCAAATTGTATTCTAGAGTACCCCTAATGTATCAATTAAGATATAAATGTAAATCCAAATATCTACCTCTTTCATTGTTTTCCTTACGCATCAGTAATAAGGTATTACTAGGAAAAGTGATAATACAGCTTTTTTTTTCAAGACATGAACTACATATTTTTGGTTCACATGTTTTGAAGACGTAAGGTCCACATTAAATGAACCGAATGCCAATTTAATTATATAAACATACTAGCAGCATACCCGTTCTTCGTACGGAGTATATAATATAAAGAAACTTGAAATTCATAATCATGCCCAAATTCTTATAGTATACTAAATGACATGTTTAATCAAAATATTCTGTTAAAATTTTTAATATAATGCTCCTAAAAAGAAGTTTAAGAATCTCTGTTCTCGCTATATAAAAATATCTTCATGGACATATCTGAAGAATAAAACATCTTGGACCCCTTATGTAAGCAAATATAAAAAAAAATATGGAATTGAATCAATATATGCAAAATAAAAGCGTTAAAATTGTATGGGACCCGTACTAATTATATACGCGAATAGTAGAAAATATAACCTGTATTAGTAGATTACATGTATAAATTGAAAATACCAATAAACCCGTAATCTTTAAATCTGAAGACAGTCATTTATTCCAATATATGTCAAAATTAAAGTGCTAAAATTATATGGGAAGATATACACGTACTACTTATAATGTCCGATTATTAGTAGAAGATTACCCGTTTTGCAATATGAGTCACAAATGTTTTTTGGTAAAATACAACAGACGACGTAATAAATTGAATACATAATTAATCCCCTTAATCTTCATATCAGAAGACTGTACTTGATTCCAATATATATGCCAATATATGTCAAAATATATGCCAATATACCTGTACTACTTATATTCTCGTAGGTTAGAAGATATACCCGTGCATTCCTTGAAGATTACTCGTACAACGTACAATATGCGTGTGTCAGCAATTTTTGCCGCAATAAAACAATGGCGTAATAACTTAAAAATATCAATAATCCCTGAATCAATAATTCCGGAAAATATCAATAATAATAATGTTTAAACCTGAAGAGTATAATTGATATTATCCAGTCCAAAATGAAATGGCAATGAAATTTATTTTATATACATATCTTCATTATTCAAATCGGAAAGGATTTAATAAAAATCGTCTGCCGCATAAACACATTGGATTTAAATCCGTTGCTAAGCGACATTATATCATTTGCTTCAAATAAATTGGTAGAAAAAATATAGTCTAAATAGTTATATTTCTATGGAACATTTGGCGACAGTTTCGTCAAATTAGCGACATTTTAAAAAATCGCCAAATTTATCGCCAAGTGGGACTGTAGAACTGACAGTTCCACTTTGCGACAAATTGACGAAATATCATCACAATACTATCCCCTAAAAAAAACAATTAATATCATTTATGTAGCGCAATTTTATCAATTTCAAGATATTTTTATAGATTTGAAAATATTTTTATCAATTTGGTGACATTTTAAAAATTCGCTAAATGTATTACTAAGTAGGATGGTTGGTCTGACAGATAAATGCTAACCAAACATTATTTCAGTACTCTCTTCTAACAAAACAAAAAAAAATTTCATTGATATGTAGAAGACCCAAGCCACACGACCAACCCGAAGGTTTATGGCAGCTGTTTGTGTGTCGTTTATATCAATTTGGCGACATTTCCGTCAATTTGGCAAAGTTTAAGAAAAGTTGTCAAATTAGCGATATCCCTCCAAATTCGTAGCTTTGAATTTGCAGATCTGAATGAAACATTCTTATCCCGTTTCAATATACTAAATGAAAACACTACAATTGTATTAGAAGATATACCCGCTCTACTCTTTTTCTGTTTCAACAATCGGCTATAAGAATTTATTGGCTAAACACAATATATAAGTTTAGTAGCTAAATACGATATAAGCTTGAAAACTCTTTGCCAAAATTAATGCAATTGATGTACGCAGTCAGCAATTAATATAATTAAAAGAAAAATCAAACCGTCCATTCATAAGATATACTTTTATATCCATTTATCCATTTATTTATTATTTAAATCGAAAAAGTAATAAAAACATTAACAAACACATTTAATTTAATTGCGATGCCGAGCAACATGATATATCCTCCTAAAATGTTAAAATTCATTAACCACTAACAGCACACCCGTTATTCGTACGGAGTGTATAATTTAAAGAAACTTAAAGTTCGCAATCATGTGCAAATTCTGTTAAAATATTAAATTTATTGCTCCTAAAGAGAAGTTTAAGAATATATGTTCTCACTATGCAAAATTATCTTCACGATCAGATCTGAAGAATAAAACATCCTGCCCCCTTTTGTAAGCAAATTTACAGAAGAAAAAAATAGGAATTGAATGAATATATGCAACCCCGTACTAATTATATTGTCGCAGATCAGAAAATATGCCAATGTGTTAGTAGAAGATTACCCGTATTACAATATGCGTCTCAAAAATATTTGCCAAAATAAAAGAGATGACGTAATAAATTGAAAACATCAATAATATCCGTACTCTTTATACCAGAAGGTCGTAATTGATTCCAATATATGCCAATATATATCAAAACATATGTCAATATACCTGTACTACTTATATTCTCGTAGATTAAAAGATATACACGTGTATTTGTAGAAGATTCGTACAACATACAATATATGAGTTTAAACAATTTTTGTCATAATAAAATAATTGCATAATAACTTGAAAATATCAATAATCCTTGAATCAATAATCCCCGAAAATATAAATAATAATAATTTTTAAACCTGAAGACCGTAATTGATATTATCCAGTCAAAAATGCTATAAGAAAAATCAAATCGTTCTTTTCTAAAATATATTTTTATATCCATTTATTTATTATTCAAATCGAAAAAATAATTATTAAAATTAACAGACAGATTTAATTTAATTGCGTTTCTGAGTAACATGATATAAGATAGAATCTTATAACATGTTAAATATGTCATGTCTTATAACATAAACTGCGAAATTAAATAACGATTTTGATTTCTCTATACTTCTCATTGTTGCGTAAAAGCGTGTTTTAAATAAACCATGAACATGGAGATAGATTTCCCCTTTAAATCATGTTTCAAACAATTCATGTTTTCAGAAAGTGACTAATTAACGCAAAAAATCTCCCATCAAACTCAGAGATTAAATTTTAATTCACTTTCAAACGATTTTCAAGCTTTTCCTTTGGATAAACCACGGAGTTAGGGAGTAGAACTCCTAGGAAAAAGTTCCGTTTTTCATTAATATCTCGACAACCCCAGGTCTTAGAAACTCGAAACTTGGACAAAATATATGGGGGGATATTTCAAGGCTATTCACCAAATTTCATTAAATTCGGTTCAGCCATTTTTCTGTGATGATGAGACAAACGAAAATTTCGTTTTTTACTAATATCTCGAGAACCACTGGTCGTAGAAACTCAAAACACGGATATAATTTTAAGTGGGGCTATTTCTGGGCTACCCACAAAATTTCATCAAATTCGGTTCAGCCGTTCTCCCGCGATGGTGTGACAAACAGACAGACAGACAGACAGACAGATTTTCATTTTTATTTATATAGACTAGCAGCATACCCGTTCTTCGTACGGAGTATATAATATAAAGAAACTTGAAATTCATAATCATGCCCAAATTCTTATAGTATACTAAATGACATGTTTAATCAAAATATTCTGTTAAAATATTTAATATAATGCTCCTAAAAAGAAGTTTAAGAATCTCTGTTCTCGCTATATAAAATTATCTTCATGGACATATCTGAAGAATAAAACATCTTGGACCCCTTATGTAAGCAAATATAAAAAAAAAATATGGAATTGAATCAATATATGCAAAATAAAAGCGTTAAAATTGTATGGGACCCGTACTAATTATATACGCGAATATTAGAAAATATAACCTGTATTAGTAGATTACATGTATAAATTGAAAATACCAATAAACCCGTAATCTTTAAATCTGAAGACAGTCATTTATTCCAATATATGTCAAAATTAAAGTGCTAAAATTATATGGGAATTATATGGACACGTACTACTTATAATGTCCGATTATTAGTAGAAGATTACCCGTTTTGCAATATGAGTCACAAATGTTTTTTGGTAAAATACAACAGACGACGTAATAAATTGAATATATAATTAATCCCCTTAATCTTTATACCAGAAGACTGTACTTGATTCCAATATATATGCCAATATACCTGTACTACTTATATTCTCGTAGGTTAGAAGATATACCCGTGCATTCCTAGAAGATTACTCGTACAACGTACAATATGCGTGTGTCAGCAATTTTTGCCGCAATAAAACAATGGCGTAATAACTTAAAAATATCAATAATCCCTGAATCAATAATTCCGGAAAATATCAATAATAATAATGTTTAAACCTGAAGAGTATAATTGATATTATCCAGTCCAAAATGAAATGGGCAATGAAATTTATTTTATATACATATCTTCATTATTCAAATCGGAAAGGATTTAATAAAAACCGTCTGCCGCATAAACACATTGGATTTAAATCCGTTGCTAAGCGACATGATATCATTTGCTTCAAATAAATTGGTAGAAAAAATATCGTCTAAATAGTTATATTTCTATGGAACATTTGGCGACAGTTTCGTCAAATTAGCGACATTTTAAAAAATCGCCAAATTTATCGCCAAGTGGGACTGTAGAACTGACAGTTCCACTTTGCGACAAATTGACGAAATATCATCACAATACTATCCCCTAACAAAAAACAATTAATATCATTTATGTAGCGCAATTTTATCAATTTCAAGATATTTTTATAGATTTGAAAACATTTTTATCAATTTGGTGACATTTTAAAAATTCGCTAAATGTATTACTAAGTAGGATGGTTGGTCTGACAGATAAATGCTAACCAAACATCATTTCAGTACTCTCTTCTAACAAAACAAAAAGAAATTTCATTGATATGTAGAAGACCCAAGCCACACGACCAACCCGAAGGTTTATGGCAGCTGTTTGTGTGTCGTTTATATCAATTTGGCGACATTTCCGTCAATTTGGCAAAGTTTAAGAAAAGTTGTCAAATTAGCGATATCCCTCCAAATTCGTAGCTTTGAATTTGCAGATCTGAATGAAACATTCTTATCCCGTTTCAATATACTAAATGAAAACACTACAATTGTATTAGAAGATATACCCGCTCTACTCTTTTTCTGTTTCAACAATCGGCTATATGAATTTATTGGCTAAACACAATATATGAGTTTAGTAGCTGAATGCGATATAAGCTTGAAAACTCTTTGCCAAAATAAATGAAATTGATGTACGCAGTCAGCAATTAATATAATTAAAAGAAAAATCAAACCGTCCATTCATAAGATATACTTTTACATCCATTTATCCATTTATTTATTATTTAAATTGAAAAAAAATAATAAAAACATTAACAAACACATTTAATTTAATTGCGATGCCGAGCAACATGATATATCCTCCTAAAATGTTAAAATTTATTAACCACTAACAGCACACCCGTTATTCGTACGAAGTGTATAATTTAAAGAAACTTAAAGTTCGCAATCATGTGCAAATTCTGTTAAAATATTAAATTTATTGCTCCTAAAGAGAAGTTTAAGAATATATGTTCTCACTATGCAAAATTATCTTCACGATCAGATCTGAAGAATAAAACGTCCTGCCCCTTTTTGTAAGCAAATTTACAGAAGAAAAAATAGGAATTGAATGAATATATGCAACCCCGTACTAATTATATTGTCGCAGATCAGAAAATATGCCAATGTGTTAGTAGAAGATTACCCGTATTACAATATGCGTCTCAAAAATATTTGCCAAAATAAAAGAGATGACGTAATAAATTGAAAACATCAATAATATCCGTACTCTTTATACCAGAAGGTCGTAATTGATTCCATTATATGCCAATATATATCAAAACATATGTCAATATACCTGTACTACTTATATTCTCGTAGATTAAAAGATATACACGTGTATTTGTAGAAGATTCGTACAACATACAATATATGAGTTTAAACAATTTTTGTCATAATAAAATAATTGCATAATAACTTGAAAATATCAATAATCCTTGAATCAATAATCCCCGAATATATAAATAACAATAATTTTTAAACCTGAAGACCGTAATTGATATTATCCAGTCAAAAATGCTATAAGAAAAATCAAATCGTTCTTTTCTAAAATATATTTTTATATCCATTTATTTATTATTCAAATCGAAAAAATAATTATTAAAATTAACAGACAGATTTAATTTAATTGCGTTTCTGAGTAACATGATATAAGATAGAATCTTATAACATGTTAAATATGTCATGTCTTATAACATAAACTGCGAAATTAAATAACGATTTTGATTTCTCTATACTTCTCATTGTTCCGTAAAAGCTTGTTTTAAATAAACCATGAACCATGGAGATAGATTTCCCCTTTAAATCATGTTTCAAACAATTCATGTTTTCAGAAAGTGACTAATTAACGCAAAAAATCTCCCATCAAACTCAGAGATTAAATTTTAATTCACTTTCAAACGATTTTCAAGCTTTTCGTTTGGATAAACCACGGAGTTAGGGAGTAGAACTCCTAGGAAAAAGTTCCGTTTTTCATTAATATCTCGACAACCCCAGGTCTTAGAAACTCGAAACTTGGACAAAATTTATGGGGGGATATTTCAAGGCTATTCACCAAATTTCATTAAATTCGGTTCAGCCGTTTTTCCGTGATGATGGGACAAACGAAAATTTCGTTTTTTACTAATATCTCGAGAACCACTGGTCGTAGAAACTCAAAACACGGATATAATTTTAAGTGGGGCTATTTCTGGGCTACCCACAAAATTTCATCAAATTCGGTTCAGCCGTTCTCCCGTGATGGTGTGACAAACAGACAGACAGACAGACAGACAGACAGACAGACAGATTTTCATTTTTATTTATATAGATTATATAATATTTTATTTGTATATTTTTATGAATGTGAAATGAATGGTTATTTTATAAAATTTAATTTAATCCTAAATTTTTTATAGAAAATAATGAAAATTGTTGTGGTTTTAATCTATAATAATGTACATGTTTAATATTTTAAATGATTTTTATAATGTCTCATATGGGTATCGAAATGATGTTAATTGTATTTAACGGGAATAGAGGACAGACAACACGTGATATTTGATATTGTATTCCTGGTTGGGAGAGGAAGAGACAGGGATGGACTATTGTCCCGAGCATGACGGACATAATTATTTTTATTTGGCTCTGCTTATGAACATGGGAATTAAGAATGGGCACATTTTGTTCTCGAGATCGCAAGAGGAAACTGAACTTGTTTTCTGAACATTCTCGGGATTGTAATCATGTTCTTAAATTTTCGTAACTAAGCTCATTTTTTATCTTAATTCTATTTTTGAATTAGACATTCCTGAAAATTGCTCTATCTTTTTCAATCACACGCAACTTATTAACAACAACCATCCTTCCTTCTCTTTTGCTTGGAAATCTGTTGCATAATTTTTTTCCTAGTTCGGTCTATTTTCTTTATTTAAACTATTTGCCTACTTTTTCTTTCGGCTTTTATTTATTTTTCCGTTCTTTTTTTACCATGATACTCGTGGAAATGTTTAAAATATATGTCAACCACACACGAAATTGAACCAAATTGAGGGTATAGGTAGATTCAATTCCTACAATAGATCATAACATTATCCAAAAGTGATATTAGGTCAAACTGTCGAAGGGAAATGAGGGTGTAAGTAGATGCAATTCTCAATAATACTTTACAAATGTTATCATTATCGGGAATTGATACCATGCAAAATTATCAGAACTACTTCATCTGCCTACACTCTCATTTCCTTTCAGCAGCTTTGCGTAATATACATTTTTGGTGAGATTTATCTAGTATTATTTGGGAATCGAATCTGCCTACACCCTCAAATTGGTTCAATTTCGTGTGTGATTAGAATTGATTTTTTTCTTTATCGTAAGCCACTGTTGCGCAGAGGAGGATATTAAAAAATATGTATTTTTCTCATAATTTATTTTCTTAAATTAACATTTATGGAACAAAATGAGACTGTGAATAATAGAAGACTTCTATTTAAATAAATCATTTATTGTCTTGTATATCTTACAGCTTCGTAAACGAAGAAAGCAATACTTTTATTTCATATAATTGTTGCCCATAGTCGCATACTTTGCAACAAGACAAGGATAGAACAGAGTATAACACGCATGATGTTATTTAATAGCGACAAGTAGTGAGGAACTAGACTGATATGAAACATCAGTTTTTTTAAATATTTCGAGTAGGAAAAGGTTGATGGGTGTCGAGGTACCTGGGAAAAGATACATCGACATGTGACGTGTGACGAGGCGACACGACGTGTGACGAGGCGACATGACGTGTGACGAGGCAACACGGCGTGTGACGAGGTACCTAGGTTAAGATTTTAATATTTTCTTGTTTTTTAAATGTATTTATTTTTTATATTTCTTATATTATTTTTTTTGGGGGGGGGGGAGGCGGTTGGTATACACTTTCGATAGATATATAATTTTCGATAGCTAATAATTTATTTTGTCTCAAGAAGAGCATAAACGACGAAGTTATTGACAATGAAACATTTGGATGCAACTTTTGCAGTCACTCTACCGGGCGAGCGTACGGTCGCCGCAAGTGATAAGCGCATGCTGGCATATAGCATAGATATTTATTCACAAATGTAGCAGGACTAAAATTTAATATTTGTTTACACATTTCTCTCTTTCTCTCTCTCTCTCTCTCTCTCTCTCTCTCCTCTCTCTCTCTCTCTCTCTCTCTTTCAGAATTGTTTTATAATAAAGTTTAAACAGTATATATTATAATCGTAAGAAAAATTACCTATTGTGTTCAAATTTAGATCGAGTGATAGTTTTACTCGCATTACGCCGACGACTCAACTAAAGGATGACTATTTTTATACCCTCTGTGAAAAGTTCTGGAATAAACAATATTAAAAATTCAAATTTGCAAAAGTCGCCAAATTGATGATAATTTCCAATTTCTTTGGCAAGGTCACTGAATGTGTCACCAAAGTAAAGCGACCCGAATCTTCAAACTACCACATTGGTTTTTGAAGTATTCGCAACAATGTGATGTCATTTCCGTTTCATACTTTTTATTTTCCTTATATACATAATGTATAAGGAAAGTATTGTGACGGGGTCGAAAATTCGAATTCGAGTTTTCGACGGGAGAGCGCGTTTCAAGCATCCCTGATCACGATCAAACATTTTTGAAGTGATGTCTGTGTGTGTGTGTGTGTGTGTGTGTGAAAGTATGTGTGTGTGTGTGTGTCAGTGGGTCTGTGGAGACGATAACTGACGAACGAATGGACCGCTTCAAACCAAATTTCGTACAAAAATCACAATCTGTAAACACTGGAAACCTATTGTTTTTATACGCAATCGAATGTTCAGAACCCCCCTAAATTTTCGAATGAAATTTTGAAAAAATCGTCAAAAAATCAAAACCAATAATAAAGTTACGCAAATAGACATTTATTATGTAATTTTTCATTAGAAAACGATTGACATAAATTTTAGAACACGCTAACATGAATCGTTCTCGAGATATTGCACAATTTTCAAAAAAATTTTCAAAAGGGCATATAAAATAGAAAAACAAATATTTCCTATTGAGAAACATGTTCACTTTTCATATATAATATCATGCGATAAATTGGGTGACATCATTCTCGTGGATCTAGCTCGTTCCATTTATGAAAAAAGATACTTTGAGTAATACTTTTGTATTTGAACGCCAATTTATCTGCTGTAAGAATAACTTATTTCTTCGTCCATAACGCTTGGCGAGATTTTGGCGACGAAATTGGTGGAATGTCGCCAACTTGGCGACTTTTTAAAATATTGCCAAGTTAACGAAAATCTCGCTGAACGGATAAAAATGACGCTAAATCAATGAAAATGACGATTAATTGTAGAAAATTCAATATCTTGGAAAGAATATTAGTATCTACTATAAGAAAAACCTATTTCTTTTACTGTAAAAGTAGTAAATTCATTACATTATATAAGGAAAGTCATGTGTTGCCCACATCAGATTTTTTTCATTCCCGTGGCATTTCTTTCGTAAGTTACGTATTTCTACCTCGCGCCCTAAAATGTTTCATACCAAAAAAAGATCAGATAGAAGGCTGTTTTAAAGCTTTTTTATTTTAGCTGAAACTTAAATAAACCAGCTATTACGTTATTGCAACTTTCGACTTATTTCCCCATATTTGTTCCTTATACTTTAAAATCCCCCTCTTTTAAAACAGAAAATATATTCTGTAGCATCTACTTTAACAAGCCATAAACGTTGCTGTAAATAAATTTTATGGCGCTATTAGCATTAAAATAAATGAAGAACTTTTGCTAATACTTGATCATTTTAGGTTATGTTCCCTTAAAATGGCCTTTGAATAGTTTGTTTTAATATATTAGCATGTGAAACCACAGTTATGTAAAGAACTTGGTGTATGCAAAAGCTATGTGAGCTATTACAAGTAATATACTTTCAAGATCATCAGATTAATTTTAATATAGGTCACTGTTAAATATTATCGTTAAAATTTTATTTTAATCATTTATATTTATTTTTATAGACTTCAAATATTATTTTTTGCATGACTATCTTAAAAACTTATATTTTTAATTTTTCATATCTTTGAACTTATTTGCTTTATGAGTCTGGATTATCTACGTAAACGCTATACAGAATAAGAATATCTGGTTTTGTTAATACCTATTACTTACAGATTTAAACTTTAGCACTGTCTACACATCAAAGATACTAGCACCAAGCATTGAAAGACAGATCCTAATGGGCCGTAAATACCAAGATGAGTAAAATTTTGAAATTAAAAATTACACAAAAAACTAGCTTCGGTGCTCGTAACTAACAGTCGCTATTTAATAGCAATCACTTTCTTTTGCATTGTAAGCAGGCAGGTACCGGCTCACTATAGACACCTAGATTACTAAAATTACACTGGTAGAGCAGCCAGCCACGTGACCACATATACATCTGCTTACCGATTTATAATTGAACTCTACTAGGGCAGATTCAGCTAGTAATAGATACTAAGATCGTTCAAATTGTCCGACTTTGTACCACTTAGCACCTATGATATGTGGATGCATAAAGCCGTTGCACGCCAGTACCAAATATAATTAACGGCCAATTCATTCATTTGATTTTTTGAAAAAGATTTCACACGGACGAAAAATCGAAAAATATTTTTTTTAAATAAAATTTAAATATCATGACAGGTAAAATTAAATAAAAACTAATTAAAAACTCAATAATTTTTTTATTAGAATTACCGCAGATTGTGGCAAATTTTTTTAGTAGACACTTTTTAGCTGTCATAGCTAAATATAAATACATCCTATGCGAGAGAACATGTAATCCACGTGCAAAACATGCAGTATCGATAACACCACTGCGTTCAATAAGGATGCGCACGTTGCGCATGCGCATTCGACCAAAATCCCTTAAATAAGTAGGGCAGGTCGCAATCCCGAAAATGAGAAGTAACAAGCTGTAGGTGAACCAATCATTGTGCTAGTTTTATAAGGTGTGTGTCTCTCTGTAAATGCTTGCGATAATGCTTATGTTGTTATATTCACGTTCTATCATTACCATTTCAACAATCTCAAACAAATTTCGAGCGTGTGAAATAAACACATATACATTTTTTTACTGCACAAATTCTTAAAACTCCTTAATTTTACACATTTTGGTTTACTTAACAGACATTCACTTAATTAAGCGCTTAAATTTCTAAGAAAATAACCATAATGCAAACCGATTTAAATATAACGGCTATGCATTAATGGAAAGTCACTTAGATATCAATATTGCTAAAAGCAATATTTGAATAGTTACTAAAGAACACGGTTAAAATAAGCGCCTAAATAATTAATAAGAATACATAATAATGTCACATAATGAATAATATATTTTAAACAACGAAATTCTATACATTACATTTCGCGCCATTTGGATGATTATGCCATGATCGTAGAACAAGCCACAAATAATGGGAATAAGAATGTAATTGTGAACATTTAAAAGCAATATAAGGAAATATTTCGAAAAATATTAGTTCTGAATTAAAAATATGAAACATGATACCCTTTTATATGCAGTTATAGTATTATTACGAATATAAAATTTCTAAACACACGTGAAACTGTTCTAATTTAAAAAAAATAAAAATCACCTGAATTTTTTGGATAAAACATATAACAAATCAAATATATATTTAAAAGAACAGAATAATTAGATTTCACTCGCAATTCACCATTTACTTCATACATTAACATTTTTTATTTTTAGTTCCGTGGCTTGCAAATGAAATATCACTTCCAATTAAACGTAACAGTTCATGGAGACAAATAATATCAAATACATTTTTAACAGAAGTATTGAAATATTGAGAGAGAAGAATAATATCCATCATCGGAAGATATTTTAGTAAATTTTTAACAAAAAACAAGCAGATTTACATAGCAACTTTTATGCTTTGAATTCCAGAACATATCTATTAATGACCCAAGCAACCTTCGTGACCACAGTACCTAGGCCTGGAAGTTATAATTAGGAGGTTTTGATTTAACCCATACAGCGAGTTAACAAGAAAAATCACGTGTTATTTAAGTAAAGACATATAAGAATACATTTTTAAATAGGATCATTCTTATCCAATTGGTAGTATTTTTGCACCAAATACTTGCTTAAACATACAATGCCTATGCATCCAATTTTATCCGATTGGTAGTATTTTTGCACAAAATACTTGCTATCTGATTGGTAGTATTTTTGCCCACAATACTTGCTTAAACATATAATACCTACGCATCCAATTTTATCCTATTGGTAGTACTTTTGCTCACAATACTTGCTTAAACATATAATGCCTACGCATCTAATTTTATCCGATTGGTAGCACTCTTGCACACAATACTTGCTTAAATATATAATGCCTACGCATCCAATTTTATCCAATTAAATTAAAAAGCTATTAATTATTTTAAATTTTCGAATGTTTTGCGCACATGTCAAGATCATTGCCTACCATTCAAACCCACAAATTTATACGTAATTATTCGCATATTTATTTCCACGACACACATGCATGCATACATGCATATATACTAACATACATGATCTGACTCCTTTTAATAGTGCAGATTTGTATTGCCATGTTATAGTAAAGATGTCGCTTTAGAGAAATGCACCTCTGTTTCGTGAGACAAATGAATAAGAATATATGGTGGCACGTGCATTAGTGCAAGGTGCGGCAAAGACATTACCATATAGGATGACAAATGTACTGGATAATGGAAACGTAAGTGTAATATCGCAGCGAAACGAACATGTTAGATTCTGAATTATTTTGCAGGAGTGGTATATATATGTTTTCGCATTTCAGCGTATATAATAGGCATATAATGTTTTATTCAAAAACCAAGGCACCCCTCAATTGTTTTTGCTTAAATATAGTATAAGTGTTGCAATATTAGCAGCAGTCAATTTTATGCATATTTCTATATTTCAAAGCATCCGTTTTATGCAGCATTGCCATCATTTATCGTCTTCTGAAATCAATTAATTAAAATAAAATTCCGCTATTATCCGGGCCTTCAGGCTTCAAAGATTTCAGTGTTGTAAGGAACAAAAGTGGTTTTAGAGAGAGCATATCCCAAATTAATATTTTTCAGCTTCGATTTTACGGGCAACTTGCAGTAATTTTATTGCGTCCAAGTCGAAGAGGCGTATGGGCAGATCACCGCAACAAAGAGCTTATCAAATGTGTTGTGGTAATTCTTTGATTGTAGGTCTATATGATCCAATAGCAAAAATTTTACTCTGTTAATCATGCATGATTGATGACTGATCCTTCTTTCATATTAGGAGTTTCTTACTTATCTATCAGTAAAAAAAACTTTGAAAATCATATATAAATTAAAGAAGCACTATTGTAACAGTTTTTCTAATTCTGGTTAGTGGCAACCTGTGTCAGATCGAGGTAACGCCTCTATACTCATATTTCATGCTATAAAATAAGCAAATATTCTTTATAAATTAAGTAATGCGTATTTTTACGCATATATTTTGTAAAAAAAACCAAAAAAAGAAATCCCTTTTATAATCGCAAATTAAACAGAGTTGGCTGGAAAATAAGCAATTTCTTATTTTATCAGACATCACCTACATCGTTACAAATTCACCATAACAATTTCAAGATATTTCATTATAAATCATATGATTAGTTACTTTTATGAAGACAGCATTGTTAATTATACTATAACGAATTTATAATTCAAGATTACTACTCTACTTGGAAAATTGACAGAAAATTAAAAAAAAAATAAAAGAAGAGTAAAAATACTCCCTGACTTGACTGGAAGGAGTATTTTGCATTCCAGAGGAGTAATTTTTAACTAATGTACAATTACGCTCGAATTTCCAGGTATTTATTAAATGTATTACATCTTGTATTTAAAGAAAATTAGAGGGTTATCGCCCGAATGGATTTTCATTTCTGACTTTTCTAAGTTGAAAAAAATAAGATTTAAGAAATGCACTCTACTCTTTATTTGTGTTAACAAGCAAAATATATTGTATATCTGATAACACAATTAATATATCTAATAAACTTTATGAAATTAGTTTTAAAATGTTTACTAAATTTTGGACTTTAAAATATTAATACATAATTACATATGTATAAAAACAGTACACATCTGTATAAAAAAGACAAAGTACATATATGTATAAAATACATATGTGTATCCCTAGTAGGAGTTGACATTTTAAATTGTAAAAGAATACTTCTAGCTCTAATTGTTGAAAATTGCGTGCCTTGATTTGTTCAAACATTAGATATTTTCACATATATTTTCGGGTCACTCTAATATATAGTGGTTTTTTATAACCCATGCCGTCCAGCCCAAAAGGTTTTGAGCAGTAAAATAATATAGAGTTGTTAAGATAATATTTAAAACTGTATGATAATTAAATTAATTAAAGTTAGTACCTTGACATTGCTTTGTGCGAATCCACAGAAGCCGCTTATTTGTTCTGCATTTAATGGAAATTTCTACAGTACTTCCTGAAATTTTGATGAAAAGTAATAGTTTTTATAGTACTCAGTAAGTAGAAGAGAAGATTTCAATTGCAATTGTTTATTTTAAATACATCAATAATATTATTTAACAAATTTATAATTACAAAAATCTTCCAACTTTTATTTAAGTTTTCACATTCAAACCAATAGTTCATTAAGTTACAAAACACTAGGAGATTTTGCAATATTTTAAATTAACAAAAACATCTCAAGCATTCCCTAAACATTTCAAAATTTGCTGATGACTGTTTGAAAGATGATCACTGACGTTTTGAAGAGCCAGTTGTTTTCATATATTACTTTTAACAATTGTTTTAAGCAAAATCCTCATTGAAAATAACGTTATTCAGAAATTTCAATACCTTTTCTTTTCTAGCATGCACTCAGTTGAATTGGACGGTTTTCGTTTACTTTTGGCTCAATAAGGTTCATTTAGTATTATATTCAACATACTGCTAAGATTTTGAAATATCGTTACTTTGATCGCACACACAACAAAAAACCTTTTCTTTTTTGACTTGCTATATATAGAGAAGGTTAGTAGAGTGAGTTTTCATTTGGTATTTTCCGAAATTGCTGTAGCTCAGATGACTCCTTCCCTCGCTTCGAGGTAGCACTACACTTTGGATCTTACTACAACGTCAACTTCTTGCGCTGGGTGATTTGTCAAATTGGTTGTCTGTGAGTGCGTTCCTTTTGGTGTTTACTGATATTTTTGATTTCGTCATATTTTGCAACTCAGTTGGCACTTCACGATACTCTCCTAATAATACTCAAGGCTATTTAGTATCAATCAGGAAACATGTTGGTTGAGCCATTGTTGAATGTTTTTGTGTTTTGCGACTTGGAGCTCGTTGAGTAGTAAATCGCCATTTATTTTTAAAGCTAACATCTGAATTTTACTCATTCATCTGAATTGTACAACAGTATCTTGATTTTACTAATGTAATGCATGCAAAATATATTTTATTTAAATTCTCCATGAAAAATGTATAGGCTCGGTTTCTGATATGCGCACACAGATCAATAAAAAGTAGATAGGATAGAAAATCAGTAACATGGTATAATCTGATCATGATTCGATAATTCACTGACTTTGGGTATACTCTGATATTCGTCCAAATGGTATAGTGGTTTATGCAAATAGATTTTATGAGCACCGGCAATTTTTAAGATGGACCTGATTGATCAGCCTTTTTATCTGGAAGTTCTAAAGCGCATACATGAGTTAGTGAAGAAGTGGCTAGAGAATTAAAAAAAAGAAATCGTGGTCATTGCATTACAGCAATACATTAGCTCACGTTTCTCTTATGGATCGGCCGACTCTTGCGAATACTATTAAGGATCATTTCTCAGTCGACACTAACCAAGAGCCTGTAAGAAAGAAGGTTAAAAGGTGTAATGCGTAGCAGTCTTGGAGGTTTGGGAACCAGTCCAAATAAACAGTTTTTAGAAAAAGTCATTAACTTGTAAAATAGGGATATTTGGGAGTTTGCGCATTTACTGTTTAGCGGCTTAACAATTCCGTTAGCGGCACAATACTAACCTGACGTGGTTCTTCTAATGTAATTATTTTGTTTCCAAAACTTAAAATATCGTTAACATTATCCTTTTCCAAACGACTGAAGATTTCAAGGAAAATTCGAAGACTGGCTTAGATCTTGTAGAAGTGGTATAGACGTTCCTAGCTGTATTTACTATTTTGAAGAGAGCAATTTAAATGTTTAATAATATTTCAATAATAATGTTTTATGACGCTATTCAGTGTATTTGTTTTTAATCACAACTCGCATATTATATTGGGCGACACTATATGCAATGTTTCCGAATAATATTGCAAACTCTTTCACAATACATACATAGCGAAAATATTCTGTCAGAACCACATATTTTCAAAAATCAATTATCTAGGTAAGATCGAATCGATACGTTGGAGGAACACCGCAGGGTACCTGCATTCTCTCAGTATGTGAATTGATTACACAACGGTATTTTTATGGCATTGGTTGAATGTTAATTCAGGAAAAGTTTAATTTAATTTAGACTGTAATAACAAACGACTTTGAGTTTAAAAGGGACCTCGCATTCCAATGTATAACTTTTGTATACATAATCGGAATTCAAAGTAATTCGAATTTTAAAACATATGGAAGATTTGATCAATGGCAAATAGTAGTTCCACGGATAGAATGTTGATCTTGAAAATCCAAGATGGGATAAAGGGAGTGCTCGGTTATTATTCTGGGCATCACTTTATATCGTCCAATCATAATTTTAATAACTATTTGATTCCAAGAATAAGTATAACCTAGTATAGTCACATCCTTGAAATTTGCCATAAATTTATAACCTTAATTTAATTTTTCAAAGACCCTTGAATTAACAAAAACACTTTAAGAATTTTCTAAACATTTTAAAATCTGCTGATGGCTGTTTGCAAGATGATCACTGACGTCTTATAAAACCAGTTTTTTTTTAAGGTTTAATGTAAAGACGTTTTAAGAATTAGTCAATGTTTTCTGTGAAATGTAATAGTTAAGGCAACTGTTAACATACCAGCTTCTTACGGGAGTGCTCATGGGTTAGAGGAATTGGATTTAAGAAGAACACGAACGACATCTCGCATTGTTTTCTACTATTGAACATTTACTCTTCAAGGCTCCAAGAAAGGCCCATATGTGTACACATTAAATCTAAAGTGTGTGTACACATTTAATGTAAAGACGTTTTAAGAACTAGTCAATGTTTTCTGTGAAATGTAATAGTTAAGGCAACTGTTAACATACCAGCTTCTTACGGGAGTGCTCATGGGTTAGAGGAATTGGATTTAAGAAGAACACGAACGACATCTCGCATTGTTTTCTACTATTGAACATTTACTCTTCAAGGCTCCAAGAAAGGCCCATATGTGTGCACATTAAATCTATGTATAGTATAGCGACAATGTTCGATGGAATAAAAGTGATTGTAGTGGTACTAACACATAATTAAAAAATATTCGGAAATGAACTTGGCAGCAAAGCGAGATAGAGAAGAAACGATAATTATGAAGTTATAGATCGTATGTTTAATTAGTAGGAGCCCATGTATGGAAAGCAATGGAAGGTTACCTGTCGAAATATTAGTCGTATAATCAGGGGCTGTAACATGGTGACACTTGAAATGACTGAGCAGGGAGTAAGGGAATTCCCCCATAAGGTATTATCGTATGCTGTTAAAATTGCTGAAATGGAAAATACCACCTGTTAATTACGTAGTTAATCTGAAAAAATATCCATATTCATAATGAGAAAGAGAATTTACTTAACTACTAATTCACAACGTAAAACAAATGTTTTGGATATGAATTCTAATTCTAAATATCTATATTTTATAGTATATATTGCTGTAGCATAGTTATTTAGAAAAATGCATTACGTTTTTAAAACTACAATAAGACAAAATTATGTATATGAAATATTTAAAAATTTTCAATGAATTAGTCTCTGATTAAAAAGCACCGAAATGTTCTTTCTAAACGCGCTGACTTGGTTTTCAAAGATTTCCAGAGTGCAGTTTACGTAAATATTTGAAAAATCAAAATTTTAACGGAAAACGAAATTCTATATCGGAAAGATATTTTATTTCGATCAAGGTCACGTAAATATAAACTTCTCTAGTGTTTTCAAAGAACTAAAGAAATACATAATGGGATATTTTCATTAGAGCTTTTTCGTTTCTTCGTGGCACTTGTTTAGACATTCATTTATACCAGAACTACGTTGTTTCTTTGATTCCAATTTATTAAAAATTAAACATATTTTAATATTTGTGTTTCATTTCGAAATCGCATAGAATGAAAATACTTTTTAATAAGTTGTAATCTGCTAGCATAGCTACTATTTTGTAGCTGGGAATTAATATTTTATTCAAAAATACACTTATATTCAGATAATGTATTAGATCGAAGAGTAATTTTTTAGTAAAATATTATACACTTAAAAATTAACCATTATGCATTTAAATATTAAAATATTATCCAATTTAATATTAAATATCATCTAATTATATATTAAGTACTATCTAATTCAATAAACTTGTCTTTGTAAGAATAAATAACATAGGTTTGTGGCACTTGGTCAATATAATACCCTCTTCATGCCAGTCTGGGTTTATTTAAAGTAAGTGCACGAAATGTGTTTGTTCTCTTTCGTAACAGCGGGATAGATCAGCTGTTCTGAACGGGGCTCCATTTTTTGCATAAACCATGTTTCTTTCTTTGACTACCAAGATAAATAAAAATAACTTCTTTACACGTTAAAATTGCGCAACAAAATGTTAACACTGTTATAAATTATGTTCTAATTTTACATTCCCTACAATGCGGAGTATATGCATAGAAAAAATATTGTAATAGGGTCGAAAATACAAATCCTTCTTTTATAAATGTTACTCTAAATTTGCACGTTTGGACACTCTCGAAATACAAAAAGTATTTATAGAACGGCGTATGTGTCTTTATGTAGTTATATTTGTCAATCTGCTCAATGCATGTATCCATTCTAAAAATTTAGCTGTTCTAGCATTTATATTTAATTTGTTAGTCAGGAAATGTTGTCTTGGAGCGGATTCTGAAGCTTTATCTTGGAGCGTGTCCTGAAGCGTTATCTTGGAGCGTGTCCTGAAGCGTTATCTTGGAGTGTGTCCTGAAGCATTATCTTGGAGCGTGTCCTGAAGCGTTATCTTGGAGCGTGTCCTGAAGCATTATCTTGGAGAGTGTTCTGAAGCGTTATATTGGAGCGTGTCCTGAAGCTTTATCTTGGAGCGTGTCCTGAAGCGTTGTCTTGGAGCGTGTCCTGAAGCTTTATCTTGGAGCGTGTCCTGAAGCGTTATCTTGGAGCGTGTCCTGAAGCGTTATCTTGGAGCATGTCCTGAAGCATTATCTCGGAGAGTGTTCTGAAGCGTTATCTTGAAGCGTTTCCTGAAGCTTTATCTTGGAACGTGTCCTGAAGCGTTATCTTGGAGCGTGTCCTGAAGCGTTATCTTGGAGAGTGTTCTGAAGCGTTATCTTGGAGCGTGTCCTGAAGCGTTATCTTTGAGCGTGTCCTGAAGCATTATCTTGGAGAGTGTCCTGAAGCGTTATATTGGAGCGTGTCTTGAAGCTTTATCTCGGAGCGTGTCCTGAAGCGTTGTCTCGGAGCGTGTCCTGAAGCTTTATCTTGGAGCGTGTCCTGAAGCGTTATCTTGGAGCGTGTCCTGAAGCTTTATCTTGAAGAGTGTTCTGAAGCGTTATCTTGGAGCGTGTCCTGAAGCTTTATCTTGGAGCGTGTCCTGAAGCTTTATCTTGGAGCGTGTCTTGAAGCGTTATCTTGGAGCGTGTCCTGAAGCGTTATCTTGGAGCGTGTCCTGTAGCGTTATCTTGGAGCGTGTCCTGCAGCTTTATCTTGGAGCGTGTCCTGAAGCATTATCTTGGAGCGTGTCCTGAAGCGTTATCTTGGAGAGTGTTCTGAAGCGTTAGTTGGTGATGGTTTGATTTAGTTCCCAAACTTAAACATTTGGCTGTCGAAGATAAGTTACCATATATCTTTTCGAGAAATTTAAGGTGTCAATATCAATATATTTATTTTAGCTAAGCAACATAATGCTTCGTCATAAACATAATATATGCATAACTTGCATTACATGAAATTTTGTTAAAGTATGCAAAACTGCAATCGGAACGTAATTTCATGTGCCGCAATCTCATTCTAAAAGCAAAACATACAGTAATTGTGTACTCTAATGTGTTTTTGGAGTTCCTGAAATGGTGTGCAAGAGCTTTAGATTTACACCCTCCAGTCCTGCTGACCTCACATTTTGCTGCCGCAAACCCCTGGGTTGGCTGTGCGGTCAGGGTTTTCAATCCTCTAGTCCTTGTTTGATTGTTACAATATATAATACTAATTTTCATCATGGGTTGACTGCACAGTTCTTATTGTGTAACACATGCTTTTGTTCCTGCATTTGCAAGACAAACTACTTTTTATAAAAGAAGACCTGCACAGGTCTTCTTTTATAACACATGCTTTTTTCCATGCATTTGTAAGACAAACTACTTATTTCTCCACAATTTGGAACTGTTTATTCAGATAATGTATCACTGTAATCAGATAATGTATTCAGATAATATATTCAGATAATGTATGACTGTTTATTCAGATAACTGTTTAGTCTCTTTAATTTTTCTTTATGAGATTAAAATATTTCTTCTTAAACTTCCCTCAACAAATTAGTAGATTGATACTAATAACGCTTAACTCTCGATTGAGCCGATGACCTGAGGATGGTTTTAAAAAAAGGCAGATAGACAGAAAGAAAGAGTGAAATTGTCCGTTTACTATGTATAATTATAATCTTTGTAATCCAACTTTATTATTGCTTTTTGAATCCATCATAACGCCTCAATACAGCCTATATTACATGATGTCCTAAAATCGAAATATATATAGTCACGTGAACACCACTATTCGTGCCCTAATGCAGGGCTTTTAAAAACCTATATGTCTGTCACGGACAGCAATGCAATCGTAACACAAGAAGCTCATTACATCGATAACGGCACTGCAGATTTCTGTAAACTTGATTGTATTCACGAGATTGCATAATATATCCAGTAATATATTGTGTAAGCAGCAACATAAAGATCACTTGTAAGAAAACGAGTAATTTGTGCCGTTTTTATTTTCTGACACCTGCCACAGAAGTGTCAGATTGAATTGAAATCATGTCAAGTAACTGCTCATCAATGAATTCATATTTACTCATCTTATCCACTTATTTTATATCTATTAATGCCAACTGCCATAAATCACTTTGAAGAGTAAATATGGGATCATCGGCGAAGAATACAAGCAAGATGCTATCCTGTAAAAACATGACTATGCAGTTTAAAATATCTCTGAACTATGCCATTCCATTTGTTTTCGGGGCTTATTGTCCATATTCGAATATTCTTTCTTTTGCAACCTTTAATCAATCGTCTAGGCTGAGAGATTCGGTTGGAGATAGGATCTCGATGGACGGTTAGAAGCTAGATGAAGATGAAAAAATGATTTGGCTGAAGTTCAAAGTATCTTCACACCACGCAAATATGAGCAACAGGTACACGTGGCTTGTATGCCTGTCACTCATCAAAGTATCTCCAAGCCACTTTGACGTGAAATAACCAAAAAAAGTTCCAATAAGTCAAAGTCTCCCTTCAAATAAATTACTTTATTCTAATTATCTCTTTGTCAAAATCATAAAGTATTTAAGATCTTACATCGTACAACTTCGTTTTCATCCCGTAAGGGAACGACTGTTTTACAACGAAGACAGTATCTCGTTTACTTTTGAAATCGCAAAATGTTGACTGTCTTTCAGGTGGTGTGTAGGAATAACGTAAAAACAGAATTCCCAGTGACATATATGATTTATGACAGCGGTTTCAATTAACAGAGCGTAATGGCGAGTATGGAATTGTTTATAATAAAAAAGAAAGGAAAAAAATGATACTTTCGTATGGAGCAACAATTCTACTGAAACTTTCATTCTGCCGCTTGAAAGACAAACATTAATAATGATTGAAATGCACTGCTCATAACTGAAATCGCAACACCATGAAGAAAGCGATGTATCCTTATGAGATTTACAGAATATAATAGTGGCATGGAGATGTGCAAATGATCAAAAAATTGTACCTGGAACATGAAAGTATGGAACTTTATTGACATTAGATCAATATGGAATAGACCACCGCGAGCAGCTATGCAGGTTTAAATACGACGAGGCATCCCGTCAAAGAGATGGTCAATGGCGTGCTGAGGGATGGTATTCCACGCAGCCTGCAATTGGACTTATAACTGAACATGGTTTGCAGGAATTAGGAGTTCTTTTAATCGGCGACCCATGATGTCCAAGATATGCTCAATTGGTGACAAATCCGGAGAATATGATGGCCAAAGCAGGATATCAAAACCTTGTAGACTATTCATAGTTACCCGTGCAGTATATGGCCTGGCATTATCCTGCTGAAAAATCAGTCTAGACCTCGTTGACATGTATGGCTGTACCACAGGTTTCACAATGTCAGAGACGTATCGTTGTGCCTTGATACTGCCAGAAACGTGGACCAATGGTGTTCATCCACCAACTATTATGCCACTCCAAACCATGGTACCAATTAGGGGGTGGGGGGCTGTGTGGCGACTGATAGAAAAAGCTACCTGGCAGCGTTGTTAAAAGCGCCGCCATATGCGAGTACGGCCATCTGGCATGCCAAAACAGAATCTTAATTCATCTTTGAACAGAATGTTTCGCCATTCTATCGACCAATTGCGTCTCATTTGACACCACTGAAGGCGACGTAACCGGTGAAGACGTTGAAACGGTAGGTGTCGAAAAGGTCATCTACCTCGGAGCACTGAGGTCATGTAAATGGTTTCGAATTGTTTGCGTCGAAACTACGTTACCTGTAGTGTGGGGAAAATGTCATTGTAACGCGGTTGCTGTGGTAAACGGCTCCCGCGCAACGCTTCTCAGAAGCATACGATATTCACGAGGTGTAGTACATCTGTAATCTCCTCTACCTGATCTTTGTGCCGTTTCGTTGCCTCTCACGAATCGTAGCACATACCGTTGAATGTTCTCACATCACGACCCAATAGTTCAGGTATCCTTCGAATACTCATTCCCACCTCACGTAAAACAATGAGTTGTTGCCGTTCCTTTGACGACAACTGAACATATGCGGTATGTCGACGTACTCTTGGTATAATGTGAGGATTTTTACAACCTGAATTAACCTGACGCTACAATTTAGCTGTGATATCGCTCCTCCTTGACCTGACGTTTTTTTCTGCTCGACAAGGTGTTACGTCACTATGCGTAACGAGACTGTGATCATTTGCATATCTCGTCTTGCTGTTTCCAGTGTTTGATTTACATAAAGCTACACCTACAACTTTATGGTGTTGCGATTTCAGTTGTGAACAGTGTATTATGCATTTTCAAAATTAATGGCATATCAAACTGAGTTAGATAAAATAAATTCATTGTTAAGGCAGAAATCGCATTGTTCTGTTAGGATAAAAAATAAAGATTGTTAGGGTACATATAATGTGCATCAGCATCGTAGCAAAGCGAGCAAACAGTAACTTAAATTATGTTTGATTTATAAAATGCTAGACAATTTTATTTGTAAATTTTCCCTCTTCTATTCTAATTATTTTAATAAACTATAAGGCTGAAATGTAGACTCATTTATCTCTAAGTACTCCAATTTTAGTCAATTCTACTGAATAAAATAAGTAATTTAAAAAAAACACATGACACACATTTGTGGCATTAGATTAACATAACTTTATCTTGATACCGAATTAGCTTTCTTCAGTTCTTTTAAAAAAAAAATATGTCTCATCCGCAACAGCGGGATAGATGCCAGCTGTTTCGGACATAACTCTTACTTTTTACATAAAATATACACTTTTCTTGTTTGTTGAAAAGAGAAAAAACAGATTTTTTAGCTAAAATTTCAACAAATGTTGTTAACACTGTTTTTAATGGTGTATATATTTTTTATGATTTAATCAAAGCAAACTTTATTTTAGGCGATTTATTATCAAGATATTACAATAAAATATATTATTTTCATAAATATTTATCTCTTATCTTTCTTAAATTTTTTCTTTTGACGTTAAATTTAGGTAACTTTTGACATTAAAGTTACCGTTTAATTATTTTTCTTTTAGGTGCTATGCACATAATGTATATATGCACATAACTGGGTAGATCATGACACTTAATTTAAGCTCAAAACAATAGATAGACGGAGGTAAGTGTAGAATTCGAATCCATTCATTTTACCCAGGAGTGCTACCATCTACACCACTCCAATTATTTAAGAAATTACTTGAATTACTTTACATTCGACTTCGTCGAAAGAATGCTTTGGGCAGTTACTACAATATATTAGTAGAATTAGACACACACTTTGATACTCGGGTCCGATTTTGACTCCGGTTGATTTAGTTTTATAGAGGAAAATTGGACTCAGAATCTGCAAATTAAGTTTTTAAGCTAGTGAACAGACGTTGTTGCCCCTGTCACTTCCACGCACACACACAGACGTTGCATATTAGGTGAATGTACGTTGCATATTAAGAAACATGAACTTTCCTATGGTGTTCCCTAGACGGTTACACTGGCAAGCTTAAAAATCCAAAGAATCAAAATGCACCATAAAAGACATTAACGTCCAAAATTTCAAATCACAAAGAATAGTGGAACCTGATTGGTTAGGGCTTCGAAGATTTAAAACGCGAGAAATGTGTGCAATGCAAACATCAGATATACACGTCTATCCACTAACTATTGTAATCCAGTTAGAAGGTGCCCTCGCATTTTCTTTCAGCTCTATTTCCAATAGATAATCTTCTAATGGAAGGTATTGTATCTCTCAGAGTCAGGAGATGTCCCTTCTAAACAATACAGGCAGGAAAATAAAGAAAACAGGCTCCAAAGTGAGCAAACACTTTTCAACATCTCCCTTCATTTAGTTAGACTGAAATCATTCTATGCATTTGTTTAAAATAATATATAATACAAATAAAAGTTACTTGATCGTAAATTATTTAGATTGATACTGTCTACTTCGTCATCGCTTCGTCCCTGATGGCTTGGCTGACTGTTGCACCAACTGTGGCAAAGTTAATGGTAATTTAACTTGCATATATAATCTCATAAAAAATACGTACATATGTTCATTCTGTTTTTGATGTTGATACAAATAGATATAAAAGTCTAGATACAGAATATGAATCTTGGTGAAAGTTGAGCGTAAACTTATGCTGCGATTATTTTTGCCTTTTTTTTTTTATAAATTACTCAACAGAAAAACGATTAATTTCATGAATGTTTAAGATTAATCTTAAGATCAGTCTTAAATGATTGTTTTTATAATCCGAATATTTAAATTTTCTAATACGTAACAGTAAAATATAAATGTATTATTATACAAACATTAATTGAGAAACAGAGTATAAAACTCTGATGTGGGCAGCCATGACTTTTGCTACAGACACAAAGTCATTTCCCTTTTCTTTCTTCATTCATTAAATTGAGTTTAAATAAGCAGAATAACACGGGTAGTTATTTGAAATTGTCCTGAATTTGCGGTTTTAATTTAATTGTAGTTTTCATTAGGATCCATTTTGATTGGCAATTCGGCAAAAATTGAAATATCTTAAGGTTGATTCCCCTTAGAGTAATGGGGCCATTCTTGTTCCTTTTGTTGTCGAAAATTGTGTATACAACAATCATTTAATTAATACCTGCAATAATATTGAAGCTTTTATGTTAGATATTGACGATTGTTGAGAACTATTTAGCAAAACAAGCAAGTTTCCTTTCCGAAATGTACCAAAATTGGCAAAATTGGCAAAAGTGCCAAAATGGCGGCATTGCACAAGCAGACACACACACACTTAGGCGTCATGCTAAAAGTAGTTTTCTTCTGTTGAAAACTCGATTTGATTTTCGACACAATTCCAATACCTTCCCTATACAATACCATGTATTGTACGGAAAGTAAAAAATAATAATTATATTGGAATATAACGTATAATATCATTTATGGAATATAATGGATTTTCAAGCTTAAACAAGATAAAACCTTTAACAACTAATTTGTTCGGACACTTTCTTAAACTTTAGACAATGAAATAAATTGTTTAATTTCCTCAAGTAGCAGTGTTAACACAATCCATTAGAACTCAGGGCTGTGGAATTCTTTGCTACCAATTATTCTCGGAGGAATTTGTAAATAAAGAACAAAATCCAAACGAGAACTTTTACTTAAATATTCATTAAATATCCGGAAAATTTAATTGCTTAACTTCCACACCGTGTTCTATTTTCTTTTTATTTAAAACAAGAATAAAGTTCTTAAGAAGTTATATGAGAAATAATTATTCTCAACATGTTTCGCATTAAACTTTTCGACTTAAAACTGTATTAGTATAATGCATGCATCTAACGTATTCGAAAGTACATTAGTTTATATTAATGTGCGAAAATTTTCAAATTAATTATTTGAAAGGACACCGTAATGCTAAAGCATTTGAAAAGTATGTTTTATAAAATTCCCATGTGGAAAGTATGTATTTTATGTATCGTAATGTATTAATGTGAAAAAATATTTATTGAAAATTAGTATGACCACAGTTGCATCATACAGCTTGCCTGAAGTTGCAAGTATACGAAATAAATTTTGAACGGTGGTAGATAGAGCTATAGAAGTGGGGTACTCTTAAAGTATAGTGACTTTGCGCTCCAGATGACATTGATGATAGCGTCACTAACTGGAAAATTTGGAAGTTACCACTTCCATCTCTTAAACTATGAGATATACAGAAAACGTCAATTAAATTTATTGAGCATCATCAAAACAGTAGGAAACGTCCTTTTTTATTAACATTTTAGAACATAGTTGAAAAGTGTTTATGACTTTGTTCATTCTGTCTGTCTGTTTCTCTGTCCGTTAGCACGATAACAGCCGTAAAAATGACTTTATTAAAATGAAATTTTAGTATGTTTTTCAGACGGTCTGTGGGACCTGTGGGGATATAAATAGATAATATCACCCAAATAGTTTTTTATTGAACCCGGGTTGACAAAATAAATACATTGAACCCCTATGGGACCTAATTTTTTAAACATTCTTTCAGCAACTTTAAAATTCACAAATTGCTTCGAAATTTCTAGGAAATATTTACATTATCCCATAAAATATATAAAAAAAGTTTCAGTAAAATATATTAGTAGGTTTTTAATTAAAAATTATTTAATATAGGGAGAAAACCAAATTCAATAAAATTTTGACTTTTGGGATATCCTCCAGAAAGAAAAGAGAGATATATTATATAATATATATTTTTCCAAAAGTTTAATTATTTTATATATGAGAGAGGCTTCACATTTTAAAATAAATTTGGTAGATAACAATTTTTCAATTTGTTTTTAATTTTATAAAACTCTTCATAATATACTTATTTGATGGAATTTTTAATGCACTTTCCTACGTCCCAGAGAGTTAAAATTTGGTACACAACTTAAATTTGTTGAACATTTTATTCTACAAAAATTTGGTGGATCTTTATATAGATCCTACATTTTTTTTCGAAATGGCCTGCAAATAATCCCCATTCACTTCAAAAAACATTGTTGTAATATTGTTAAACATTCTGATGTGGGCAGCACATGTCTTTCCATGCAGACTCATATTCACGTTCTCTTTATTTCTTCAATAATAATTTGAGTTTATCTGCACAAAATAACAGCCATAAGTATTTTAAATGACATTGAATTTGCACGTTAAACTTAAATTTGATTCTCATTTGATAGCTGAACTTATTGTCAAAGGTGGCGTAGAGAAAACGCGAAAAAACTAGAATATCTCAAGAACAGCTAGTCCTAGAGTAATGGGGTTAGTCTTATTCTTTTTGTAGTCAAAAGTCATGTATAAAATTGGAATTTAATTGATATAATTGAGCACAGGTAGTCTTTTATTTTTATATTTAACGATTTTTGCGGGCCATTTCGCAAAAATAGCCCGTTCCTTTTTCCCGAATCGTACAAGAATAACCTACAAATGATTCATATACCAAATTTTGTTAAATTTGGTATATAAATCACTTGTAGGTTATTGAAATATTATACACCAAATTTTGTTAAATTTGTTCTATTAGTTTTTAGGTAAAGTGGATAAAAGCAATTTCTGCCGGCCATTTCCCAAAGAAGGCAGATTCTTTTATTCCGAATCGTACTATAATCTAATGAACATCAGGGTTTCCTACAAAAAACATACCTCCCAAATTTCATGAAATTCGGTCCATTAGTTTTTCAGAGTGGATGTAATATCCTCACAGACACACAGAAACAGACACAAATATAGCCTTACACACACAGACGTCTTCCTAAAAATAGTTTTTTCGTGTTCTAGATGCTCCAAAACGTGCAGATCCTTCGAAAATTCGAGTTCCGATCTTCGGCGCGATTCCAATACTTTGAATACATGCACACACACACACACATGTATTATCTATGTATCTGTGTATTAGCTGTGTATATAAATTCCGTTCCTACGCAATTACAATTGTTATGATTTTAAATGATCCCTAAACTTTTATTATTTCTTCAACGAAGCCTAATTTTAACTTATGCAGAATGCAAATATCTCAAGCGATTGTAATGTAAGTTACATAAGAATTTCTGAATGTTTTTCGCACAAAATTATTTAGCTCTGCAGTCTGGAATACAAGTTATATGAATGAAATATTCATTGATTTTGCATAGAGAATCAGATGATTTTTATTTCGATACAGTTTTAATTATTTAAGATAATAAATTACTGTAGTACTGTGATAATGTAAAAGATATCACCACTGAATATATCACATTTTAGAAATTTTTAAATAAAATTGCATTTCAATTGGAAAGTGTTTCATAATCAATGCTTATGCGTGATTGATATTTCTTGTTTATATAAAAAGAGCCATTTACATAACGTGCAGTTTAATATAAAGTGTGTTCAATATGTCCATCGTATGCCACAATACATGTTTTTATGCAGAAAATAATATCCCGCTGCACCCTAATAAACATTACGGATGAATGTAGAGCAGTAGGAAATTATAAGGCTTAATAACGTGCAGTTTCCACAGTGCTTTATCTGAATTCGCTGAATATCTGTATAATCTACATTTGAGCATTATAATCTGTATTTAAATAACCTATATTTTTGTTTTGACACTGTGCTTATTAAAATACAAGCATCTGATGATAGACTTTCGTTTGCAAATGTATGGAATGCATGAACTGCAGGATCAGAGTTACCTGTCACAAGCCATCATTTGAACGCGATACTGAGAGTGATTTCTAATTACACCAATTTTTAACACTTTACAACAATAGTTGAACAGTGTTTATGACTTTGTTAATTCTATGTGTCTGCCTGTCTGTCTGTCTGTTTGTCTACCTGTCTGTTCGTTCGCACGATAACTGCCGTAAAAAGGACATTATCAAAATGAAGTTTTAGTATGTTGTTGAGACGGCCTGCAGGATATATGGGAATGTAAATGAATAATATCACCCAATTAGTTTTGGATTGAACTTGGGTTGAAAAAATGAAATACATTAAACTCTATGGAACCTAATTTTTCAAACATTTTTAAGCGAATTTAAAATTCACATATTTCTTTGAAAGTTCAGGAAATATTCAAATTATTGCATAAAATATATAAAAAAATTTCAATAAAATATGTTCGGTAGTTTTTCAAATAAAAATGAAAATAATAATGACTCCCATATAATATGAAGAGGTCACGTGACTCACTTCAAAATGAAATATGGTATCCATCTTGTGTCCAAATAGTGATTTTTAACACTTTACAACAAACTTGAAAAGTGTTTATGACTTTGTTCATTCTGTCTGTCTGTCTGTCTGTCTGTCCGTCAACACGATAACTGCCGTAAAAATGACTTAATCAAAATGAAATTTTAGTATGTTGTTCAAACCGTCTGTAGAACCTATGGGAATATAAATGAATAATATCACCCAATTAGTTTTGGATTGAACCTGGGTCGAAAAAATGAAATACATTGAGCCCTATGGGACCTAATTTAAATTCAGCGAAATATATTCAGTAGTTTTTAAATAAAAATTAAAATAATAATTACACCTCTTATATGAAACGATCATGTGACCATGATATGAAACGATCACATGACCCACTTCAAAATGATATATGGCATCCATCTTGTTTCAAAATCGTGATTTTTTTAAGTTCTTTTTAATTCATATTGAGTGTTGTATCCGACCTAAAACTACTTTATTTTTGCTTAAATTCTGTGCATTTACATACTGAAACAACGCAATGACAATATATTTGAGTTTAAGTGCTCATCTAAATTTGATTATTTCAACAACTAAGCAAGCCTATTTTTCACCTATGTAAAATGTAAACAGCAAAATATATAGAATGAGTTGTATTAGAATTCCTGTATTTTTTTAACACAAAATAATTTAGTCCATGGAGTCTGCATGGCTGATATTAATGAAATATTAATTGATTTCATAAAGAGAAGGACGATTTTTTTCGATGAAGTTTCAAGCATAGAGTTTCATTTTTTGTAGCTCCATGGTCTTAAACAAAATGTTTAAATAAAATAAATTATTATAGTATTGTGATGAATGAAATGAATGGGAGGAAGTTATGAATGAAATCCTGTTTTTATAGAGAGATCCAGGCGTGTTATTTTTTCTATGACGTCATTTGAATTAATTTCAGTTGTTTTCGATGAAATTTTCAAATATAATAAATTATCGTAGTAATATGATAATTCTAAAACTATTACCGAGGAATGTATAACATTTTAGAGATGTTTAAACTAGGTAATTTATATTTCAATGCCGTCATTTGAATGAAGTTCATTTTTTTCGATGAAGTTTTAAATTTTCAAATATAATAAATTAATGCAGTACTGTGATAAGTTTCAAAATATTACCGATGAATGTATTGCATTTTAGACTTGTTTAAATAAAATTGCCTTGAAGTTGGAAAGTGTTTCATAATCAATGCTTTAAGCAGGATTGATCTTTCTTGTTAATTTGTATTTAGTGTTGCATCCGTCCTAAAACCACTTTAGTTTTGCGTTTTTTCTGTGCATCCATATTCTGCGCCACCGCAGTTACAAAATTTTGAATTTATATGATCATTAAGCTTTGATTAATTTTACAACGAAACCTAACTTTAATGAATGTAAAATGTAAACAAGTGATTATGAGTTGTTTAGGAATTGCTACAAGGTCCAGACCGGAGGACTGGCCAAAAATATGGCTTAGCATCAAATTCTAAGGCCGGTATAAGAATTGCAGAATGTTTTTCACTCAAAATTATTTTACTCTGGAGTCTGGAATAAATGTGTATGAATGAAATACTCACTGCTTTTACATAGAGAACCAGACGATTTACATTTCGAAGACGTCATTTGAATGAAGTTTGAATGAAGTTATAAGCATGGAGTTAGAATGCACTTTTACCTCCATAGTTTTAATTTTTCAAATCAAATAAATTATTGTAGTTCGGTAGCTATTAAAATAATATCGCCGTTGAATGTATCGTATTTTAGAAATATTTAAATAAAATTACAGTTGGATAGTGTTTTATAATCAAAGCTTATTAAGTGCAATTTTATCAATTTCATGATATTTTTATGGATTTACAAACATTTCTATCAATTTGGTGATATTTTCGCTAAATGTATTACTGAGTAGGATGGATGGATAGACTAACCGACAAAAATGCTACCGAAACATCATTTCAGTACTCTCTTCTAAAAAAAAAAAACAATGTAATTTCATTGATTTACGTCGTTTTTATCAATTTGGCGACATTTTCGTCAATTTAGTAAAGTTTAAATAAAGTTGCCAAGCTAGCGATATTCCGCCAGATTCGTAGTTCTGAATTTGCAGATCTGAAGACTAAAACATCCTGATACCGTTTGTATATACTAAATGAAAAGACTAAAATTGTATTAGAAGTTATATCCGTTCTACTATTTTTCTGTTTCAGCAATCGGATAAATGAATTTATTGGGTAAACACAATATATGCGTTTATTAGCTAAACACAATATAAAAGCTTAAAAACTCTTTGCCAAAATAAATGAAATTGATATACGGAGTTCGCAATTAATATAATTAAAAGAAAAATCAAACCGTTCTTTTCTAAAATATATTTTTATATCCATTTGTTAAATTCCTTATATACAATAATGTATAAGGAAAATATTGCGACTGGGTTGAAAATTCGAATTCGAATTTTCGACGGAAGAGCACCTTTCAAGCATCCCTGATCACGAATCGAACATTTTTGTAGTAATGTCTGTGTGTGAAAGTATGTTTGTTTGTGTGTGTGTGTGTGTGTCAGTGATTCTGTGGAGACGATAACTGACGAACGAATGGACCGATTCGAACGGAATTTGGCACAAAAATTACAATCCCTAAACACTGGAAGCCTATTGATTTTATACGCAATCGAATGTTCAAAACCTCTTAAATTTTCCAGTGAAATTTTGAAAAAATCATCAAAAAATGAAAACCTCTAATAAAGTTACGCAAATAGACATTTCGTATGTGCTTTTTCATTTGAAAACGATTAACATAAATTTTAGAACTCTAGCTTGAACCGTTCTCGAGATATTGCACATTTTTCAAAAAAATATAAAAAATTATATAAAATGAAAGAAAGATATTTCCTATTGAGAAACATGTTCTCTTTTCATATGTAATATCATGCGATAAATTTAGTGACATCATTCTCGTGGATCTAGCTCGTTCCATTCATGAAAAAAGATACTTTGAGTAATACTTTTGTATTTGGACGCCAATAGTCATTTATCTGCTATAGGAATAAATTATTTCTCCGTCCACAACGCTAAGATTTTGGCGGCGAATTTGGCGGAATATCGCCAACTTGGCGACTTTTTTAAATGTTATTAAATCAAAGAAAATCTCTCCAAATGGATAAAAATGACGCTAAATCAATGAAAATAACGACTGTTTAACGAAAATTGAATATCTTGGAAAACATATAAATATCTACCATAAGAATAACCTATTTTGTTCTTACTGTAAAAGTAGTAAATACATTGCATTATATAAGGAAAGGCATGTGCTGCCCACATCAAATTTTTTATTATTCAAATCGAAAAAATAATAATTAAAATTAACCGACAGATTTAATTTAATTGCGCTTCAAGTAACATGATATAAGATAGAATCTTCCTCATAAACTGCGAAATTAAATAACCATTTTGATTTCTTTATACTTTTCATTGTTGAGTAAAATCTTGAGTAAGTACTTTTCATTGTTGTGAAAAATAAACCATTGAGATAGATTTTCCATTTAAATTTATGTTTCAGATAATTCATGTTTCCAGAAAGTGACTAATTAGCGCAAAAAATCTCCCAATAAACTCAGAGATAAAGTTTTAATTCATTTACAAACGATTTTCAACCTTTTCGTTTGGATAAACCACGGAGTTAGAAAGTAGAACTCCTAGATAAAGTTTCGTTTTTCATCAATATCTCGACAACCCCTAGTCTTAAAAACTCAAAACTTGGGCTAAATTTATGAAAGGCTATTTCAAGGCTATTTACAAAATTTCATTAAATTCGGTTCAGCCGTTCTCCCGTGATGATGAGACAAACGAAAATTTTGTTTTCTACTAATATCTCGAGAACCACTGGTCGTAGAAACACCAAACATGGACTAACTGTTAAGTGGGGCTATTTCCAGGCTACCCACACAATTTAATCAAATTCGGTTCAGACAGACAGACAGACATATTTTCAATTTTATTTATATAGATAGATAAGCACATACCTTTTTGATGCCTTTAGATTTTTGTGGGTCATTGGTTGTGGAACCACCTTTCATGAATTGATGATTTTAAAATCGTCACACTAAACTTGACGCATATTTTACCATGACTGCACTATTGAGAACTTTTATCCATGTTCGGATCTCGTCTGTTGCACCTTCTCTATGCACCTGTCCCGAACTTAATGCAAATGTTCGCATTTTATCTATAGCTCACTGCTCATTAGCGCGTTTTACTTTTCTCGATTATTCTGTTCATCTATCTGTAGTACTTAATGTATGTCTGAATCCCGTCTTATTCTGCACTATATATTCTCATCCATCTTTTGCCTGTTGCCACCGCTATTTGCCTGAGGTCTGATACGCCTCTTCGGCGATCATTGATTGACCTCAGGGCGACGCGGCAACATTTTCTCATTGGTTAAACCTTTAACCAATTCCATGGCTTCATCTTTAGACCCTTGTTTTATGGCTTTAATGACCTCTCGGGTCAGGACTGATGTAAATTGCTGTCTACCCGTCTGGGCCCTTTGTATTCTTGGTAGTTTTATATGTAGATTTATGAGTTTTATCTAAGTGTAACCTGATCTCACAGATACAAAAGGCAATAAATATATATTTACATATTTTGAATTATTTGTATTGAGTTTAAGAAAATTAAAAAAACAGTGTAAAATACAAACTTATTAATTTTTTTCCAACAAAAATCCTATTAGCATTCATTGGCTTAATTATTTTTCGTTTTATGTCCTCTTCACTTTGCATTACTTCATTTTCTTTCTCAAAAGTTGTTTTATTTTGTAATTCTACCAAAATTTCTCTGTAAGGAGCTAAGCAATTTTGTAATTATCTTTTAAACTTTGCACTTCACATTGTTGAAGGATCATTTTCAATAAAGTAATTTTCTAATTGTTTACCCAAATCCAGTCCCCTTTTCACATCATTTAAATTGAAATTTGCAACCCACTCTTTATCCATATTTTCGTCTACCAATGCATTTGAGGTGAATGTATTATTTTGTCTACAGGGTTTTCCCTGATAACTGAAATTAGAATATGATACATGGATGAAAAAAAAGGGAATTCCCCATTAATTTCAACCGCAAAAGTGTAAAAGGAAATTTGATGCTATAGAGAGACTGCTTAAGCTAATTGAGTTTTATTATAGAGAAACCGAGTTATAAGCCTACAGCTTTATATGGAAACTGCGTTTTATGAGTACCGCGTTATGGGAGAGCTGTCGCAATTTTTGCTCCGCGTTATATGAAAACCGCATTATGAGAGTATCCCGTTATAAGAGGGTTGACTGTACTAAGGGCTAGATGTGATAAACTTGAAATAACAGCATATGGACTTAACACGGTTTATTCCCGGAAATGAACTAGGTTTTGATAGAAGTGAATCTTGAAAAAAATCAGGAATTTTGAAATTCTATAAAAAGTATCGCAATATAGGAGGATTGACCGTACTAAGGGCTAGATGTGATAAGCTTGACACAACATTATATGGATGATGACTCCAAAAAACACGGTTCATTCACGAAAATGAACCAGGTTTGGAAGAAGTGAATTTTGATAAAAAATGGACATTTTGAAATTCCATAAAAAGTGAGTTTTGCATTGTAAATGAAATGATATGACATCATAAGACTTATAATAGAAAAACGGGCATTCGTGTGTTATCACGGGCACACTTCACAGTCACACATGCATACTCAGACTGACATATTTTCGAAAGTGTTAAAAATATGTCCAGGTCTTTTCTTTCTAGATGGCAAAAAAAAGAATATTATTTTCTTCTTTTGATGCCATACTTTTCAAGATGCCTTTACTTGGCAGTACCATTCGTAAAGTTCGTCAAGATCAATTATAATATCAAGAAATAATTTTGTTAACGCTTCACGAAGTTCATTAAAATTAAACATCCTGAAATGTTCATACAAAAATTTTCATACAAATTCCCACCACTCAAGTTGATGAATTTATTACAATCTAGTATTATTAAATTTTGCAAATAACAGATCTTAAGCCGCCATTTTCATTAACTTTTAAACTAAAGTAACTTTGTTTTAATTATAAACCATTAATTTAAAATAATGTTCAAGGATTAAACTGTGTTTTAGTTGTAGAATTGATTGGTAAATATTCAACAAAAAATTTGATGTGGGCAACACATGACTTTCCTTATATAATGCAATGAATGTACTACTTTTACAGTAAAAAAATAAGTCATTCTTATAGTAGATACTTATGTTCTTTCCAAGATATTGAATTTTTGACAATTAGTCGTCATTCTCATTGATTTAGCGTCATTTTTATCCATTTGGCAAGATTTTCGTTAATATGGCAAAATTGAAAAGTCGTCAAGTTGTCACATTCCGACAAAATCGTCGCCAAAATCTCGCCAAGCGTTATGGACGGAGAAAAAGTATTACTCAAAGTATCTTTTCTCATGAATAGAACAAGCTAGATCACCAAATTTATCGCATGATATTACATATGGAAATTGAACATGTTTCTCAACAGTTAATATTTTTTTTTTGATTTATGGGATTTTTTAATAAATTCATTTCTAAGGTAACATTACATAAGAAATGTCTATTTGTGTAACTTTGTTAAAGGTCTTGAGTTTTTGATGATTTTTTCAAAATTTCAATCGAAAATTTTGGGGGGTTTTGAACATTCGATTGTGTTTAAAACAATAGGCTTCCAGTATTCACGAATTGCGATTTTTGTACCAAATTTCATTCGAATCGCTCCATTCGTTCGTGAGTTATCGTCTCCACACACACAGAATGACCTCAAAAATGTTCGATTCGTGATCAGGGATGCTTGAACGTTGAAAACTCGAATTTGAATTTTGAGTCCGTCATAATACTTCTCTTATACATTATACTATGCATATAAGGAAGGTAAAAATATTTAATTGGATTAAAAGATTTAATTTTGGCTATTTTGTAATGATATAACTATTGAAATTAAATTACTTTTTTTTCTATAAACAATTTAAATTATATATTATAATTATCTCGTAAACAAAGTATCCGAAATTTTATAATTGCATTATTTTTATGCTAGAATCATTTTTCTTTGAAAGGCGTTAATTAATTGCATACAGATAACGCAACTCTCATTACTGATGCATTTTTTGCTCATTAAGATGCATTTTTTGAGTAAGCGTTTATATTATAAAAAAATCTGATGTGAGCAACACATGACTTTCCTTATATAATGCAATGAATTTATTTCTTTGACGGTAAAAAAGTGATGCAAAATTCCAGGACACAATGTTTGGAATGTTAAATTGTACATTTGGCGCTTTACCGGATGGCAACATCTAAAACTATTGAGCACCCAATTAACTGATATTTTACACAACTCTAAATTAACAATTATCAATATTGATATCAGCCTCAATGAGCAATGTAGTCTATATATTTAAATATTTTAATCATAAATTCATCAATTAGACGTCATTTTCATTACCGTGGCATAATTTCTGCAATTATGTCGGTATTTTCGTAAATGTGGGTCTAAATATTTCCGATATTAAGAAGAGCATTTCTTGTTTAATAAAAGGTATGCCCATCATATGACGGAATTAAAAATTAGCAAGACAATGCATCTCATTTGGCGTTATCTTTTACCAATTTGGCAATATTTAAAAAGGTCTCTAGGTTGGCGATATGCCTCCAAAATTCGTCGCCAGAATTCTGCCAAGCAACACAGACGGAGAAATATGTTATTCTTATGTTCTTTCCAAAACGATGAATTGTCATCAATTAGTTGTCAGTTTCATTGATTTAGCGTCAATCTTAGACATGTTTCTTTATCATTTGGCGATATTTTTTATTAATTTCGCGACATTTAAAAACTCGCTAAATTGGCGACATTCCGTCACATTCGTCGCTAAATTGGCGACATTCCGTCACATTTGTCGCTAAAATTTAGTCGAGCATTATGGTTGGAGAAATGGGTTATTCTTAAAGTAGTTAAACGACTATAAGCGTCCAAACACAAAACTATG
This sequence comes from Amaurobius ferox, assembly GCA_951213105.1. Taxonomy (NCBI): domain Eukaryota; kingdom Metazoa; phylum Arthropoda; class Arachnida; order Araneae; family Amaurobiidae; genus Amaurobius; species Amaurobius ferox. The sequence goes on along the minus strand of OX578135.1, from coordinate 34,891,263 downwards.
ACCCAAAGTATATTCTCTTATAGTAGATTCTTATATTCTTTCTGAGATATTGAATTTTCATCATTTTCGTTGATTTAGCGTCATTTTTATCAATTTGGCGATATTTTCGTCAATTTGGCAATATTTAAAAGACTCGCCAAGTTGGCGAAATTTCGCCAAATTCATCGCCAAAGTTCCGCTAAGCTTTGTGAATGCAGAAAAAGTTTATTCTTGTAGTAGATAAACGACTAATGCTATTAGAATGCTATTACCCAAAGTATCTTCTCTCGTGAATAGAATGATCGAGATCTACGAGAATGATGATAATAAATTTATCTCATAATATTATATATGAAAAGTGAACAGATTTCGCAATATTTAATACTTTTTATGAATTTTGTGTGATTTTTTGACAAATTTATTTGAAAAATGTGCAATATCTCGAGAACGGCTCATGCTAGCGTTCTAAAGTTTATGCCAATCGTTTTCTTGTGAAAATTTACATAATAAACGATTAAGTGCTTAACTTTATTGAATGTTTTAATTTTTTGATGATTTTTTCAATATTTCATTTCAAAATTTAGGTGGGATCTGAAAATTCGATTGTGTGTGGAAACAATAGGCTTCCAGTATTCACTGATTGTGATTTTTATACCAAATTTTGTTCGAATCGCTTCATTCGTTTGTGATATATCGTCTCTACAGGATCACTGACACACACACATACACGCAGACATCACCTAAAAGACGTTTGATTCGTGTTCAGGGATGCTTGAAAAGTGATCCCCCGTCGTAAACTAGAATTCGAATTTTCGACCCCGTCATAATACTTTCCTTATACATTATACTATGTATATAAGGAAAGTAAAAAAAAGTAATGTGAACAATAAGTTGTAGTTTGTATTATTTTCCTTTTATATTGAATATTTACTTATATTTATTTTATATTGCTCTATCAAAACAAACATGCAACGAAAAATTATCTTTGCTTATTCTTTACATTATTTATTTATGCTAAATTATTTGTGCATATCTGATATTTGTCTATTTCTCTTTCAGGTAAGTTTAAATTTCTTATTATTGTCGTCTGCAAGGGAAATTCGATGCAGGAAAAAAGGTAAATAAGTACTTGCGAGCAATTTCTTAATACAAATATTTTACTTAACGGCGAAGATATTTTGAAATATGCCTTTTTGTTTACAATAAATATTGCACATACATAAATAGAAATAATTATGGCACTTATTATTTTTCATAGAGAAAATAAAAATCCAAAGACTTTTCTTATGTAGTTTATTCCACTCACATATGTACATCAGAACAAATGCATAAACCAAGGGCGTGCGTATACTCATGACTGCCATATACATTAGTTCAGAATTATGAATTAGAAAACAACACATCAGATGATGAATTCAGAGCCTACCAATTCAAAAATACAAAGAAAAGTTGCACAGTCTGTCTAACAGCAGAGAGCTAACACACATTGGAGTATCCCCCTCCCCCGACTTAAAAAAAAAATGTCCCAACAAAATTATACAAGTCCTAACAAGATGAAACAAGAATGAAAAAAAATATTCAACTTAATCAGCAAAATAATGTTTGATAACGTATTTTTGTTCAAAACATCAAACTAGTCAATAAGTAAAATCCACTTTGTGCGAAGAATAAGGAAAAACTTGAGCAACTTATATAAGCATAAATAACACGATAATGCAGCAAATGCTGCATTATTATGTTATTTGTGCTTATACACCTTGCTCAAGTTTTCCTTATAAAAGAAGTCATTTTAACAGTTCTGTTTAGATTAAGGCTCATGGGATAATATTAGGAAAATGAGTATATGTTCTGAACGATATTTGCTGTGAAGTAACGATTTTCGGCACCGCTTTTCATCACAAATGCTGAACTCGTTGGTTTAGGCATCATTGTCAAATCCTCCTTTTCTGTGTTATTACATTGTAGACATGAGGGAATTGTGCGTGTTCTCATAGATAAAATGGAGACCAGTTTCCCACAGAAATATTTTGAAAATACCTTTTCCTCATTGCCTATGACCATCGTTCCATTGGAAGAGATCCTATGATACAATTGAGTCAAGGCATGTATACGATTCTTTAATATAAAGTTGAGCCATTTCACAATTGCCGTATAGCCAGTTCATCGCAATGGTTCCAAACTCAAAATATAGTGTAAATATGTGTAGAGGCTCATATAAATGGGTTTACATTCTATCTGAAAATCCCCAAGCTTATTCATTAATGCGAAATCACTCTCTTTTCAGGTGTGCGGAGGAATTAATTAGTATATTCCATTACCGAAATCCCGAGTAAATAATTTTGTCTTGGATTTTCGCCCATAACCGAACCTTTGTGATGGAAATCCTTCTCTCTACCGGTACTGAATATTTAATATCCGCTGGCATGATCGGTATCTCATTAATAAATGGAGGCGTTGTATAGTCACCAATGTGATCAATACATTATGACGGAGTTGTATAGTCATCAATTGATCAATACATTGTGTTTTATGTTTTGATAATTGTAGTAATGTAGAATTAAGGATTAGTAAGAAAATTATCACTGAATATATTAAAGGAAACTGAATATATTAAATGGAAAAAATGAAATAATTTAAGAAAAGTAATGGATAGCAATTATAGTAACCGTCTGTATCGACGGTTACTATAATTGCTATTGATAAGATTAGTCAATTATGTTAATATGCATTAATAGTTAATATGTATTAATTGTTAAACATATTAATAGTTAAAAATTTCACAGTATATGACAATATAATTTACACTAATATATTATAAAATGTAAAATAATATAAAATAAATAAATACATTGAATATATATAATATCGAGTTATATATTTTGATATAAATTATTAATATAAAATAAATATAAATATATATTATTAGTAAAAAATACAAAATTTTGCCCGGGATAGTTCTGCGGGTATGCAGTATTCTATTGCTGTTCCCCCGACTTCCCTCGTATTTTGACGTCTGCATGGAAAAGAGTATAGTTTAAAATCCGCGGTATTTTATAGAACGCATTCGCGAGCACTCTGGTAGAAATGGTTTATGTAATTTAATGCTACTCAAAGAATAATGTGTGGAATAAAATATTTTACACTTTAAGTATTACGCTGTGTATATTCCGTCCACACTCTGATTAATTTATTATATGTATTTTGCAATAGTTTAGGAAGTCCATAACTGAATAGTTCAATGTACAAACTAGGGATCGAAGTTTGTCAGTCAAAAACTAATAGAAAGAGAAAAAAGTACCCAGTTTTTATCTACGTTGTTATTAACAGCGTACAAGGTTGATGAATTGTATCCATTTTTGAGGCAATTAAAAGCATTCTTCCTCAGGACTAGAAGGTATGCCCGCCATATAACGGAATTAAAAATTTGCAAAGCATTGCCTCCCATTTAGCGTTATTTTTCTCAATTTGGCGACATTTTCGTCAATTTGGCCATATTTAAGAAAGTCGCCAGGTGTGCAATATCGCGCCACACTTTTCGCCAAATGAGTTATTTATATAGTCGTTTGTTATGTTATTTCCAAGATATTGAATTTTCATCAACTGGTCGTCATTTTTATTAATTTAGCGTCAATTTTATCAATTTGACGACATTTACATTAATTTAGCAGCATTTAAAAAGCCACGCTGGCATTAAAAGGTATGCCACAAAAATTCGTCGTCAGAATTTCGCCAAGCGTTACAGACTGAGAAATAGGTTACTCTTATAGTAGATTCTTATATTTTTATTTCCAAGATATTGAATTTTCATCAGTTAGTCGTCAATTTTACCAATTTGGCTATATTTTTATAAATTTGGCAACATTTTTATCAATTTGGTGGCATTTTCGTAAATTTGGCAACATTTAAAAAATCTCGCCATGTTGACGATATTTCGCCAATTTCGACACCAAAATTTTGCCAAGCGTTATCCAGAGATAGATAGATAAACAGACAGATAAATCAAAGTGTTTATATTATATATAGAAAGACACAGCTATAGGAAAATAAAACTTTGCATCATTTAGACTTTTTTGACAGATTCTTTCTTCCATTTGTTAACACTAGCGCTCTGCTTTATTGTCCTGATAAATAAGGTCTTTATTTGCCTCCAAAACAGACTGATAGTTTATCAATCTTGTAGTCCTGCAAATAATAATAAATGTATTGATTTTTAAAACTTAAGATATATGTTTAGGTAACCCATATAGTGAGTGCATTTCTCATCCTTCTTTGAATCATTTTTATAATTTATATACTAGGACTCAATTAGGGGTGATATATCAAAATTACCGAGCAAAATTATATAGCTAGAGCCTTGGTGTTGATGTCATTTAAAACTGAGAGAAAAATAATCTAACACTTTTAATATAATGGGCAACGACACAAAGGGACCACTTTGACACAAGGGCGCCACAATGTGTCTCAGTAATAGTAAAATCTAAATTTAATACGTTTCCGCTGCCAACGATTATAATTGTTGTTAGCAGCAAAAATATAGAAATTGGAAAGATGGAAATAATTTTATAAATATAACATATTGCAAATTCTAGCCCTCTTGCAGGTGTCCATTTTATTTAAAAATAACATAGCGTCCTTTGCCACTTTCTCACGACTGCAGCTGGTCTCCTACTCAGAGCAATGGAATGTCAACCGTTTCCAAAGAGAGAGAGAGGGGGGGGGGGGGGTAATACTTTCTAGAAGTGAAGTGGCGACAGGAAAACTCCAATACTGTCCCACGACATGCAAATTTTCTAATTCTAAAATATTGTTTCACAATAATTAAATAATTTTTCTTCATGGAAATGACATTCAAGACGTTCAAAAGCCAGAAATAATAGAAACACAATGTCATATATTTTCAATGTCAGACCCCCATTTAAATAAATGAAATGTAATTAAAAGTCAAGGTGGAATTAATGAAAGCAGAGAGAATAAAAAGGGGAAAGTCAGATGTAAGAGTAACATATTTATTCGTTTTGGACATTTTATGTAACTCAAACACTATCTATCTCTAATGATTTTTGTATATTTCAGTTCATTTTTAAAGCAAGATATTGAGTCAATATGTATACAAGATAGTATAAATTTACCTTTATTTAATCTAAACAGCTAAGCTTATTAATGCGAAACTACTCTCTTCCAAATACTGGAACGGAATTAATTTGTATATTCCAAAAGCGATACTCTAATAAATATTTCAGTCTTGTATATTCTCCAGTAAATGAACTCTGTAATGGAAATTCTTCCCTCTACCGGCACTGAATATTTAATATTCCGATCTGACATACGTAACTGGTACCTTATTAATAAATAGAGACAATGTGTAGTCATAAATTCAAAAATAAATTAAGTTTTTGTTGATTGTGGTAGTATAGATTTCAGTATTAGTCATAAAAACGCAATTGGAAACTGAATATATTCTTAAACTTAATGTAATGGATTGGAAATAGAAAATAAATTTGAATATAAATTATTATATATATATATATATATATATATATATATATATATATATATATATATATATATATTGCATTAATTACAAATAGCAATTAAATTTTAATTATCTTATTCTATAAGTACTTATTTTCTTTGAAAATAAATTATTATATATATATATATATATATATATATATATATATATATATATATATATATATATATTGCATTAATTACAAATAGCAATTAAATTCTAATTATCTTATTCATTAAGTACTTATTTTCTTTAAAACAATAGCGGTTGATAATATGGATTTATGAATTATTCATATTATCGGTTATACCAAGGTACATTTTTCGAGAAACGGTTATATGGCATAAGTGTGCGTATTATTTAATTACAATTAATGTTTTCACTGTGAATAATACATCGTTGGGGTCCCTAGATGTCAGAAATGAATTTTGTCGAATCTAAGTGTGATTTAAAATGTTGATCCTTCTTAATCTTTAAATCTATTGAAACGATGTGCACTAAGTTTGAGTGGCAAGTTTCATATATTATGTAGATGTGAATGCTAAGCGATTTTCCGAAAAATATAGTATGCTATATAGGAGCTATATAGTATAGGAGCTATATAGTATGATTTTGCCAAAGTCATTGGTCATTCATAATCTCGAAAACCACTGAAACAATTTAGAACAAATTTAGGTGGTATACTGCGCATATTGTTTATACGTTAATTCAGAAAGAAATCCGAAATATGTATGTAGTTTAGATATGAAAATAGATTTTGTTAAAGTTAGTGACACTTCATAATTTTTCAAAAACCACTGAAGCGATTTTGACCAAACTCGAATATAATGTGTATATTGTGAAAATGCGAATGCGAAAATTAAATAAAAAATGTACATTAATTAACTCAGTGACCAAATAGCCCCTTGTTTCGTGTAGTTAATCTCGGGGTTGCTTCTATCCCCTTGTTTTAGTTATGTATTTAAAAAAATATGTCTGTTTCCCCAGCGTAACAGAGAGAGAGAGAGAGAGAGAGAGAGATGATCATTTTGCTTATATAGTTCACATATATGCATCAGCATGAATAACTTGCTTCTGAAATGAACGCAGTTAAATTATTTAACATATAATTGAAATATGTGTTCCCAATTTTACGAATTTCCAATTTTTCGAATAAATTAGCGAATCAAATTTATAAGATATTCTTCCTTTTATCCTATTGGAGAGTGAAAACAAATGTTTAATTAAGTAATTCCTTTGGGCAAATCAAAACATCATCGATAATACTAACAGAAATTCACGGAAGGATACAAGAAAATATTTCATGCTTTTATCGCGAACCGGAGTATCATTGACAGATGCGGTTCCAGTTAATTAAAAGTTTTGATTAGAAAATGGGCGGGGAAGAATAATTCAAAGTAAATACATTAGCCGAAAAGCAGAAACAAGTACAAGGCAGACTTCAGCTTTTACTTTAATTAGATTGTTACAATGGAATTTTTAGCAGCAGTAGATGTAATTAGACTTTTTGAATTAGTTTATACAAAATATACCAGTAAGAGTGTAATGCATAGTAAAATGCTAAAAGCAATCACTCAAAACTTTTTTAAACTATAGCAACATACATATTTAGTAATTGACTAGATCACAACGTAAAATAAAACGCAAATAAAGATAAGTATTTTACGTAGCATTTAGTTTGACCAATACATGACAGTCCGCATTGACAGGGAATTCGATTGGTGACCCAGTCATTGACATATTCAATATGAATGCCCTAAGGGTAGATTAAGTTATTTTATTGATAAGGGAAAATATAATTTTAAAGTTAAAGTTCTTCAAAATTCTAGCACTTTTATGACTGCTACGAAGTCAAAAAATATCGCTAAATGTTTTAACTGGATTTTCCTTCTCTGAGGTGCCTTGGAAAATCTGGGAAAATCATTATCAGCATTTTTGGGCAAGAATCCACGATTAAGGTGACGTTTTAAAATAATACATATCAGACTGTAATAAGCCAGAAGTAGAGCATAATTTAATTGAACGATAGATTCAGGTATTGGGTGCGGCAAAGTTTGACTAAGGGGATAACAATAACTTTTATGAAGGATAAGGCAACTTCAAAAGGCTTACGGTAAACAGTGGTTACAAATGTATTTGCACAGATAATGATTAGTGTATCAAGAAAAGAAAGATAATTATTGCATACTAACTCACAGGTAAACTGAATGAAAATATCAATAAAATGCATAATTGAAAGAACACTGCCTAAACCAACATTGGACTGGTTAAGAAAAGCAAGTCAATCATCCTCATAAAGAATGCAAGAGGTAAACTGCACATGATTAAACAATGAAACTTGAAAACAGGCTTGCAAATTTCGCCCAAAGTAGTACATGTGAATTCCGTCACATTGTAATGTAAGATGCATATTTTATGACAGCTTATGAAGAGGTGTTTCTAAAATGATGACATTGACATGTTAGTAGTGGTACCGAAGGTAAATAAACCCCCAGTCCAATTTAACCGTTTTATTTCCGTAACATGAATATCATAATAACATGACATACTGTGTGAGGAATCAAATAAAGTGTGTACGTTTTAACTTGATAAAACATCCATAAAAATGATGCTAGCCACATATAAATTGCGTAATTGGAAATCTCTCGTCATACGTATCGAAAAACTGCATTGAATTAATAAAGTGTTAAGACAAATTAATTATAATAAATGAATAAATAAATATATAAATATATATATATATATATATATATATATATGTGTGTGTATATATATATATATATATATATATATACATATTTGTAATATTTCCAGCATTGTATCCCACTTTGTTATGTAGAACCTGTCTTTTGTAGATTAGGGCACTGGTACCTGAATACCAATGACCACAATTCCAGCAAAATGTTTTTAGTATTTATTATGATATCATAATATGGACATTTTGTTATTACAGTATTTCTTCTCATCAAATTCATAGGTTGAAATATTAACTTTTAATTTACAAATCTTTATTTTCATTACATTTAAAGTTCTTATAACAATGTAAGGATTAGTGCTTCTTACTGTTGTATTCATCGAGAGAGTCCACACAATTTTAAAATCAGATTTTGTTTCTTAGGGAATATAATATTAATTCGTTTCGTTGTTCAGTGTTTAAGAAAGAACAAAATATATTTTCGAAATTTTTATGTACTTCTTTCTTTATTCAGCATTATTATTTTATAGTTTTTACTTCCCCTACGTACGCAGTATTATGTATGTATGTACTATGTATGTATAGTGAAAGCCCCTGGCCGTCCGGCTCGTCCAGAGGACTTAGAGCAACAATTTGGACGACCGGTATGTATAGTGTATTTATAGAACACATTGTTACGAGGATGGAAATTTAAATTCGAATTTTTGACGAATTGCACTGATTCATATGTAACAGTAGAATATAAGAAGATGCAAGCTAAATATCTTCATTTTTAGACGGTGCTTTATTTAAGCAAAGTTAACAACAGTTACGAACAATTTTATACAACATAAACAGATCCTGCGACTGCTCTTTTTCACCAAGAAGTTGAATCTACATGCACAATGCGCAATAGCACGAAGCGGAATTGTGGAAGATTTGAACCGTTTAGCCAATTAAATTTTACAATAAGGCGAAGATATTTGTCAAACAATTTCCTGGAAAATTGCAGAAATTATTGTCCGAAATGAATTTTTGAAAGTTTATAGATTAGAGCACAAGGATGAGAATGTTAAGAAATAATCATATTTTACAAGAAAAGTGATGATCAAAATCATTAGACAGTTGTGGATGAAAATTTAGAGACAGCTTATACTATACTCGTTAAATGGCATGATAAAGAAAGGCATTAGACGTGACTAGATTTAGTCTTAAATCATTTGATTCAGACTTTCATCTACTCACATCTACTGCTGCTAAACAGACATTTTAACAATGTAATTAAAGTAAAACCTCTGAAGTATGTCTTGTACTTGTTTCTGTTTTGCTGCTAATCTATTTAAGTTCAATTATTATTTTCCTGCCCGTTTTCTAATGAAACATTTAATTAAATGGAGCAGCACCTGCCAATGATACTCCAATTCACGATAAGAGTGTTATTTGAAATACAGTCGTCCATCTTCCGTTAACATTCTTGATGGTGCTTTGATTTGTTCCAAAGAATTATTTAATTAAATTCTCCGATAGGAAAAGGAAAGAATACCTCACTAATTTTATTCGCTGAAGTGAAATTACGAATTTATGTTTAAATTATATGGTAAATGCGTTTATTACCTAAATTTCTTATTATATAAATGCAAATATGTATACTATATGAGAGAAATCCTTATCTATCTGTGTGTTAGTCACGCTGGGATTAAAATTGAAGGAAATGGGAAAACTTTGACATAAATGTATGATAATAAAAGAAGATATTTGTATGTTTGTCTGTTTTTGTTATCTGTAGCGAAGAATCTAAGTGTCGTCCGGCAGTAAAATTCGGTACCTCGGTTAGCGAGTAAAAATAATTGGCGGGATTTTTTAAAAATTCTAATTATGAAGTTATGCATTTAATAGACAAAATCTGGCCCTACCCCAAATCTCAATACAGCGGACAATTTATCCTGGTACCGCCATCTATTGCACGTTACTAAAACAAAAACTATTTACTAACTAACTTTTACTTTTAACTTTTAGTTACATTTCAAACTGTAGCTAATGTAATATAACTAAAATAATTTTTCTAAAAACAATATATAACACAAAATAATAGTGTTGGCAGGTTTTGAAGGCAAAAAACAGACAGCTCAATCTGCTGTTAATCAGAAAACGTTCACATACTTCACGGATTTAGGATTTTCTTATAAGCAATTCCATTTACAAAAACGTACCTTTTGAAAGCATATATTCGGAAATCTATCTATGGCCAATTATTCTCCTTCCTTTGTATGCCTAATTCTTATATTTAACAGCCAGTAAACCCGTCAATTAGGTACAGATGGCCAATAAATAAGAATTAATTTTGTATTGCAGTAAAAAAAAAGAAATCCAAGCTGTATTACGGAAATTCCGCTATATTCACCAGGATTCCGAAGAAATGTTACTGCAGATGTCAGAAACACTTAGATGTATTTCCAAACAAGAAGCAATTTTTTGTGCTTAGAAATGAAATATTGCTCTGATATAACTACGTTTAGTCAATTTCATTTACCAAATTGCAGACTGATATATAAACTTCGCTGGAACATATCGGTGTCTGCGATACGTTAATTCTATCTACAGTTTTTTTTAACAAAAACTACAAATTTAGTGAACTGTATTTAAAAACACTATAAGTGACTTACACGAAAATTTGCATTTTATAGTGCAGGCGCTTTAAAATGTAAATTTTCGTATATCTCATTTGTGGTGTTTTAAATACAGTAGTTTTTGTTGGAAAATATTTAAAAATATTTGTTGTGCGTGCTCTTTATACGTGTAAATTTTTTCTACAGTTTTGAGCTTTAAATAACTGGAGTAATATATTCCAAATTGTTTTACCATGCATAAATATGAGAAAGATTATGTATTAGAATGAATATATTATTCTTTAAAAAATATATATAATAGATTGATCAAAAATTCGTGCACATCAGATTTTAAAATCATATAATGTAATGAGAAATTGAAAAATGTATTAGAAATATCATTTACTGTTTTCAATACACTTCAGAGCATTATTTCGATTGCCATTCTTATAAGAGTGCCATTGAGGAGTTTCAGAAGAAATACCCATGATATAAAACATTCAATATTAGTTTTCGAGAAACTTAATCCGTTACGGACAAATCGAGAATAAACTTTCATTAACAGTTCCAGTTTTCTGATTAAGTATTAGGGGTATACTGTTAGGGGTTAAGTGCATGTGTATTTCTTAGAAACTCTTTAATGACATTTTCATAAAAATAGCTAGATATGCATTAAAAATGAAAATTATTTTCTAAAAATTATATTTGAGTATTATATCATTTTATAATAGAGCAGCGTATAACTAATAATAAAAATAGCTAGGTATATATTGTTTTGAAATAAAAATTATTTCTCTAAAATAAAAGTTATTACTCTAAAATAAAAATTATATTTGGACATTATATGTGGACATTATAGGACAATTTTGGACATTATATTACATTAATGACATATTTGAACATTATATGATTTTATTTTGGTACAATGTATATCTAGCCCTTACACATATACTAAAATAAAAGTATTTGGAGCAATGTATATCTAACCGTTACACATGTGCTAAAGTAAAAATTATAAAAATTATATTTGAGCATTATATCATTTTATTTTAGAGCAATGTATGTCTATATAAAAATTATAAAAACCATATTGGATTATTGAATCATTTTATTTTAGAGCAACGTAGCTAGTCTTTATACATGTACTAAAATAAAAATTATTTAGAGCAATGTATATCTAACCCTTACATATGTACTAAAATAAAAATTATTTCGTTTTAGAGCAATATATATCTAGCTCTTACATATGTTGTAAAATATAAATTCTTTAGCGCAATGTATATCTTACCCGTACACATGTACTAAAATGAAAATTATAAAATAACATTATATCATGTTATTTTAGAGCAATGCATATATAACCCTTACACATTTACTAAAATAAAAAGTATTTGGAGCAATGCATATCTAACCCTTACACATATACTGTTCTAAACTAAAAATTATTTTAATACGTCAGACTATAATTATGAACCTTTTTTTCACCAATCTGAGAACATTGCGTTTTCTGAAATAATTCTTTTGAAACACTGTTTCTTTAGCCATTCTTATGAGAGTATCATTAAAGAGTTTCAGAAATACCAATGCTGTAAACTTTCAAAATTAATTTTCGAGCATCTTATATTATAAAATGTCATTTTATATAAAGATTATAAAATAACATATCATTTTATTTTAGAGCAATGTATCAGTTACATTACACAGTTGTCATTGTAGTTGTATCATTACACAGTTGTAAAATACAAATTAATTAGAGCTTTGGAAGTGTTCCTCCATTTTGTGACGAAAATGTGCTTAATGTCCCACCTTTTAACATTAGGCTCCGTTTTCAAACACCCTTTTCGCTTTCTTAAACATGAAAATACCTTACAATTAAGGTTTTCTATAAAAATTAGTATGTCTTATCTTTTGACTCATTTGATTTCTTGATAAAATAAGTAGAAGTATTTTTAATTGATTAATTTAACTATATATCGCTACGTTCTTGCGCCATGCCCAGCCAAACCACATTTTTTATAGTCTTGCTGGGTAACCACAATTTGGCACTGTATCAGTTTCCGTGCTCTTTTTTGTTTCGTTTTAACATCAGATCTTTGGAACTTTAAAACAGATAGATGTAAATGCCACAAGTGATTGTTCACATTCATTCATACTTTTGTAATCATTTATTCAATGATCCTCAATTTGTTATGCGAGATATTTTATTCCCTGCATGCAATGATTCCTGGTATTGTGAGTTGACTTTGTCCATTGTTATGAGCCATTGGCAAGTTGAATTTACGGTTTTCGAAGCCCTGCTCAAAGAAATCATAGATATTTCAAAATATAAAAGGTCTATGTAGGAAACCAATTAAGAAAGTAGGCAAAACACGCCATTCAAGTACCACAACAAAAACGTGCAATGTTATTTTATATCAATCCGAAGAATTCGATTTTGAAATTGCGCATCTCTTCATTTTATTCTCTTGATAAATTGTAGTCATTATGGCTTTTTTAGTCAGAATTATGCTGCTTATTTTGAATATATATTCCAAGATTTTCGCCAAATATGTTTTTACTGAAAATTTTTTGAGTCATATCACTGGATTTACTATAAATAGAGCTTAACTAATGGTTGATCGGTATTCAGCATTAAACTCTGAAAGGGACAAGGTGGTTCACTAAAGATTTCCTTTCCCTTCCGGTTCAAAATTTTTCATTTTCTTTGAGTCATTTATTTCTCAAGTTTGGCCATAGATAGAACTTAAATGATAATTGATATAGATTTAGCATCAAATTCTGGAGAGGTTAGGGCTCAGTATTTCCACTTCAGGTACTGACGATGCCATTTCCAGTTTTTCTAAAATTTCATGTGACTGTATAAAAGAAGTATGCAAAAGAGTATAAAAATGCTGAATTGTTCAGTCAAAAATGGAATGTACATTCAACTTCCTTCACCTATATAAAGGATCCATCAAAATTTTACTTCTTATTTATTGTTCTGCATTTGCACTATTATTTAATTTATGTATTTATATTATTATTTTTTTACGTTTTTGATTTAACAGCTTAAACACCATTGAATAAACTTGCTTAGAATCTGTAGCCTGATTTCATTTTAGAGTCAATAAAAAAATGACAATATTCATTTTACCCTTATTAAATACTCATTAAAAATTACACTTTTTGTTAATAAAATTATTCATGATTGTGAAATATTAAACTTATCTAAATCAGAGAAACAATAATATTTGAACAGAATAATGTTCTCCTCGATGTGATAAAACGCTGAATCGATACAATGGAAAAATATATCGATACAGTATCGTTAAATCTCCAAACCACGCATATCGCTATTTAGTATAGATACTTTGCACAGGATTCATCACTAATTTGTAACCGATAAAACACAAATAATAATGATTTATTGATGGAATATCTGTCGGAAATTTACAGGTATTGCTTCTGCCAAACCATTTTTACTTTCCTTATATACATAATGTATAAGGAAAGTATTGTGACGGGGTCGAAAATTCGAATTCGAGTTTTCGACGGGAGAGCACGTTTCAAGCATTCCTGATCACGAACCAAACATTTTTGAAGTGATGTGTGTGTGAAAGTATGTGCGTGTGTGCGTGTGTCAGTGAGTCTGTGGAGACGATAACTGACGATTCGAGCGAAATGTAGTACAAAAATTACAATCCGTATACACTGAAAGTCTACTGTTTTTATACGCAATCGAATGTTCAGAACCCCCTTAAACTTTCAAGTGAAATTTTAAAAATCGTCAAAAAATCAAAACCTCTAATATAGTTACGCAAATAGACATTTCTTATGTAATTTTTCATTAGAAAACGATTGACATAAATTTTAAAACGCTAACATGAACCGTTCTCGAGATATTGCACATTTTAAAAAAAATTATTAAAAAATCCTATAAAATAAAAAAAAATATTCCCTATTGAGAAACATGGTCACTTTTCATATGTAATACCATGCGATAAACTGGGTGACATCATTCTCGTAGGTCTAGCTCGCTCCATTTACGAAAAAAGATGCTTTGAATAATACTTTTGTATTTAAACGCCAATAGTCATTTATCTGGTGAAGAATAACTTATTTCTCCATCCATAACGCTTGGCGAGATTTTGGCGACGAATTTGGTGGAATGTCGCCAACTTGGCGACTGTTATAAATGTTGCAAAATTAACGAAAAACTCCCCAAATGGATAAAATGACGCTAAATCAATGAAAATGACGACTCATTGACCAAAATTCAATATCTTGGAAATAATATAAATATCTACTATAAAAATAATCTACTTTTTTTTACTGTAAATGTAGTAAATTCATTGCATTGTATAAGGAAACTCATGCGCTGCCCACATCAGATTTTTCTTTTTTACTATAAAATAGTAAATTCATTGCATTATATAAGGTAAGTCATGTGCTGCCCACATCAGATTTTTTTAAATGTTGAAAATAGCAGTTTTTAAATAAAAATGTAGCCATAATTATGCATTTATTGCACACGAAGAAATAATTATTTTTAATTTATTACTGTAAGTTTTATCTAAAATCTCAAACAGATATTTATGAAAAAAAAAACATGAATAATACATTAATTATTTCCGAAAATATACCATTTAGCTTTTCCGATGTATTTTTTAAATGATGCGAAAATCGAACCATTTATATCTTTTAACACCTTAGGCATAATTAGCGCGTACGTGAACATTAATACTTATTGTTATCCTGAAAGAAGCGTAATGATGTTTTCTTATGAAACTCAATGCATTAATCATGTATAAGTTATAATCTTTGCTTTTTGGTATAAGGTTTATTCATTCATATGAAATAAAAATTTATAAGCTCTACTCATAGGTAAACATTTTACGAAAATTGCTAATAACAGCAATTTTTTCCATATATTTTCTATCAAGTACATTCTTGTAATAAATTGCACAATTGAATAAGATATCTCTCAGTGTGTGTCATCAGTAGCTGAAAATCGACGCTTCATACGGTGGTAAAATTTGGTATAGGTATACTTCAGGTTCACAGATTATAGTTACTTAGTGGAAAATTATTTGGGTTAACACAGCACACCTTGTCTCTCTTAATCTTAGGCACTGTTCATAACATGTGATACGTAATTTTTATCCTCTAATGTTGATTTTTTTTGCATATACTATATACAGTGTGTCCCAAAAACATTGACCTCGGCTTTTATTCCTTAAATATTGATCTTAGACATATATAATAAATTACACAGTTGCTTAAAAAAAGGTACAAAATTTTATGAAATCGATTAAAATTTTCAAGGGAATTAAATTTTATGAAATACAAAATTTAAATTTTTATACTGCTCCCGTACAAAATCATTTCCAATGAGTAAAATGTGCTCCATATACTAATAAGGTGATGTACAAAATGTCAGCATTTTATCATAAAAAGATTCAGAAATATGAAAAGGCAAAAATGCTGATTTACACCACTTTTCAATGCATCGACATGGGTGCTCAAAGGGAAAAATCATGTCGGCAAATCGCTTTTCTGGAGTCCTACACAAATTACGAAAGAAAACAATGACTACATAAATAAATAATAATTTTGCTATTCATTAGTACAAAAATATCTACACTGGGTAGAAATAATAAATTTACACAGAGATTACAAAGCTGGTTCAAAATGTTTTCCATCCATGCCAAAGATCCATTAAAGATAAGAGGCAGATATTATTTGCCTATGATGCATTTCTGCGTTGCGTTATTTGCATTCTTGCTGTAAACATTTACATTTTAATTTGCGATTAATCCCTCATCAACTTTGTTTAAATATATATTCGGGACTTTTTATGATAAAATGCTGAAATTTTGTACACCATCTTACTAATGTATGTGGCACATTTTACTCATTGGAACGCTAAGCAGAAAAGAAAGCTGAACTTTTTTCGCAGAACTTATTTAAAAATCAAATATAGAACTGAGGCAAACAAATATGCTAATTTTTACTTAAAATTAGATGTTGCATGAGCAGAAGCACTTGTAATTCGAAAGTTTCAGCAGTTGATAAATATATAATCTCCTCCTTTTATATACTTTTTTTCCGAAAATGAGGTTTTCAAACTTATGTTTGTTGCATTTATTACACATTTGCGTAACACTAAGATGTCAGGTCGTTTATTTAATGTGTTTTACAAAAGTAAATTCATGTAAATGTACCACTGCCGCTTGGTGCTGTGTATTTTACTTTTACTTTTATTTGATGCATCTGTTGGTTCCTGAGAGTGTTGTTTCTTAAAGTGTAGAAACATTGATGTATTCATCAATTAAGCTAAATGCATATGCGTATGTTCTGTATATTTCTACTTTTCAAAAAACTTGCGGAAATATTCGATGCCACTCTGTTATATAAAAAGGTGTATATCCTTAAAGCATTATGAGTCATTGATATATAAAATTGTTTTTTAATCCTTAAAATATTGCAATAGGTAAATTTAAGTACAATAAACAAAACTACTGCTTGTGAGAAAATAACTTTATTTCCTTAAAGAAAGCAGGCTGAGAAAAACTGACTGCAATTGTTTTGAGAGCGTTTCAAACCATTTTCCTCACGTCCAGGAGCAATGTCGTTTCTGAAAAACCGATAAGAAAAAACTCTAAGATGGCAGGCAGAGCAACAATCGAATAAATAGATATAGAACACACAAGGTCAGAATTCGCAGGAGAGGTAAAATACATTGAAATAGTGACCCCAATCACAGCCATATCACCACAGATCGAAAAGGTCACCCTAGTTCACACATTACGTTAAGCGAAAGAAAAATCTGATGTGGGCAACACATGACTTCCCTTATATAATGTAATGAATTTACCACTTTTCAGTAAAAAAAATAGGTTTTTTCTTATAGTAGATACTAATATTCTTTCCAAGATATTGAATTTTCGACAATTAGTCGTCATGTTCATTGATTTAGCGGCAATTTTATCCATTTGGCGAGATTTTCGTTAATTTGGCAACATTTCAAAAAGTCGCCAAGTTGGCGACATACTTTCCACAATACTTTCCTTATACATTATGTATATAAGGAAAGTAATAAAACAGTAAGATATGAGGCTTAAAATAAAACTGAGAAATATATGTTTTTTTACTTTCCTTATATACATAATGTATAAGGAAAGTATTGTGACGGGGTCGAAAATTCGAATTCGAGTTTTCGACGGGAGAGCACGTTTCAAGCATCCCTGATCACGAATCAAGCATTTTTAAAGTGATGTCTGTGTGTGTGTATGTGTGTGTGTGTGTGTGTGTGTGTGTGTGTGTGTGTGTGTGAAAGTATGTGTGTGTGTCAGTGAGTCTGTAGAGACGATAACTGACGAACGAATGGACCGATTCGAACCAAATTTGGTACAAAAATCACAATCCGTAAACACTGGAAGTCTATTGTTTTTATACGCAATCGAATGTTCAGAACCCCCCTAAATTTTCGAATGAAATTTTGAAAAAATCGTCAAAAAATCAAAACCGCTAATAAAGTTACGCAAATAGACATTTCTTATGTAATTTTTCATTAGAAAACGATTGGCATAAATTTTAGAACGCTAACATGAACCGTTCTCGATATATTGTACATTTTTCAAAAAAATTATGAAAAAGTCACATAAAAAAAAAATTCCTATTGAGAAACATGTTCACTTTTCATATGTAATACCATGCGATAAATTGAGTGACATCATTCTCGTGGATCTAGCTTGTTCCATTCATGAAAAAATATACTTTGAATAATACTTTTGTATTTAAACGCCAATAGTCATTTATCTGCTGTAAGAATAACTTTTTTCTTAGTGCATAACGCTTGGCGAGATTTTGGCGACGAATTTGGCGGAATGTTGCCAACTTGGCGAGTTTTTTGAAATGTTGCCAAATTAATGAAAATCTCGCCAAATGAATAAAAATGATGCTAAATCAATGAAAATGACGACTAATTGTCGAAAATTCAATATCTTGGAAATAATATTAGTATCTACTATAAGAAAAACCTATTTGTTTTACTGTAAAAGTAGTAAATTCATTACATTATATAAGGAAAGTCATGTGTTGCCCACATCAGATTTTTTTAAATTAATAACAAAAATATGGTAAATTGTGTGATATGATCTCTGTAGGAGAATGAGTTCCATGATACTGATGGATATTCAAGTCGTCTTACTGAATGTAAAATTATTTTGAATAATATAAATTGCTATAGAACTATATGAAGAATATTGACCTTCTTCAATTTTTTTATAAAACAATTACATACTGACTATCAGAATTAATTGAATTCCACTACATTATGAATTATTTTATATGAATAATCTTTTATCTGCAAACTGGCATGAAGGAATCAGGTCAATGGAAACAATATGATACCAAACATAATAATTAGAATAATTTGTCTGAATTTAAAATTATTAGTTTTCTTACATTAATTTCTAATTTTTTAGTAACACGATATATATATATATATATATATATATATATATATATATATATATATATATATATATACAATAACAACAAGTGCAATACGCAATCACAAAGATGTAAATAAATATTACCAAGGAATAGGCGCAAATGCTGCTCTTCAATCCGAAGTAAATATACAATTGAAATCAAAAAAGAGGATCAAGTTCAAGGGAGGGGAAACTAAATACAATGCATACAATAGCAGAGGAGGATTGCGACTCCTCAATCCCGTTTAAAGTTGCTTTTCCAGGCCGGGCAAACGCTCACGGAACTAATGCATTGTAAAGGTTGATCCGCCATACGTGCCTAGTCAGAAGCACCCTAACATGGAGAAACAGACCACCGAGAATGGAAGTCAAGAAACGTACAAATGAAGAAACACCAAATCTCCTATTATATAAGTAACGATGCGCATGTGCAAGTCTTCAAGTGATATGCAGAAACTATCCAAATTCAGCAAAATCCCTTTTGAATGAATTTGCTTCATTTTTACCGTTGAAAAATGAATTATAATATTTTTTCAGGAAAGTAACAGGGTAATTCTTTCTTAAAGCTTCTAATATTATCCCCTTGTTACTGGATATGCAATCCTTTGCTAAAGTGTTGCAAATTTGGTTTCTTTTGAAATGTCCCAAAAGTATATTTTTAAAAATAAATCTTGAAATGTTCGTTTTCCAATTGATGATATGGTTAATTTTTATTCCATAACTAGTTCTTTTGTCGTGTAGACACGTATAAATTCCATTCCTTGTATTGTACTGAATGGTGTTATCGAAGAAATTGACCGATCCATCCTCTGTACATTTATTTTCAACCAATTCCAAGCTATTGGGGTAAAAATCGAAATCCAATACAGGTGCATTTTCATAATATCCATAAATCACATCATCAACATAACGGAAATACGGTATCTCATACAATAAGTGTGTTCCATGCTCATATTTAGTGAGATATATATCAGCCAATAATGATGAGCAACCTCCTCCCATTGGAATTCCTTTAATCTGCTTATAATAGCATTTTCCGTCAAATAGTATATTTTCCCTCAAAACCAGATTGATAAGGTCCATATATTTGCGATATGTAATGTACTCTTTTAAATCATGCACCTCATGTAATTCCTTCAATATAAGGTAAAGTTGTGCAATATCAATATTATTGAAAAGATCGCGAAAATCATAACTTCTGAATCGCAATTCCTTGTCACAGAATTTAAGTCTTTTAATGACATCATGGCTGGTCTTGATAATAACTGTTCCCTGCTTTTGAAGGTGAATCATAACGTGCTTCAGGATATTTAAAAGTTTCAAGTTAGCAATGGTCAGATATGTTCCGCATCCCACGGTGACAGTGCAGAATTTAACGGGTTCCTTATGCAACTTTGGTATAAGCACCAAATAAGGGAACTTAAAAGTTTTAATATCTATACCAATTCTTTTGTATATCTTTGATCCGATTTGTCAAAGTTATACAATTATGTGATACCGATGCATACATATCTTGATCAAGGTAACATTTCTGTAAATTTTCCACATAATATTTTTTACAGGTAAATGCGTAATTAGACACGATTTTATCCATATAAGTGATTACAAAGCCATCTCTGATATTTTTGATTGATCTAGGTATGGAGGATACTTTGGTATTTTGGCATCTTTTTTGATAGTACAATTTGAAACCATTAGTTAAATGATATCTCCATTCATCAAATGCCTGAACAGGAACACTGTATTTCACAGCTAAACGATAAATGAATTGATTCAGATCGTTATTGAAATCATCATATACACTCTCAAATTCTTGTTGTCGAAACTTAGTTCCCAGTTGAAAAATATTTTTTAGTTGTTGGTCTTCAATAAAATTTAAGTTTCCTGTAATAATATGTTTGTGAAATCATCATATACACTCTCAAATTCTTGCTCTCGAAACTTAGTTCCCAGTTGAAAAATATTTTTTAGTTGTTGGTCTTCAATAAAATTTAAGTTTCCTGTAATAATATGTTTGTGAAATCATCATATACACTCTCAAATTCTTGTTCTCGAAACTTAGTTCCCAGTTGAAAAATATTTTTTAGTTGTTGGTCTTCAATAAAATTTAAGTTTCCTGTAATAATATGTTTGTGAAATCATCATATACACTCTCAAATTCTTGTTCTCGAAACTTAGTTCCCAGTTGAAAAATATTGTTTAGTTGTTGGTCTTCAATAAAATTTAAGTTTCCTGTAATAATATGTTTGTGAAAAGGGTCACTATATCAGTGTACCACTTGTCTTTTGTTCGTAACTCGTTTTCCCTTCAGTCAGGAGAAACTTGAAGGAAGGGCTGCAGGCATTCTTCAAGGTATTCAGCTGGGTACAATAGGCGGATGCTCTCCTCCTTTCCCGGAAAAATGGGGGTGGAAAAGACTGGTACAGCCGTTGAACCAGCGCCTTTCTAGAAGAAGATATTTTCAGTGGTACAACTGCTGTACCGCCGTAAGGAAAAGGTATATTAACTTGAAGAAAACCTAATTTTTATGAGCTATTCACATATGGTGTATTATATAATACACCATGATGTGCTGAATAATACGCCATGTCAGTATCATTTATTAGTATCATTTCCATCGTAATGTTGCATTGAAAAGTAAAGTGTTTGCATTATGTAGGAAAAGTCAAGTGCTGCTAACTTCAAATTTTTTTCTAATACATTTGTTTTAACATAATGCTTGTCTCAAAAAACGTAACAATTTAATTTTTTTACATTATTGCGAAAGAGATAGGAAGTCGTGCTTTTCATTTTTGCATGCTTTTGCAAATTCTTGAAGAACCTTGATAAGGACTCGAAACCATAATATCTCGCGGAACACTGGTTGGGAATTAGTGGTCTATATAGACGACAAATTTGGTTTTATAAACATGGACAGTGTCTTTCGACGCTGGAGAGCGCTAAAAATTGCAAAAGTGTTCCATGATACAGTTAATTGCAACGGAAGTGCGATCATTTTATGCCATTTTTGCAGTAATAATGGAATGCACTCTTAGGTTACCCCAAAGCTTGGTTGGTAAAATGCTGGTTTAATATATGACAAGTTGAAAGTTAGCGTCCTGTCGTGTATATGATGATATACTGACTCCCGAATTACGTTGCAAATCCTGATGTATAAAATTTAAATGAAAATATATAAATGAAGTGGTGGCAAGTGTACCTGGAAGATTAATATATATATATGTATATATATATATATATATATATATAAAAAGAGAGAGAGAGTGTCAGTCTAAATATTAGGACGATTAAAATTCGTGTTTGTTTCCCAAACCCAAATAGCTCGCTGAAGATAGTGGTGTTTTTGGATTGTTATCTGTGGAGTTCGTGCCACTACTTATAGCACACGTGCAGTTTGACCAGACTTTGGAATTAAGAGTTTAAAAATATTTCATGAAATCTGCTGTATTAAAATTGGTTTTATTAGTTTGAAAATTATAAATCTCCCAATGATAAATTTTCAGGATGTGAAAAAATTTGGCTGCTGCTCCAGTTCGGATGGAGCAGAAATGGTTTTGCATCAGGAGTGTCTTGTGAAATTAAAATCCAATAAAATTCCAATTTTATATTTTTATAGGTCTTGTCAAAGGGCTAAAAATTACTCGATTATTGTTCACAGCTAGCATTTTTAGTTTTCGAGATATAACCATTGCACACTTTAAGATCGGAATATAACAATTGTACATTTTAAAACTTTTAAAATTTCAATCTTCAAGAATTTGGCAATAATTTTGCTGAAAACAATAAAATCATTGTAAAAACAAATTATTTATCAAGAAACTTGATTTCCTTTGTTGCTTACTGTTTATAGCATAGAAGACATTTCGAGGAAAGTTAAGCCAAGTAAAGCGAAAACTTGATCAGATAAAAGCTTTTTACTTTTCTCAAAAAAATGTTCAGAATATTAAAGTATTGAAACTTTTTCGTATATTCAGAAATAGTACCGTATTTCCGACAATTCATCAATTTATTGTTTAGATTTTTATCTATTAGGTTTGAAGATAACCGTGTGCAATTTGTTTTAATTTTTCGTAAAGTTCCGATTTCAGCAAGAAAATAATACAAAGATCACGTGGAATCTTGAATCTGTGAACAGTAAAAAATATATATTGGGTTAGAGGGAAAGTTATGTCGTATTTTAAATAGGCAGGTGATTTTTCTTGTAAATAAAAAGAACATCTGTAACAAGTCGAGAAATTGCAGAAGAGTTTGGCATTCATCATGCAACTGTTGGAGATCACATTAAATCTCTTGGGTTTGTGTTAAAGCAAAGTTTTTGGGTTCCACATGAATTAACGGAAAATAATTTGTCTGATCGTGTAAGAATGTGTTCATCACATCTGATTAGACACAATGTGGAGCCGTTTTTGGACAGGCTGGTTACTGGAGATGAAAAGTGGATTCTTTACGAGAATATTAAGAGAAAAAAATCTTACTGCAAACCAGGAACATCATCAGCAACAGTTCCAAAACCAAGTATCCATCAATGAAAAGTACTGCTTTGTTTGTGGTGGGACAGGAAAGGTCCAGTGTACTACGAGTTGCTGAAACAGGGGAAAACCATCAACGCGGATCTGTACTGCAATCAGCTGGATAAATTGAATGCAGCTATCAAAGAAAAAAGGCCAGCATTAGCGTCCAGAAAAGCGTCCAGATAATGCTCGCCCGCATACTGCAATGGTGACACAACAAAAACTGAATGCGTTAGGATGGGAAGTCCTTAGTCACCCACCGTATTCACCTGACATTGCACCATCTGATTATTACCTGTTCAGATCTCTGCAAAATTATCTAACGGGAAAAAAATTCACGTCTTTTGAAAGTGTTTCTAAGGCAGTTGCTGACTATTTTAACTCCAAGGATGAGAACTTCTACAAAACAGGAATTCACAGGTTACCTGAAAGATGGCAACATGTTGTAACAAATAACGGAGCATATATAATTGATTAATATCAAACACATATTTTTATAAATGAATTCAAATATTTTCTTTAAAATACGACATAACTTTCCCTCCAACCCAATATATATTATCATTTTTCATTTGAAATAACACTGCTATCAACTTGCGACAATGAAACAGTCAAAAGTCAAAACGAAAACGGAATTTAATCAGAAAAAAATACAAATAAATTTGCCTATCAGGCTTGGCCGAATACACTAACAAATTGAAACATTCCAAATTTATTAGAGAAATGGCAGACCGAAACCGCAAATGGAACGAGAAAATAGAAGAATGCGAATGGCACTTTATGAGACAAAATGGAACCTTCGGCGGCTGTAAACGAAATATGGACCTTATAATAGACAGGGATATTTTCTCCTGCTTTTATTTGACTTGTCCCATGTGCAAATAAATAAATTCTTTTTACTTCCTCGAATGAAATATCTTAGCAAAACTGGATATTATATTAATATTTGGTAACTTTATAGTTTTTAAAGAGTTTTCGTTGATTTGCGAATTGTTGATTACTTGGTTGATTTGGTTTTGTTTATATTATTTTTCTGTTAATAAGTGATTTATGTGTGGAAGAAGGGACGGAGAAACAAATAATAAGATGCTGTCATGTGATACCTCGGAAAAATATTTTTGCTCTTTACAGATCGTTAACCAGATTACTAAGAATTTTGGAATTTTATCAAACTGACAAATCATTGATTAATAAATAGGTATGGAAAGACGTCAATTTAGCAAAAACTTTAAAACAATATAGTAGTAAAAACAAACCAGTAGAAAATCCATATGCAAATCTTGTTTCGCGAGCTGTGTATAACTGCTCATTGCCACTGATAAAGGAAGTAACGACGTCCTAAAGAGCTCTGGACTTGTAATTTGATGTTATAATTTAATGTATACCATACATGGTGCTAATAAAAAAGACCATTTTTACCAAACAACTTGGTTGTCTTTATTATATCGTTTTAAAGTCATTGATGAATGACTTGTTAACAACAGCATATTTCTCCGAGGTATGGCATGATCACGTCTAATATTAAAGACCTTTTTTACCAAACAACCTGGTTGTCTTTATTATATAGTTTGAAAGTCATTGATTAATGATTTGTTAAGGACAGTATATTTCTCCGATGTATGACATCATCACGTCTAAATATTTATTTCAGTGTCTTTTTTTTTGCACTGCAGAGTTGATATACTCCTCGTTTTATTTGTTTCTTCTTGTTTGCTTCTTAAGCTCATGCCCTCTGCATTTTTTATGTTTTCTCGTTTTACCTCCTTTTAGTCACACTATAAGTGATACTACCATATTGAGAATCGTTTATCCATATTTTTGTCTTCCCGGCAATGTCTATATCTCAATTGAGCGTTCAATTCCATGCTTGTTTGCACAATAGAAGGAAATCCAAATATTTCGTAAATATATGTCTGATTAATAAATTTTGCACAACATTTTAAGTCGTGATCTAGATTATTATGGATTATTCCCAATGACATGTTCTATATTATTTTTTTAGCCGCTGGAACCTGATTTACCACTATATAGATAATTTGTTTAAAAATCATATGATTTTACCAAAATAGTGCAATGACTTGTTCCCTACATAGTGCAATGATTTGTTCCCTACATAGTGTAATGACTTGTTCCATGCATACTGCAATGACTTGTTCTTTACATAGTGTAATGACTTGTTCCCTAAATAGTGCAATGACTTGTTCTCCACATAGTGCAATGACTTCTTTCACAGCGAAAAAAAGGTGTGCAAGATCCATTGCAAATTGTTAATGTTGAATTAAAAATTTGGTCTTTTTTCTGAATGACAACATGTAAATTCAATTCAAAGTACCATATTAACTTATATTTGCCTCAAATATAGCTTGACAATTATCGATATTAATAGCATCCATAATAAGCAATTCAATCCATAGATTAAAAGATTTTAATTAATTCATCGTTTTCGGATCATTTTTGTTAATTTAGCGTTTATTAATTATTAGCGTTGCAATTATTAGCGTTATTATTAGCGTTGCAATTCTGGAGGTATTTTCGTTAATTTAACACCATTAAAAGAAGTCACTAAGTTGGTTGAAACCCAGACCGTCCGACCTACCAGAAAGGTGTAAGGTAACTGTTTGGACGGTCGGGAAGTGCCACCCAATTTAGACCGGAACCCAGTGGGGGAGGCATCCACAGGGACCGTACCCTCCTTCCCCTACCACCAACCTCTCGGAAGGACTTTCGGACCCACATGTTTAACGTGATCGTACTTCGCATGAACACGGCGGCAGTTTTGGCAGTGGCTGGAATCGAACCCGGGCCTACCGAGTGCAACTCCAGCGCGCTAACCAATGGGCTACCGCGCCCCTGTCACTAAGTTGGTGAAAAATATTCTTTTAGCGAAATGTTGGGAATCAAAATATAAAACTATTCCAATGTATCTTCTCTCGTGAATGGTGCTAAGTAGATCCACCAGAATGATGTTATATAATATTCTTTTGCTTAATATTGCATATGAGAAGTGAACAGAATTATTAATACTTTTTAATTTTATATAATTTTTTGTTACATTTATTTGAAAAACGTACAATATCTTGACAAAAGTTTCATGCAAGTGTTCTAAAATTCGTCATTCCATTTATAATAAAAATGACATAAACCTTATTATTTATGCAATATTATTGAAGGTTCTGATTTTGTAATGATTTTTTCAATATTTAAAATGCTTAAACATCATTTTCGTTCCTTTTTAACTGAATCGCATGCTACAAGAAATGTCATACTATAGGCACCGACTAAAATTTGTAGCTGTTTAGATCGCCTTCTTTTGAAGAATTTTTCTTTTCAACGAGGTAAGAAAACAGTTAGATAAGCCGAAATATAGGTGCTTTATAAGAAACACACTTTAACTTCTAACTCTTTTGAAAAATGACTCTTTCAGCTACAACTTAAAGCTTAGTTTTTTTTATTCCGCAATTTCTTTATTTTATCTTTAAATGTGATCAAAAGAATTATATTACAAAGAGTGTTTCTTTCAAAGGTATTACAAGACTATCAGAAATTAAGTTTTTGACAAAGGTAGCTAAGAGTGATGCTGATAGAACATTGACAAGGAAGCATAATTTGTTAATCACATAGCCTGATTTATATGCACGTGGCTAAGAAGCTTAGGCAATAGGTACCAAAATTTTAGGAGCACCAAATGAACTAGAACTTTGCTAGCTAGATATAAATCAATTCGTATAAAACTGTATAAAACACAAAAATAAAGGTGTCACCAGCTTGCGATGCCAAACTAACCTAATTCGTTAGGAAGTTATTACAATAATATAAGAAAATAAATTGTTGGCAAATGGTAGTCAAGCGTTGATGGTGATAGAGCATTGAGAGAAAAGCATTATTTATAGTTCACAGGACCTGATTTGTACATGGGTCTAAGAAGTCTAGACAATAGGCATCAACATTTCAGGGGTGCCAAATGAACTGGAAATTTGCTAGAAAAGTGTAAAACAGTTCATATAAACCAGTATGAAACATATCAATAAGGGTTTTAACCGGTTACGAAGGTGTAACCTACCTTTTTCGCCAAAACTACCATCAAGTGCAACGCATTTGATCCGGTTAGTGTAGTTCTACGTATCTTGCTCTGATGAGAGTATATCGTCACTTTTCTTGCTAGTCCTGATGGAAAAGGCTGTTTTTGTCTTCGAAACAGGTTGACTCTCTTCTCTTTGAAGCTTTTTACAGTTTTATTCGAAGTTATATACCTATCTAACTTTAAAAGGCAGTTTGAGCTTTTCAAACAGGTCATTGTTGTCGATTATTTCCACGTTTCATAAAACATATTTAATGAAAGCATAAACACTATTTTATGGTCTTTATTTAACATTTTAAATTAAAACAAAAATGTCCAAAGTTTTTTTTTTAATCTTCATTGCATTTTCACAGACAGATTTAGATATATAGACCATGCAGATATAGACCACGAGCCTTAACATATGTCATTGACTAAGAACTACGTAGCTGGGGTAAGCCTGTAATGATAGATGATATATGTGCCGGGGCCGCAATTGCTCTATGGTGGGGGATAGTTTGGAATTTGGAACCTTTAGTATGCTGATCCCGTACTATGCCGTTAGGCTCAAAAGAATTCTTCGGGCCCGAAGGTATAATTTGGGATGTCTTTTCGTAGCAGTGAGTGACACAGTGCAGCTTCGCCACACATGTACTACTTCAAATGAAAGTCCTGGACCTATGTACTATTACAGAGTACCGTTACGAAAGGGGCACCATTACTAAGTGAAAATCTTTTTCCACAAGTGATTTCCTGTGCTACAATGGGTAAACTATCCGTACAAGTACATCTTTATTATAGTATTTTTTATAACCATTTTAACTAAAAAATGAATTTCGGCAAAATCAGTTTCAAAATAAATTATTTACTCTATTCGTTATTTCTATTTTTTTATATGAACTGAGATATGTTAAATTAATAATAACTCGACCACACGTTAATAATAACTCGATCACACGTTATTAATGACTCGACCATACGTTAATAATGACTCGATCATAAGTTAATAATGTTTCGACTCAAAGTAAATAATGACTCAATAAATATGAAAGACAATTTTTGGAATGGATTTTAAACGAAAATTAAGTCTGAGTCTATAAGACATTTAAAATTCGAAAATTCATTCCATTCTCTCGCATGTAGGATAAATTTATTTTACACTCAAATGCAAAGACTAAAAGACCAACAGAGAGTAAGATGTTCACATAATCTTTTACAGAACAAAATTCGAGCCGCATTTTGCATGCAATCAATTTCAAGACTGCATATTCTACTTTTGTTATTTTTAAGTATTTTTGTGAGATCACGAATGGGTTCTAGCACGCAACATCTCATTACGCGTTCGTATTTGCATACTTGTATCATTCTAACGGATTTTCGGATTCCAAAACGCATCTTACTAAGATATGTATTCAGTTTTTCTGCATTCATTTTATTTAAGAAAATGCGTTCCTTTTTTGAGCTCTGTATACTACACTGAAATACCTTTTTTTTGAAATCGGAATATTTTGTGACATTGTTTATCCCCCTTTTTCTCATATTAATATAGTTCTTACCATATATTGTTGTACATCTTTTAAGGTCACAGACCCAATCCTGATACTTAACAGAACAATAAATAAACAAGAAAGATCAATCATGCTTAAAGCATTGATTATGAAACACTTTCCAACTTCAATGCAATTTTATTTAAAAAAAGTCGAAAATGCAATACATTCCACGGTAATATTTTGAAACTTATCACAATACTGCATTAATTTATTATATTTGAAAACTTAAACCTTCATCGAAAAAAATGAACTTCATTCAAATGACGGCATTGAAATATAAATTGCCTGGTTTAAACATCTCTGAAATGCGATACATTCCTCGGAAATATTTTTAAAACTATCATAATACTACGATAATTTATTATATTTGAAAACTTCATCGAAAACAACTGAAATTCATTCAACTGACGTCATAGAAAAAATAACACGCCTGGCTCTCTCTATAAAAGCAGCATTCCATTCATAAATAATTTCCCATTCATGTCATTCATCACAATACTATAATAATTTATTTTATTTGAAAATTAAGACCGCGGAGCTATAAGTAATTTAAACTCTATGCTTAAAACTTCATCGAAAAAAATCGTCCTTCTCTTTATAAAATCAATTAATATATCATTCATATCAGCCATGCAGACTCCATGGACTAAATTATTTTGTGTTAAAAAAATACAGGAATTCTAATACAACTCATTCTACATATTTTGCTGTTTACATTTTACATAGGTGAAAAATAGGCTTAGTTGTAGAAATAATCAAATTTAGATGAGCATTTAAACTCAAATATATTGTCATTGCGTTGTTTCAGTATGTAGATGCACAGAATTTAAGCAAAAGTAAAATAGTTTTAGGACGGATACAACACTCAATATGAATTAAAAAGAATTTTAAAAAATCACGATTTTGAAACAAGATGGATGCCATATATCATTTTGAAGTGGGTCATGTGATCGTTTCATATCATGGTCACGTGATCGTTTCATATAAGAGGTGTAATTATTATTTTAAGCTTTATTTAAAAAACTACTGAATATATTTTTGCTGAATTTTTTTTATATATTTTATGGAACAATTTGAATATTATCTAAAATTTTCGAAGCAATTTGCGAATTTTAAATCCGCTTAAAAAATGTTTGAAAAATTAGGTCCCATAGGGCTCAATGTATTTCATTTTTTCAACCCGGGTTCAATCCAAAACTAATTGGGTGATATTATTCATTTATATTCCCATAGGTCCTACAGACCGTCTGAACAACATACTAAAATTTCATTTTGATTAAGTCATTTTTACGGCAGTTATCGTGCTAACGACAGACAGACAGACAGACAGATAGAATGAACAAAGTCATAAACACTTTTCAACTTTGTTGTAAAGTGTTAAAAATAAACTGTATTGTGGCTCAACTCGACTTTATCATACCAGAAATATGTTTTTTTTCAAATTTTACAAGAAATAATTTGAAAAATCGGTATCATGGGCGCAAATTATCACAACTATGGCGTGTTATCCTGCACTTTAAAGGACTTGAAAAAATCTTTTGATGTATACCATATTTGACAATGCACTCTCCGGGGATAACTTGCCCCCCTTGGGAGTATAATGACGCCACGAACACAATGCATGCAAATGATAAAAAAAATGAGAATGGTGACTAAATGACGAGAGATAATAAATAAAAATACTGAGAGACCTTGAGGCTTTTATGTAGTTATGAGATTTATACGATATGTGCAACGAAACAATGTTATTGTGTTTGTGACGTCATTATCATTCCAAGGGGGTTGGGCAGGTTACCCTCGGGGGGTGCATTGTCAAGTATAGTATAAATCAAAAGATTTTTTCAAGCCCTTTAAAATGAAGGGCAACACCCTATAGTTGTGATAATTTGCACTCATGATACACATTGTACCGCGGCTAATTTCTCCAGCAATGACTGAAACTTTTGTCTGGTGATCATTAAGGCATATATAATGAGGCAATATAATAAATCCTTTTATGAGTGATTATGTCGACTTCTATCCTATGCCGCCATATTAAAAAATATAAAATTCCGAATACATTTACAGAACATAAGAAATATATTATATACATTATATACATTTCGAAATTTCCTTTCAAATTAAAAAAAATGTATATGTTATCTTGTTCTAGATTTTGTGATAACACAGCCGGACATAAAATTCCGTGAAAATCCATTTATGTATGTGGCTGCTATCTGCCACACAAAGTAATCGACCACAGACATACAGACATCACTCCGAAAATAGTCGAAACGTGTTCAGGAGGTCTTTAAATATATATTGGCATTAAAATCTCAAAATCGAAAATTTTCGTGAAAACAATACTTCCTCAATACTTCGTATCAGAAAATAAATATAAAATCACAGGCCGAGGCTGAAAGTGAAACTAAGCATAATTTATCCTACGGAAGAATTTAGTTTCAAAGAGGTGAGAAATCTGATACTGAAATGAAAGTTCTTTGAAAATTGACTTTTTCACTTCTTATGCTATATAAAATGATTCTTTTTGGGTGCAACTGAAAAGTAGAGCTTTGTTTTCTTTTTATAATTCGTCCATATAATATAGTCTTTTTTACTGATATGTTGTCAAGCTTTAATGATGTTTGAAATGATTCACTGGGTTGCAACTAAGAGTAAAGCTTTATTTTTCTTACAGAAATTCATCTATTTATTTCATTTTTTGCTAGTATATAATGCAGATTTAATTCTACTTAAAATGTTTCGTTGGAATGCAGAAGTAAATATTTTCTTTCAAAATTTGTCAATTTCTTATTTTAGTCTCTTTTAATTATAAGCGTTGAACTTCATACCGGGAAATGAGTAACAGATTCAAAACAACGAATGTAATACTAATTTATGAAAATGATAAAGAAGTGAAATAGTGACTAAATCAATGAAGAGAAATAATAATTAAAAATACAAAAAAAAATCTGCTGGGGGCAGCACACGATATGCTTTACTGAATGACAACATGTAAAATTGCTTCTAAGTACGAGTATGTACGCAATTAACATACATTACGCACAATGTTTCCTTCAGGATTTTTTGGCCGCGGGAGGGGGGGGGGGGTAAATGAAAATTTACATAAATAAAAACTAGGTTAAAATAAAATATCTCCTGGGAAGGGCGAAGCCCGCCGGAGGTATACCTGAAAGAGGAATTGATTGAGCACATAATATATAATTTGGCAATTATTAATATTCATTGCATCCACAATAAGTAATTTAGTCCATATACTAGAATATTTTAATAATTAATTCATCCATTTGGCTTCATGCAGTTTATTTAGCGTCATTTTTGTAATTTTGACGATATTTCACCATTATAAAAAAAACTCGCCAAGTTGACAATAATCCACAAAATTAGTCATCAAGTTTGTCAAATCTGTGGCCAAGCGTTATAGGCAGACGGGGAGAAGGACTTTTCTTATGTATACATAAATGACAATTGGCGAATTGCTAAACGTAATCCATGAGAAGGATATTTACTAATTTGTTATATAATGTTGCACATGAAAAATTAATTTATTTCACAATAGGTAATACTTTTCTAACTTTACGTAATTTTCGTATAAATTTAATTGAAAACGTGCATTGTCACGAGAACGATTCATGCTAAAGTTCTAAAGTTTGGCATTAATTTTATAATGTAAAATTACATAAGTAGTGATTATTTATGTAACACGATAGAAGTTTTTAATGATTTTTATTTTCAAAATATCATTCGTGAATTTTGGAGACTTTCGGACATTCGATTGCGTTTAATATCGACAGGGTTCCAGCACTCATCGACTGTAATATTTGTACTATAATACTGTAATATTTGTACTATATATATATTTGTACTGTAATATTTGTACTATGCTCCGTTTGTTAGTGATATATTGCATCCAAAGACTAACGGACACGCACAATAACATATATCCACACTAAGATATATATACACACACACACTAGAATATACTATACAGGATGTCCCAAAAAGATTGAAACTCGTTTTAATTCTTTACCTGTTGGAGATAAGTGGGCAATGTAATTGCAAAAATGTTGAAAGTAAGGTAGGAGTTGAAAGTAAGGCAATGTAATTGCAAAAATGTTGAAAGTAAGGTAGGAAATAAGACTATGTTAATGAAATAGTCCTCCCATTAATTTTCAAAAAGTTACACTTTTTAAATATTATACGAGCCCCATAGACAAATTTGGTCAATCGGATTTTTTTTTATTTTTAATGCAACGAGATCATTCAAAACCGCATATATGTATCTTTCAAATCAACTGAATTATGATAAAGGACAAAATCGGACTTATGCCACTTTTTCGCACCATATGAAAAGCTGTTTCATCAGTGAAAATGGAATCATAAACAAATTGACGATGGAAATTGTTTAGATCAAAATTACGTTAATATGTGTCAAAATTTTTTATTACAAATGCTTCTAAATAAAGCATTACACAGACAGAGATCATATAAAACAGTGGTACTCACTACGCGGTTGGGTATTCTATGTATTATCATCCAGTTTTATATGTCACAAATTTACATTTCTAATTTGATATATGGTCCCCATTCCCAATGCTCACTTTTCAATTTAATATAACTTGCTCAATTTTAAAGATACAGATATGCGGGTTTTTTTAATGATCTTGATGCATTAAAAATAAAAATTTTCTGATTGACCAAAATTGTCTAAGGGGGTCGTATAAAAATTTAAAAAGTGTAACTTTTTCAAAATTAATGTGAGAACTATTTCATTAACGTAGTCTTATTTCCTACCTTACTTTCAACATTTTTGCAATTTACATTGCCCACTTATCTCAACAGGTAAAGACTTAAAGCGCACTTCAATCTTTTTGGGACACCCTGTATACACACACGCACTAACGTACATACATACACGCAGACATCCCCTCAAAAACGTTCGATTCCAGTTTAGGGATGTTTGAAACTTGTTCTTCCATCAAAAACTCAAATTCGAATTTTCGACTTCTTCACAAATAGATATAATATGCAATTTGAAAATTCGAAATAATTCTTGAACATAACA
Organism: Amaurobius ferox; assembly: GCA_951213105.1. Taxonomy (NCBI): domain Eukaryota; kingdom Metazoa; phylum Arthropoda; class Arachnida; order Araneae; family Amaurobiidae; genus Amaurobius; species Amaurobius ferox. The sequence goes on along the minus strand of OX578135.1, from coordinate 34,856,832 downwards.
TTCTACTAATTTCACTCTATAAATAACTGAAGCTTCGAAGAAGTTTAGGGATTCTCGAAACTTGCTTTTCCGTTGAAAATACAAATTCGAATTTTAGACCTTGTCACAATACTTTTCCTATATATTACAATGTATATAAAGAAAGTAATTAATGGACATAACATGTCATTTGAAGTTCGAAGTAATTCTTTAAACATTAACATCTTACTGACTTCACTATAAATAATTGATACTTTGAAAAATTTAGGGATGTTTGAAAAATTCTCTTCAGTCGAAAACACGAATACGATTGTTCGACCTCATCACAGTACGTTACCTATACATTTTACAATGCACATAGAGAAGGTAATTAATGAATATAATATGTCATTTAAAAATTCGAATTAAAATTTGAACCATTAACATCTTACTAACTTTACTATAAGTATTTAAAGTTTTGGAAAAGCTTAGGGATGCTCTAAACTTTCAATTCCATCAAAAATACGAATTTGAATTTTCAACCTCGTCGCAATACTTTTCCTATACGTAATGCAATGTTTATAGAGAAAATAATTAATTGACATAAAATGTCATTTGAAAACTTGAAATAATCCTTGAAACATTAATATTCTACTAGCTCACTATAAACAAATTTCGTGAAATGATTTACTGAGAAGGAGGGAAAAGTTCAGTTGTTTCTTTGTAGGACACAATACGATTTTTCCAGAAAACAAAACTCTTAAAAGATATTTACTAGAGCCACAAATACAAACATTGTATCTATCCATAGGGAACTTTACACAAATTGCAGAGCTCAACTGTCTCCAATCCTTTCGCTGCCTAGCATTTGGATATCCATACGAGTAGAGATAGAAATCGGGAATGAGAGAACACCGAATGTACCATTTATATTAGGTGTGGTGAAAGAAAGTGAACATTGGAGTTTTCTCCTTTATAATTAATAATTAAATCTTTGGCTTGACTTAAATCATCATTCTTAAATTGCCCGTAAATTTGTATAGCCGTACATTGCATCGTTGTCGTATTAACCCAACATAAATTCTTTGGGATAGTTCCTAAAATAAAATATAATTAGATTAATATACTACTACACAATTATTTCCTCAACCGTTAGTCACAGAGATATACTTCCAATTGAAAAATGTTTTAAATTTTAAAATCCATTATCTTAGAAACAGTTTAAATTAATAAATACATTTCTGAAAGAAGTACGAAATATAAATTTTTATGCGGTGCCCCGGTTCTACCAATTATATTTAGGAAATTTATTTTTATACAATTTTATGCAAAATAAAAAAAAAATCTTCCTTTTACGACCAAAATTCACTGAGTTATGAAACATTAAACTCTCTATAACTTATGTCGCGTTTCCACGCATAAAAATGTCCCGCTTCAGGCAACCAACCAATCAGGGACCGTATTGATCATTTCTCCAGGCAACCGACCAATCAGGGACCGTATTGACCATTTCTCTGCACAAACAGTGCAACAACTTTAAACAGCTATAATTCGATCAATTTTGATCGTAAAAGGATGATTTTTTTTTATTTCGCTTAAAATTGTATGCGGATGATTTTCCTAAATATAATGGGTATGACCGAGGGACTGTATAAAAATTTATATTTCGTATTTCTTTCAGAAATGCATTTATTGATTTAAACTGTTTCTAAGATAATATATTTTAAAATTTAAAACATTTTTTCAATTGTAAATGTGTCTTCTGTGACTAACGGTTGAGGAAATAGCCATTAGGCACCGATAGCACTGGACACCCTGTATACTATATATATATATATATATTTAAGGATTAGAAACTGGGCGTGTGAGACCAGGAATCTACTTGCATAAAATCATATAGACCTATAATTACTGTACATTGGTACATACCTCTGTTGTTGTCTTTGGGCATTGCACTGCATGTTAGGCCTACATTGTCATTTTGTCATGGCATTCAAACACACTCGAATATTATCGCAAGTATCGAACATTATCGCAACTTGGCAGTCTTTTCTTGTCATGATTTTTTAAGCACAACTTTTTCAGCTGGTCATTTGTAAGTGACTTTTTCACCACCTCTCTGAATCTTGTCAATCTCTCTCGGACGGTCGTTTATCGTTGACTGTGACACCATGCCTGAATATTGACTATAGTTGACTGCTACCCCATTTTTGAATATCTGTATAATGTTGACTGCTACACCATGTCTGTATATATGAATGAATTTTCTCTGCTTGTTACCACATCGTTTCGCCTGAGATCCAGTTACGCCCTCGGTATCTCATTGGTTACGGCGCAGCAACACTCATTCAATGGCTAATTTGTTAACCAATCTGCATGGTCTCAGCTTTGGCCTCCAGTAGATTTTCTGACCAAACCACACCTGTCATTTAAGTGCACTTATTTATTGCTTTCATGACCTCCCGGGCCAGGGCTGTCTTAAACTGGTGCCTACGAGTTTGTGATTTTGTCTTGCTTGGTAGATATCGTAAATCTTAGTACATTAACACTTCCTAAATGCCTCCTGGTCTCACATTAGGTAATTGTGTGAACGTTTTGGTAAAATAAAAATTTCAAGAAAATGTGACAAACGCGCCGGTTAGTTTGTACGATATCAATGTAATATGCACTGATTGAGTGAGTGAGGGGTGGATTTATCAAAACAATTGAGCACTCTTAACTAGAGTCTTGGAGTTGATGTCATACGATCCGTTCCAGGTTGAAAACTAAGAGATAAATCTGAAATTTCAAAATTCGAATTAGGGGTGACGGCGCTGATAAAATAATCAAAAAATTCTTAACCTCATTCCTTAATTGTCGAACATTTCCACTCAAGCTAGAATCTCGATCGGTTTCAGCTTCCAGATCAACGGAAGAATCGAAATTTTCGGAAATTAGAATTAGTTGCGACGATACAGATATGTAATAAAAAAAACTTACACCACTCAGTCTCTCAGAAATAATGAAAACATAATTTGATATCTTTTAGTTGCTAACAATTAAAACTGGAAAAAGTAAATAACGTAATAAACATAACGCGATATAATTTTTCTATTTGCTATAATTAAATCATTTGTTCGTGCAGTAAAATAAGATTCAAAATATTTTCCCAATCAACATATGTTACGGAGTTATAAAATATTCGATATTTTTATACTTGAATCTGAAAGGATGTTTAATATTCTGAAAAGTTATCAATAGCTTTTATGTATGTATATTTGACATATATTTTTTAAGTGTGTATGTCTGACATATCATTTTGAAGTGTGTATGTGTGACATTTAATTTTGAAGTGTGTATGTCTGACATTTAATTTTGAAGTGTGTATGTCTGACATTTGATTTTTATGCGTGTATGTCCGACATTTAATTTTGAAGTGTGTATGTCTGACATTTAATTTTGAAATGTATATGTCTGTCATTTAATTTTGATATGTGTATGTCTGACATTTAATTTTGAAATGTGTATGGCTGACATTTAATTTTGAAGTGTGAATGTCTGGAATTTAATTTTGAAGTGTGTATGTCTGACATTTAATTAAAACTAGCCATTTCAAACGCGTCAAGTGAGTTTTGAAATGGCTAGTTAATTATATAGCCAAAGCTATACATTTTAAATACCATACAAGTGCTATGCATACTTTATGACATTCAAATCCAAGATTGATATCAAACGTCAGAGAGAAAGTAAGGATGAGTCTGTACACACTGGTTCTCGTATACCGGTCATTCAAAAGTTTCAAAATTTGAGTACCGGTTGTTAAACTGAGATATATACTTGATATCAATCATAAAAAAATTTTAACAATAAAACGTGTCAAACACCCGAGTAAATTATTCATTAGCGATAAATATAAAAATGATTATCAATTATCTCATAGCATAACGTGAACTGCGAATGAATGGCATGACAGAATCGCTGTCATTTCATATAATAGAATTAATGGACCAGTTTCGCAATTATGATGCACTCGTCAGAATGTAAATTATGGTATATATAATGGCAGTAATAAAACTGGTTATGAGTTACATTTTTTTAAACCTCTCAAGAGATTCGACAAATTTAGTCCTACAACATAACTGACTTTAAATACATTCAATGAAGATTGACTTTTGACTGCATACGAGACTACAATAATCAAGGTCATTCTCACAGAACATACCTATAGGGACATTCATAAAGTAAACTTTGGAAAACGACTCTTATAGACGACTACTGTAAGTGTAAATGTTATTGCATTTAGAAACGTACCGGTTGTTGTAGTTTTATAGTGGACCCTATGTTAAAATTTTTGCAGCGTGACACTGTATACATTTAAAAAAAAGTCTGATGTCATCAGTACGTCTTTTCCTACCTAACTTTACTTATTTGACAGCGAAACAATGATGAACAGGATATGTAGCAAAAATATTTTGGCATTGATTTAATACCATGTTAATTGAGATTGTGTGCTTTTGGAAACTTATGAGTTCAAACGACTTACACTCACGTACAAAATCGTCATCAAAATGCAATTAACTGTTAATGAGTATCCCGTGAAATGAAATACATTTAGCGGCAACTACTAATTCTGTGGTGTCTATAGACTTGTAAAGACTACTAAGTATTTGGTGTCAAAATGCAAAACTAGTACATAAAGTATCTTCTTCCGTGAATGGAATGAACTATATTCACAAGAATTAGATTAACATATTTGTTGCATGATTACTGCACGTAGAAGTGGAACATATTCGATGATGCTAACTATTTTTTAAATTTTGTATAATTTTTTAATACATTTATTTTAAAACGGGCAATATATCAAAAAATGCTCATGCTAATGTTCTAAAACGGATTTCATTCGTTTTGAAATGGAAATTATTTCGGAAATGTTTTTTAATTTATGATTACTGAAAGTCCTGTTTTTTATGAGTTTTTCTAAAATTCATTCGAAAGTTGAAGGTCAGGGGTGTTCCTAATATTTAGTCAGGTTTAAAACCAATAGGGCTTCAGTGTTCACTAATTATAATAATCGTACCATTTTTTTAAAGTCTGTATTCATTCGAGATATCGCCTTCATAGGCTCACAAACATACACACACATACACTAACATATACACACATACACTGACATACCCATACACACACATACACTGACATACACAAACACACAACATATACATACACACACACACTCGTACACTGACATACCTATACACACAAACTAATATACATACACACCCACACAGACATCACCTCGAAACTTTCCACTCGAGTTCAAAGATGCTTGAAACGTATTCTTACATCAAAAACTCGCATTCGAATTTTCGACCCCGACTGTATACTTTTCCTATACATTTTACAATGACTCGTAGGGAAAGTAAAAATGTTTAAGTATTAGCAAAGTATTCATGAAATGATTTTCAACTTCGATACCTAGAAAAGTCTTTGGCTTCTAGATAATGTTTAAAACATTTTTTTCGTTTTAAAGCGAAAGTTTACAATAAGTTACTGAAACATCATTAATTTACAGTTCTATTTAAAATGACATTTCCTGGATATTCCAATATTTAGAAAATTCCGATAATTTAACGCCTTTGGAATTATATATTTATAAATAGCTTTTGCATCGAATATAATTATCTTTAAAAGACAGCTTGAATTTTATAAATTTTCAGATCGTTGTAAATAAATCTATTCATTCCAGCTTCTTGTCTAAATTCATATTTGATAAGACAATGAGATTGAAATTATACTCAGTTGATAATCCAAAGTCAGTCTAATTAAAGAGTAGAATATTCGGTTATTAATAAAATAAAAATATTTATAGAAAACAAAATTTACTTTTATGGTATAAAATAACGGAAATAGATAAATATATACAAAGAAAAACAATTTTTTTCGAATATGGAACTTTTCTGTGTTTTAATCTTCAATTCAGGTAACCCCTTTTGTATCGGAATGCTTTGTAAAAGAACATTTTGGGCTCTTTTGGTCGAACTGCTAAGCTGCTAAGATAGTATGCAGGGTGTCCCACAAAAAGGGAACAGTGAAATATTTTTTGATCGGTTAGTTGTAGATCCATAGTTCCAATTGCAAAAATACTTTAAATTAGGTAGGAAGTTATGAAATAGTAATTCAAATGATGTATCATATTTTTGTAAAAAGTTAAGAAAAAAACTCTTTATACAGCCCTTCTATCGAAAAATGTCAAATTACGAAAATGTTATCCATACCATATTTAGTATAACTAAAAGAATTTAGCTGTAATGCGATCCAATTTGACATTGATATCCTTAATTAATTTGATGAATGGACGCAATTTCAAAACCGATGTGTTGAAAATACGAAAAAAACTAAAGATAAGTTAGTTCTAGAGTTATGAGTTTGGTCTTTTTCTTTCCCTCGTCACTAATTACGTATAAAGCAAGCATTTAACTGGTACATTTGAGTATGGGTAGTATTTTATTATAGATTTTGTCGATTTTGAGGTCCATTTTACAAAAAAGTCAGGTTCTTTTCTTCGAATTGTACCAAATTCTAATCAGGACCAGGGTAATCCACAAGTGACTGGATCTGTCAAATATTATGAAATTTTGGTAGATATGTGTATTACCTAGAAAAGGAAAAATCCGATTTTTACGGGATATTTTGAAAAAGCGTACTAAAATCTAATCAGCACAATCCCCCGCATGTGACCACAAGTGATCTACCATATCTAGTAAAATTTTATCAATTATTTTTACGGGACGGGGCATTCCAGTGGTTAGAGCACGGCGATTGTACTCGGAGAGGCCGAGTTCGATTTCTGCCCAAACTATCCCCGTATTCATGCCAGGTACGGGCACGTCACATATATGGGCCTGAAAATCTTTACAAGAGGTTGGTGGTAGGGGAATGAGGGTATGGTCCCTGTGAATGTTTCCCCACTGGGATCCAGACAAAATTGGGTGGCACTATACTGGCCTTCCAAATAGATTTCTTACATCTTCGAATAGGCCGGACGGACTGGGTTGAAAGAAAGAAATACGTTGACAATGGATAGACAGACAGACACATACACAGACGTCACATTAAAAATATTTTTTTCGGATTCTAGAGTGCTCGCAATATCTGCGCTGTAAATCATTCTACAACTTTTGCTCATTTTTTAACTGCTTTGTTGATAATTTTAGCAAACTGATAAAAAAAAGCCATAATTACAAGCGTTCATGAAAATTCCAGCTTCATTTCTGATATATTCAGCTAATTATCGTCTGCCGAAACGTTATTTTTGTATATATATATGTATATATTTATATATATATATATATATATATATTTATAACTATCAAGAACTTTACTCCCCATTACGGATAATCCCCGTTTCCCTGCAAATGCCTGCAAATGTTTTGCAGTGTTAAAAACTCCAGTTGCGATTTTAAGAGCATGATTCGTTATACATTACCATGTATGGTAAGGAAAGTAAAATGAAACAAAATATATTTGTTATAAATCGTAACTTATTTTCTTATTTTTTTTTCTAACTTTTACTCAGCAATTGCTTTTCAAACAAATAGATTTTGAAAATCCTTTTATTCTTTTTATCCTTATTTTCCGACTAAGTTAAGGAAATTATTCAAATTTATTCGTTTTACTTATTTCAGATCGTCTGTTTTTTGGAAGTCATTTAGTTTTTATCTTTCCAATTTTTTGACCGAACTTTAGAGCAATAAAAAAATTCTACGCACTCCATAATTAAAGTTTTGGAACAGATAGAAACCTGAAAAGTATAAGAAAAAAAGAAATCAAGGCGGGTTTTAATGATACTTTATCAAAGCATCAGTTGCAGAAGCACGATTTTCTTGAAACTTGGGGGGAAAAAGTGTTGCAAATGAAAGGTTTTTGTCCAGGAATGTTCCAATGGTGAAAGAGTGTATACTTATTTAAGCAACTGAAACTTGAAAAAAAACAGGTTTACTTTCTCATGCTTTTTTTTATTCCAAATAATGACCTGGTAACTACTGAAAATGTTTAAAAAACTTATCGAACATATGTAGTAAAAAATAAAATTGAATTTAAACTATATTCTTCAATGAGACTGAATTAGCTTTGTTAAAAACAACATATAACACAAAATTAGTGGTGTCGGACGGTTTTGAAATCAAGAAAACAACTTTCTTCGTCAGGACAAACAAGGACAGCAATCTTCATTGGGGAGCATTAGATTGGATGGACTGAAGCAGAGAAAGAGTGTTATCAACGGTAAAAAGCGTAACAGAAGTAAAATCCAAGGAGAAAGCAACAAAAGGTAGGACACTATGTGTTCAGGACAAGAGACGTGGATCATTAGGATAGAAGTAGGACCCTAGTCTAGAGGTAGGGCATTCGGTTTGAGTTTATGATATCATAGGTAGGACAATGTGAGTTCAAATTATTGTAGGTTTGGCATTATAAGATTCATAGTTTCCTACCTCTTGTTCCTTTCTTCTTTTTTACCTTTTCCTCCTCTTGCTTTTGGCAACTTCCTTTTCCTGCTTCAGTTACGTTTGCTAATTTACAATTGATATACGGTTTAGTTCTCATGAGTGAAGTTTGTGCTTCTTTTGTGTCCTAATGAAGAAGGCTGTTTTTTTCTTTGAAACGGGTCGATACTATTAATTTTGTGTAGATTGATTTTAATGAAGTTATTTTTTGTTTTATTACATTAGCAACAGTTTGAGCAATACGTATGTTTCTCAATTTTTGATGTGTATACTATGTACTTTTGCAAGCATATTACTGAAAGTTTCAAGGGAATCAACTGTCCGTAAGAGTAAAGTTCCTGATATTTATGATAATATATATATATATATACATACATACAGGGTGATTCAAAAAGATGGGGCAAAACTTTAAGGAGTGATTTTAACACACCTAAACAAGCACTTTTCGTCACAAAATGCATGGTCGTAACTCAAGCAGTTCAGCACAAGGGGTTAGCACGCACTGGTGCATGAAATGATGGAACACAAGAATGACAGAGAAGGTATGAAGAAAGTGAAGAAATTACAGAACACAAGAATGACAGAGAAGGTATGAAGAAAGTGAAGAAATTACAGAACACATTTTAACGAACGACTTCCAGAAACTGCTCAAAACAAGAAATCGAAGAAATTACAAAACAAATTGTAATGAATAATTTACAGAAACTGCTTAAAGCCGCGACTGCCAACATGAAAGCATGCCTCACACCTGCGACATAGTGATCGTCGTACACTTGAGAAAACACCAGGCATTTTTCGTGCAGTGGCAGCAGCAACAGAAATCCTGACAACAAGGTTCTCATCGCATCGACGGGACTATCGTAGATGAGGCTTCTTATATGGACACATAGGAAAGATTCCAAACGTGAGAGATCGGATGATCGTGCCGCCTAAGTGATGGAACCCGTCTGACCAATCCATCATCCTGGGAATGTTGCATCTAAACTCTGAAATGGGGTGACGCTCCATCGTGTTGGAACCACATACGGATTTGGGATTTCCTCACATTCCCGTCCGCAGCTCTGTACATTAAATACATATCGGCCTTCTCCTGCTTCGTGAAACAATCCATCTCTTCTGAAATCCACTGTAGAGCTGACGACGAGTACAACAGGTGCTTAATGCATTCGCTGGACAGTGCTCTCTAGCGCTTAATCGCATGCGTTACGACCATGCATTGTATGGCGAAAAGTGCTTTTTTAGGGGTGTTCTATCACCCCTTAAAGTTTTGCCCCATCGTTTTAAATAATCCTGTAATATATATATATATATATTTATCTCTTTTCTATTATTGGAAATTCATATAATAATTTTGTTATATATATATATATATATATGTATATTTATAATCTCAAATATTGAAAAAATGAATAAAGAAAAAAAAAGAGAAGATGGTTAGCTTTTCTCGTCCGCTTTTTTTCCTTTTTTCAATATTTGAGATTATTTATAATAGAGTGAAAGAGCAGCATTAGCTCATTTCATTCTAATTATGTTCATTTGGTATTTTTCATTTCTTTCATATACTGTATTAATACTTTAATTATGTTATTACAATTTTACTTATATATATATATATATATATATATATATATATATATATATATATATATATATATATATATATATATATATATATGTATATATATAATGCAAAGATAACGCTTCGCAGACGATAATTAGCTGAATATTTCAAAAATGAAGCTAAAATGTTCATGAATGTGATAATTGTGACTTTTCTGATCAGTTTGCTGAAATTACTAACAATGTAGTTGAAGAAAATAAGCAAAGATTGCAGATTGTTTCACAGTGTATGCATACATTATAATATAATTCACAGTAATGCAAATATTTATAGCCTTATAACTCACTGATATAATACGAAATTTTAATATCATCATAAGGCAAAATATATGTATACGAAAAATTTAAGAACACGACTTTATATGGAAGCAAATGATGTGAACATACAATTTTTGTCGGAACTATTAAATGTCTGTATTATCTTTTGCAAGCATACTTCCTACAGTTACAAGATCTATTAAAAAATAAAACGGAAAAGAACCGGAAAGTGAAATAAGTAAGCCTTTCAACACCCCTTTTTTATTTGATGCTGAATTCATATGCCATGATCTAAGCTCTATCTATAGTAAATTTTGAGATATAAACTGTTCATGTAAAGTGAAAAATTTTGAAATGGAAATGGAAATAATTACCGAATGAGAGGAAATACTTAGTAAACCAAACTTGTTTTGGGTACGATTCGGGATAAAAGAATCCGCCTTTTTTTTGCGAACTGGCCCGCGAATTCCTGTATCTACTCTAGCTGAGAAACTAATGGACCACATTTCACAAAATTCGGTAGATAAGTCACTTGTGGGTTACCCTGGTGCTGATTAAATTTTGGTACGATTCGGAAAAAAATAACCTGCCCGTTTTTGCAAAATGGCCCACAAAACCCATCAAAATCCAAAATAAAAAACTACGTATGCTCAAATATATCCATTGAATGCTTGTTTTATGTAACGTGTATGTTGTCACGTAATTTTAACGAAGAAAAGAATAAGATCAACCCCATTACACTAGGACTAGCCGTTCGCGAGATATGTCAGTTTTTTCGTGTTTTCGCTTCGCCACCTTTGAAAATAAGTCCAGTTAACAAATGAGAATGAAAATTGAATTAAAAATGAATTAAATTGAATTAAAATAAACAGACTGTGAATATAAGTCTGCAGAGGGAAAGTCGTGTGCTGCCCACATCAGATGTCATGTGCTGCCACATTTGGATTGGAGTTTAGACCAATAAAAAATTTTATGCACTCCATAATTAAATTTTTTGCATTAGATAGCAACATAAAAATATGAAAAGGAATGTAAGAGGGGATTTTAATGACATTTTATCAAAACATAGGTTGCAAAGACACAATTTCTGTAAAACTTCTGAAGACGGTGTTGCAAATGAAAGAACTCTGCAGAAGCGTTCCACAGTCGTGCGAAATCACGTGCGCTAATTTAAGCACCTACGAAGTTTCATTTCTTTGAGATGTTTTTCATATAATGATTGTGCAACTTTAGGAAATTCAGAAAAAAAAGCACCAAGAAAATGCGGTAAGGGTGAAAACGAATGTAAATTATGTTTGCATTTTTCAATGTACAAAATATTTTAATTCATGATTGTAATAAAAAGTTATGGATTTTTTAGATATTTTATAGATCAAATCTTTTTGCATGATGGTTTAACTGTTACGTTTTAAAATAAATGCACTAATAAAACCATTGTAAAACATATTTAATTTATATCTGAGAATATAAAAGTATTATTTTAAATTTTAATTCTATGCTTGAAAGATTTTTGAAAGATATGGAATTATATATAGAGTTGTAATATTCCCATTTAATTTCTGTACACTTCATTTAGAGTATAACCCAAACTCAAAATATATGTACTTCATATGTTACTTTTGAAAGTATTTAAAATATATATTTTATTCAATATAAACACAATGCTGTCCTGTATGAAATGTTTAAGATTTTCTGAAGTAAAATATATAATCTATGAAAGTTCAAATTACGTTTTAGGATTGGTGGTAGCAACTATCTTCCTAAGTCAAATGAACATATTTCCGCTGACAGACATATTTATGCGCTTGTGGGAATTACACTTTTGTCTTATTTATCCCAAGGAAAGAGGTTTGTTGGTCACTCCGTGCGTCTATTGAAGACATTTCAAAGCTATCGCAAGTTAAAAGATTTAAAGGTAAAGCAACCGAGCTTGTAGTCAAATGCGGCTGGTTTTAATTATAATAATAACTAGTAATTGCGCCTGTGAAAGAGATGAAAAGTAACACTTAAGATATTTATTTGCAGTTTTTCTTAATAAGTTTTATTTGGTTTGAAAATGTATGGCACGTCAAAAATAGTCACCTTAATAGAAACTTGACTGAGTTAGGTTCTGCCTCGTTGTCGATACTATGAATGCGTAAAGTTCCAGCTTTCTAGATCAGCAAGAAGGGAAGACGCTTGAGCGTCTGGATATTCTTTTTTAACCACTCCTCCATATTGTACAAGAACAGGAGAGGAAAACATGGCTCTTTTAAAGTCTGTCAATGATAGATGCTATATGTGTACAAAAATTAATTCTTTTAAGATACCAGACTATCCTCTGGAGGGTCTAGAAAGATTGTATGAATTCCGTATTTTCACCGCCTCCGAGAGGTTGTCGGAGAACTGGTGCCATTAGGTTCAGAAAAGATTATGGGGCCATAAAATCCTATTTCTTCACACCAGAGGGATAAATCGAAAATCCAGCTATATTAAGGCTTATTTAGACTCTGTCCCATGATAAATGGTATATGTGTGCAAAAATTCAATATTTTAAGAAACCAGAGGGTCCTTTGGAGGGCCTAGAAAGACTGTACGAACTCCTTATTATCTCTACCTCTGAGAGGTGTGTCGAAAAACTGGTGCCATTAGGTTCAGAAAAGATTATGGGGTCATAAAATCCTATTTCTCCATGCCAGAGGGAAAACTCGAAAATTCAGCTACATTAAGTTCTGTTCGACACAATAAGTACTCAAAGAATTAGCTTTCTAGGTCACCAGAAGAGATTTTGGAAAGTCTAGAAAGACTTTTAGAACCATTTCAAAATCCCAGTTTCTTCACCGCCCCCAAGGAAGTAAATCGAAAATTCAGCTTTGTTAACGATCTGAATGAAGTTTAGTCGTAACTGTAAGTATGCAAAAGTTAATTCTCTGAGATCACATGGGGTCTTCAGAGTATGAAAAAGATAAAATCTCGTTAAACACGTTAGACAATGATATATATATATATATATAAATATATATATATATATATATATACATATATATATATATATATATATATATATATATATATATATATGTGTGTGTATATATGTATATATATATATACATATATGTGTGTGTATATATGTATATATATATGTATATATATGCATATATATGTACAGTAAAACCTGTAAAGTTGGACACCTGTCTATCTTGGACACAATTCGGTGGAACGGAACGAATTCCTATGTTTTAACATGTATATAATACAGTCTAACTTAGACACCAGTCTATCTTGGAAGTTGGACGCTGTTTACATTACTAAGTTGGACAAGTTCCTTAAAATTGGCATTTGCATAAAGGAAGTAACCTACCACTTTTGATCTTCCTTATCTATCCCCAGGGATTATCTTTTGTTGTTGATCCCCAGAAGTATTCCTATGTTGTTGTTATCACTTCCAGGAAGCTCTTATCTGCCTACATTTCTTTCTTATTGTTGCTAAGGGGTCGTCCCTCCCCACCATTCCACAGACCTCAATTATGTATCACAACCTTTTTGTTATCAGTTTGTTTACACACACAACAACAACACACAAGAATGGACATTTGTAGCTTCCCTATCCCATCTTTACATTGTCCAATTAGATTTCTGCATCTTTTGAATAAAAACGTTTCTCTACCCTCAAAAGTCACATTTGTTTCTCAGTGCATTCTGGAAAGGTGACTGTGATTTGAGTGACGTGCACATTAGTTTTTAATAATGAGCAAAGGTAAATTAGTTGAGCTAACTATTGAAAAGAAAATAATAATTCTTGATCGCCCAGACAAAGGTGACAGCTGCAGAAAGTTGGCAGAGGAGTTAGGCATATCAAAATCTACTGTTTCCAATATAAACAATAAGAGATCTGATATCATACATGCATGGGAGCTGAACTGCTCTGGAACAAGAAACAGAATCTATATCATAAGTATTTTGTAACAGAAATTACAATATTTAATTAAAACCAATGGCGTATTAGTATTTTCTATTTATTAAAAATGAAGTCTTTTGATGTGCTTTATTGAAAGGGATAAATGAAATTTCATCACACTGTCTATGTTGCTTCCCGGTCGTCCAAATTGTTACTCAAGTCCTCTGGACGAGTCGGACGGCCTGGGGTTTCCACACTGTCTATGTGGGACACCTGTCTAAGTTGGACACTTTTAAAGGGAACCGTGAGTGTCCAACTTAGACAGGTTTAACTGTATATATATATGTATATATATATATATATGTGTGTATATATGTATATATATGTATATATATGTATATATATATATATATATATATATATATATATATACATATATGTATATATATGCATATGTATATATATGTATATATATATATGTATATATATATGTATATATATATATATATATATGTGTGTCTATATCTATATACACACACATATATATATATATATGTATGAATGTATATATGAATGTATATATATATATATATATATATATATATATATATATATATATGAATGTATATATATATGTGTATATATATGTATGTATATATGAATGTATATATATATGTGTATATATATATATATATATGTATATATATATGTGTATATATATATATATATATGTATATATATATATGTGTATATATATATATATATATGTATATATATATATGTGTATATATATATATATATATGTATATATATATATGTGTATATATATATATATATGTATATATATATATGTGTATATATATATATATATATATGTATATATATATATATATATATATATATATATATATATATATATATATATATATATATATATATATGAATGTATATATATATGAATGTATATATATATGTATATATATATATATATATATATCATATAAAATCCAGTAAACAAATTCAAAAAGAATTCCTATGCATATCCACAAAAATCAAAGGCACTACTCAGGAAAAGGCGCCAAGCCGCTCTATACTCCGAAGCAGAATGTAATCCAAGAAAAAGAAGATTTAAAGGAACTTGGGATAACCAAATGATTTGCATTTAATGGTTTAATGGTTGGGGAGGATTGCGACTCCCCCTCCCGTTTAAAGCTGCTTTTCCAGCCTAGGCAAACGCTCACGGTACCAATGCAAAGCAAAGGTTGGTCCCCAATGCGTGCTAATACGAAGGCACCCGGATACGGAAGAACAAGACCAACCAAACAGAAGGAAACTGGACCAAAAGTGAATCCTACCCAACTCGCTATCATATATATGTTCATTTTACGCATGCGTGCAATCTTAGCAGGTACGCATAAACTTTATTTACTTGCAAATTGATGTAAACTGTCAAAATCTACATGATCCTTGAAAATCGATCTATAGCAATCCTTTAAGAAATATATAGGATAATGTTTATATAAAGCCTCTGTTATGATTTTAATATTGCTATTATTGCAATCTTTTTTAAACGTGTTGTAAATTTGATTTCTCTTGAAGTGTCCGAGTATGATATTTCTGAAAGTAAATTTGGTAAGATTTGTTTTCCAATCGATGAGATGATTTATCTTCATTTTATATAATTCTCTTTTGTCGTATAACGTTGTATAATGACCATATAATCGATGTTTTTTTATTGAGATGTCCAGAAAATTTACCGCTTCATTTTCTTCTTTATAATTTTCAATTAATTCCAATTCCGGTGGGTAAAATGTGAAATCGAAATTGGTGGTGGTTTCATAACTCCCCAATAGCACATCGTCAACAAACCGGAAATATGGTATCTCTGACAAAATATGGGTTCCTTTTTCATATGTTGAGAGGTAAATATCGGCCAAGATTGATGAACAGGCTCCTCCCATTGGGATTCCCTTTATTTGTCGGTAATAATTATTTCCGTTATATAGAATATTTTCTTTTAATACCAGTTCAATAAGATCAAGGTATCTTCGATAAGTAATAAAATCCTTCAAATCATATTCTTCATGTAATTTTTCCAAGATTGAGTATAAATTAGATAAATCAATGTTGTTAAATAGGTCGCGGAAATCAAAGCTTTTAAAACATATATTTTTATTACAATGTTTTAATCGATCGATAACTTCTACTCCATTTTTGATCATGACATGATTCTGTTTTTTGATGTTTTCCATCACAAACTTGAGGATGTTCAATAGTCGTTTATTAGCTATTGTCAGATATGATCCACAGCCAACGGTAACTGTACGGAATTTTACAGGCTCTTTATGCATCTTTGGAATGAGGATTAAATATGGAAATTTAACAGTTTTTATTTCATTACCGATTCGTTTGTACAAAGCTTTAATCCTATTGGATAGAACATTCCCATTATTATGTAAAGGGGTGTACATAGTACTGTCTAGATAGCAGTGAAGAAGTGTATCCATGTAAAACTTTTTGCATGTAATTGCAAAATGTGATACCATCTTGTCAGTATAAGTTATAGCAAAATTTTCTTTTATAGTTTGTATAGCTGCAGGTATTGAAAGATTCCTAATTCTGTTATTTTGTCTGATGTAATAAAACTGAAATTCTTTTGAAAAATTATATTTCCATTCATGAAAGGCTTGAATAGGTAAACTGTGTTTTACTGCTATTTTATAAATAAATTCTTCTAGATCTTGATTGAAATTTTCGATTACTTGGTTATATTCTTGTGATCTGTATTTAGTTCCGAGTTTGAAAATATTTTTTAGAGTTTTATCTGAGATAATATCCAGATCACCTGTAATGATGTGATTGTGATAAGGATCTTTAAGTTTGCTATCAGTGCATTTGCATTCTGTTGTTTTAGTATCCAATTCTTTACATATATTGTTGTAGTTGAAGAATCTTCTACCGTTTGTGCGCACAAAGCGGTAAGTCAATTTTACCTTAAGATCCTGAACAGGTAAGAAAGTTTTGATATTGTAAAGTATCGATTTAAAGGGAATTCCATCAAATTTCTTATTTCGGAATGTGGTTATAAAATATTCCATACTTTGCTTGTTCTGTATTCTGGGTTTTAATCTAACTTGAAATTTTCTGGCCCTTAATTTAATTAAGTCAAGCATAATGGCTATATTTTTGTGTGTTTCTTCAATCCGAAAGTCAATAGGTTCTTCCAACGTATATTGCTGTATAAAAGCCCATATACGAGGTAAATATTTGATTTTTATACTGTAAATGACATCCTTAATCCAATTGTACTTGATTCCGTCTTTGGATTTAATTGATTCTATAAATTTGGAGATTTTTTCTTCTGTGTCATTATAGCTATAATGGTGTTTTCCTCTTCCTCTATGCCATCGCTGTGACTTCCTCTGTATCAATGAACTTGCTATTGGATAATTGTCAATACTTCTACAATAATCTAAATTGTAACTTTCTTTAAAATTGAGGGAATTCAATCCATAAGGGAATGTCGTTGAGTACTGTTTAATATGTGTGGCCTCCCACCACAATCTTTCCATCAATTGAGGTACTATATCTAGAATGGTGATGATGGTTTTAGAAAAATTATGTTGTCTGAAATGCCTAATTTCCAAACTGCTTAAATGTCGATCGAGTTGTCTTTTCTTACAGACTTGACTCCTGTGCAAGTTGATTCTTATATTAAGTGGATTCTGAGTCTGTCCAATATATTTAGTATGACATGTAAGACAGGTGATACAGTATATTGTGTTGTAAGATTTACAAAATATTCTGTTCGGATTAGCATGTTTTTTAATTTGAAGCGGGTTGGCCACAGGACACAGTTTGCATCTTTTTGATAGGCACTTTTGAAATCCACAATATCTTATATGACTGTGATGCATAAAATCATTTTTAAAAAATTGTGATTCTGTTTGAATCGTGTCAT